>CAUJBZ010000055.1:0-16936 GCA_963082915.1 Dolichopus griseipennis | reverse complement strand
ACAAGCTTCAGTTGAAGAATTATTGTATAAAAAGATAAACAAATTTTGCAAAATATTTACAATATTATTTTTTTTTTTTTTTTAATTTAATCATCATAAGCTGTGAACCATAACCATAGTTTGGAATTTATATAAAAAAAAACGTGGTTAAAAATGGCCGCAGAAGAAAATCTGATTTAATTTTATTGTATATATAGCTATTCTTCTTAAGATAATGCCATATTTTACGATTATTAGATTTATTTAAACTTTTTCAATTTATATTTTAATTTTTATTTTATTTATAAGTGTTTCGTAATAAAACGCAGTTTTAAATTTTATTAAATCATCAAATAGTTAATCAATCAGTCAGTTATAATTCAATCGATTTATTCCCTGCGATAATGACAACTATTTGGTAACACTTTTTTTTATAAGACTGAAAAAAAAAACATGAATGATTATAATTTAATGCTGTCTTCAATAAATCGATTTATGATGATGTTGATTATTATTATGATGATAGAAATGTTGATGTAAAAATAAAAAGTAAAATACAAATAAAGATGTTGAAACAATTTTGTTCTGTTGTTTTAAAAAAATGTTCAAAATTCGTAATTTTAATGAAAAGTTTCAAATTCACAATTAGTTGTTTTACATCAGAAATCAAAAATTGTAAATTTCGATAACAAATCGTTACAAATTTTTCGATGTTACATTTTTTTTTTTTTTTTTTTTTTTAATTTAAACGATTTTATATTGAATCGATTAATTTAGGTAAAAGTTTCATTTTTTTTTTGGAGCATTACTTATTGTTGTTGTTTTTGTTGTTATTTTATGTTTATTGACGTTTTCTTTTCATATTTTTTTGATTAAAACATTGATGACATAAGTTATAAAAATGAAATCAAAACTATTTATTAGTTTTTCAACAATGATGTAATTTTTTGTTTTTTTTTTTTTTTTGAAGAAAAAAGGAAAATAATAAAAATTGAACTGTGCAGAAAATTAATAAATAATAGAAAAAGGTTATCAAAATCAAAATAAATAGTTGATCTCCTACTGTGATTTCGATTTATCAAAATGTATATAATGATTATAGATATAAATCGATTTATATTATGATTTGTAATTTGTAATCCGATTTGTAAATATAGAAAAAAAAAATAAAATATTTTGAGATTATAAATCAAAAATATTGTGTGAAACTTATACTGCTTAAATGTTAATTTTTTATTACAAAAATAAAATCTCCATTAATATTAAAGAAAGCTATTTATGTCAATTTAAGAAATAATTAATTTAATGTCATTTTGTTGAAAAAAATGAATTAATTAAAATTTTAATAATTTTATTTTGATGATAAAAACAAATGAAATTTCTGCCACTGAATCAAACGCATGGAATTATTGGTTAAGCACATACAGTTATGATCAGATCAAATTCTGAAAACTTCATTTAAGTATTAGAACAATTCCAAAATTACAACAACAGTTGTCTAGATAATTTCAACACAACAATGCCTACTGATGAGTTTAGTAATGTTGGAAAGACGAAACCCTCCTTACATAATATTTCTAATATACAATTATATTCATATTCATATATATAACCCTTGATAATTGGCGATCATTTCAACAGTTCATTAATTCTGTTTTGAGGTTGATGAATTTGTTAAAATAATTTTGAGATTGTAATTAAAGTCTAACTATAGAACTCAAATTTTGATATCTTATGTGATGAATTTTAAAAACACATCTGCACTTTCTTACAATAAGTTTCTGAAAATCAAAAGTAACTAGGAAGTATTTACAAAAGCCTAACATTAGAGTCAATGTAAAGAAAAGGTGCAGTAAAACAACCAACCAATTAAATCAACAAATACTTGGAATGGATTCATATAACAACACACTGCAAAATATTAAGTTAAAAAATTGCCTTGCAAAATTACTTTATATTCTTTATAACACTGCAATTAAAAATCAAAAATGGAAAAAAACATCTTAATACATAATTCAAATAAGTTTCATTAAATAATAAACTCTTTCCGAAATTTTTTATTAAATAAAAAAGTGTATACAAAACTAATAACAGTAAACCTTGTACAAATTTGAACTTAATTAACGGTTTAATTCTTCATTATCAATTTAATTATCTGCATTAATTCAATTCAATTTTTTATTAGTTAATTTACGATTAAATTTAATATAAGAGCGAATAATTTAGATTTAATACTTATTTGCAATTGACATACATTTTTCTCATCAAAAATTGATTTTGTACAATAAACCTAAGGTTCAGCCTAATATTGTTTTTAATTGAAACATTATTAAAATGCTATTTGTTAAATTAGTTCAAAATTGTTTTCAACACTTTTTTTAAATGTTAATATTAATTAATTTGTTTCCTTCTTAATATTTAAATTATTTGACATACAATATTTTCATTTTCCATTTACATTTTCGTATATTTTTTGAAAATTTTCTATAAATTACAATTTCAATACAAACTTTTTATTAATTAATTATTTGTTTATTTTATTTATTATAATATTTTTTTAGATCAAGAGTGAATTATAATAATATTATTGAATTAAATGGCTTGAAAAAATGGCAGCTATAAGTAAGCAACACCAACCACATTTTCAATTTGTTGTGCAATAAAAACAAAAAAAACAAAAATTGTTTTACACAATTGGAATCTAAACATTGTTCAGAATTTTTCTTTTATTTATTTATTATTTTTTTTATAAAATTGTAATATTTTTACAAATATTTCGTGAATACCTGTTACAGGTAATAAAAAAAAAAATTTACAAAAATGGCATAACAACACAATATTAAAGAGAACAATAAAACATTGCCCTGGTGGAGTACATTTTGACAGGTGATTAATTGAAGTCATTGAATTAAATGGAAGTATAATTTGAAATTAAATTTTGATTTTGTTTTTTACTCCAGCTTAAATTGCAAATTGTATTTTTTTTGTTTTTGTTTTTTAAAAATCATTGAAAAGAAAGTTTAAATGAATGAAGGTGTTTTTTTAAATTGAAAAATAATGCGGTAGCTTAAAAAACAAAACACTATACATACATGTTAAGTGTATTTTTGCTCTAACTCTCATCTCTTTTGATGTTTTTATTATTATTTAAGTGAAAATTGTTAAATATACTATACTGATATATATTAAAGATTATCTTTTAGTATATATATATATATACATATTAAATATAATATTATGTAACGGTTTATTTAACGGTATTAAGTAAATGGTATTTTCTTTAGATAATAAAGATGCGGTTCGGTACCTTAAAAAATTAACTTTTTATTATTTTTTGATGAATTAAGCTGTAAAATAAAAATGGTAACAAATTTACAAAATTTTCAAAGTACAGTAGTAGTCATGATTTAATTACTAAACGTTTTGATTAAATTCTTTTTGTTTTTATTTTGTTTTTAAAGAATTGACAAAATTTTAATAATTTTCTTTGAATTTAAACTTTGAAAAATCAAAGGAAATTAATGTGTAATTTTATTATAAAAACTTTTTTTTTTATAATATTTAATTTAATTAAATTAAAAATATGGCCACAAGTTATATTAAGAGTATATTCTTAAAGTTTTATTTAATCATTTGGATGATTTTGAGTTTTATTTTTTGTCGTCAATAGAAACTATAAACAAAATTTACAATTTATTTTAAATATTTAATTAAATAAAAACTAGATTGCAATAATTTGTAATATTTGTTTTTATATTAATCAAATTTTAATTGATTTATAAAATATAAGTGTTGGTTTTTACTTGTTTGTTCAATAATTTAAAAAGTTTAAAATTAATTAGAAAAAAATAAAACACCAGATCTTTGCATCAATTTAATTAATCTTTGCTTCGATTGGCATTCGATTATACGGTTTACACATGTCTCATAAAGTTAAAAGTTTTCTTAAATTTAACCTGTTACTATTAAATTTAAGAAACTTAATAAATTTTAATAAAAAATAATTTTTTGACACTATCATTGGACGAAGTTTATATGAAAACAATTGAAGTTATGTATTTAGCCAGCGTTGCAAAACCCTCAAATTTCGACTCAACTTATTACTCAACTCAAATTATGATTCGCGCTCAAATATTAATTCAAGTGTTGGTGAACTCAAAATTTAAGTTAAAAAATTAGTTAAGGTTGGGATATGTTTCCACTCATTTACAAACCCGTATTTAATATATACTTACAAAAAATTTGGTATATTATTCCTCTAATAAAATCAAAATTTGTAAAGTTAATCGATTTTCTTTGGAACTGTGCATGATTCCAATTTCATCTTCTTTCAATTAAGCTAAGCCATTTGCACATTTCGTTTATAATTGTGAGAATAAAAGAAAATTTTAATTATTCGAGTTATTTTAAATTTAAATATGCAAAATAATTGAAATATTAAAAAAAAAAAATTATTCTTTAATTATAACCATGCAACTTTAATTGTACAAGCGTTAAAATTATTATGTATATGAAAATAAGTAATTATATTTTTACGGTATATTCCTTCTGGTCCTAAATTAGACTCTAACTATATTTAATAAAACTATACATTGAAAATTAAATATTAATTTAAAATGAATTAAAAAATTTTGATTTAATTGAGCACACTAAGTATATCCATATTAACACTCTATAATATTATATTTTTAATTAGTTGGCGTTTAAAAATTTCTTTTAAATTAAAAATTTATTTGAAAGCAATTGATTGTATCAAAAAATTTAACAATTATACATAGTTTTTCCAACATTTATTTCAAATTTTTCAAATTTCAGACACTTGCATTTTTATAACAAGTGATGAATGCAGAATTGTAACTCTCAAACACAGACAGTTTTTCAAAGAACTGCGGATTTTGCAAAAGAAGTGGTATATTTTAGAAATATCAAATTATATAAGGTTTTTTTTTTTTTAATTTGGGTTCAAAGTAGACCCAAGATCCAAGATAGTCCTTAATCTTATTTGTCATATTGGATGTATTAAAACTATAGGTTCACTCAAGGCCTATCTCTAAGATTATATATTTTGTATAACAAAAAATTGAAGATTTTGAACTTGTGCATAAATGTCATTTAGAAAACTTATTACGTACAATAGAGAACCACAGCTAAGAAATATTTTTTAATTAAATAACATAAACTCTACCACATTTTGGAATTTTTCACCTTTCCATAAAGAAATTATGAAAACAACGTTTTTCAATTGAGAAAATTTCTGGTTTTGAAAAAGCAGAAGACATTTTGAAAAGAAAAATTATTTAATTTATATTTATGGAAAACATAACAAAAAATGTAGAAAAGAAAAATAAAATAAAATTAGAAAAACAGTTATTAACCATTATTCTAAAACTATGTAACCAATGTTTTGAAGCGATTCAAAATTTTATTACACTGTTTACGTTCGTCTTTTTTATAATCAAAAGACAACAACAAATCACAATTCTTGAATTAACTTTAAATTTTAAACCGATTAAATGACAATCAAGCGTTACTATTATTAAAAATTTGAAAACAACTCAACATATTTTTAAAGTAAAATAACGAATATTTAGCAAACAATTAAATTGACAGAACCACAACAATTACTGATTCGTAAGTTATAGACAAGCTTCAGTTGAAGAATTATTGTATAAAAAGATAAACAAATTTTGCAAAATATTTACAATATTATTTTTTTTTTTTTTTTAATTTAATCATCATAAGCTGTGAACCATAACCATAGTTTGGAATTTATATAAAAAAAAACGTGGTTAAAAATGGCCGCAGAAGAAAATCTGATTTAATTTTATTGTATATATAGCTATTCTTCTTAAGATAATGCCATATTTTACGATTATTAGATTTATTTAAACTTTTTCAATTTATATTTTAATTTTTATTTTATTTATAAGTGTTTCGTAATAAAACGCAGTTTTAAATTTTATTAAATCATCAAATAGTTAATCAATCAGTCAGTTATAATTCAATCGATTTATTCCCTGCGATAATGACAACTATTTGGTAACACTTTTTTTTATAAGACTGAAAAAAAAAACATGAATGATTATAATTTAATGCTGTCTTCAATAAATCGATTTATGATGATGTTGATTATTATTATGATGATAGAAATGTTGATGTAAAAATAAAAAGTAAAATACAAATAAAGATGTTGAAACAATTTTGTTCTGTTGTTTTAAAAAAATGTTCAAAATTCGTAATTTTAATGAAAAGTTTCAAATTCACAATTAGTTGTTTTACATCAGAAATCAAAAATTGTAAATTTCGATAACAAATCGTTACAAATTTTTCGATGTTACATTTTTTTTTTTTTTTTTTTTTTAATTTAAACGATTTTATATTGAATCGATTAATTTAGGTAAAAGTTTCATTTTTTTTTTGGAGCATTACTTATTGTTGTTGTTTTTGTTGTTATTTTATGTTTATTGACGTTTTCTTTTCATATTTTTTTGATTAAAACATTGATGACATAAGTTATAAAAATGAAATCAAAACTATTTATTAGTTTTTCAACAATGATGTAATTTTTTGTTTTTTTTTTTTTTTGAAGAAAAAAGGAAAATAATAAAAATTGAACTGTGCAGAAAATTAATAAATAATAGAAAAAGGTTATCAAAATCAAAATAAATAGTTGATCTCCTACTGTGATTTCGATTTATCAAAATGTATATAATGATTATAGATATAAATCGATTTATATTATGATTTGTAATTTGTAATCCGATTTGTAAATATAGAAAAAAAAAATAAAATATTTTGAGATTATAAATCAAAAATATTGTGTGAAACTTATACTGCTTAAATGTTAATTTTTTATTACAAAAATAAAATCTCCATTAATATTAAAGAAAGCTATTTATGTCAATTTAAGAAATAATTAATTTAATGTCATTTTGTTGAAAAAAATGAATTAATTAAAATTTTAATAATTTTATTTTGATGATAAAAACAAATGAAATTTCTGCCACTGAATCAAACGCATGGAATTATTGGTTAAGCACATACAGTTATGATCAGATCAAATTCTGAAAACTTCATTTAAGTATTAGAACAATTCCAAAATTACAACAACAGTTGTCTAGATAATTTCAACACAACAATGCCTACTGATGAGTTTAGTAATGTTGGAAAGACGAAACCCTCCTTACATAATATTTCTAATATACAATTATATTCATATTCATATATATAACCCTTGATAATTGGCGATCATTTCAACAGTTCATTAATTCTGTTTTGAGGTTGATGAATTTGTTAAAATAATTTTGAGATTGTAATTAAAGTCTAACTATAGAACTCAAATTTTGATATCTTATGTGATGAATTTTAAAAACACATCTGCACTTTCTTACAATAAGTTTCTGAAAATCAAAAGTAACTAGGAAGTATTTACAAAAGCCTAACATTAGAGTCAATGTAAAGAAAAGGTGCAGTAAAACAACCAACCAATTAAATCAACAAATACTTGGAATGGATTCATATAACAACACACTGCAAAATATTAAGTTAAAAAATTGCCTTGCAAAATTACTTTATATTCTTTATAACACTGCAATTAAAAATCAAAAATGGAAAAAAACATCTTAATACATAATTCAAATAAGTTTCATTAAATAATAAACTCTTTCCGAAATTTTTTATTAAATAAAAAAGTGTATACAAAACTAATAACAGTAAACCTTGTACAAATTTGAACTTAATTAACGGTTTAATTCTTCATTATCAATTTAATTATCTGCATTAATTCAATTCAATTTTTTATTAGTTAATTTACGATTAAATTTAATATAAGAGCGAATAATTTAGATTTAATACTTATTTGCAATTGACATACATTTTTCTCATCAAAAATTGATTTTGTACAATAAACCTAAGGTTCAGCCTAATATTGTTTTTAATTGAAACATTATTAAAATGCTATTTGTTAAATTAGTTCAAAATTGTTTTCAACACTTTTTTTAAATGTTAATATTAATTAATTTGTTTCCTTCTTAATATTTAAATTATTTGACATACAATATTTTCATTTTCCATTTACATTTTCGTATATTTTTTGAAAATTTTCTATAAATTACAATTTCAATACAAACTTTTTATTAATTAATTATTTGTTTATTTTATTTATTATAATATTTTTTTAGATCAAGAGTGAATTATAATAATATTATTGAATTAAATGGCTTGAAAAAATGGCAGCTATAAGTAAGCAACACCAACCACATTTTCAATTTGTTGTGCAATAAAAACAAAAAAAACAAAAATTGTTTTACACAATTGGAATCTAAACATTGTTCAGAATTTTTCTTTTATTTATTTATTATTTTTTTTATAAAATTGTAATATTTTTACAAATATTTCGTGAATACCTGTTACAGGTAATAAAAAAAAAAATTTACAAAAATGGCATAACAACACAATATTAAAGAGAACAATAAAACATTGCCCTGGTGGAGTACATTTTGACAGGTGATTAATTGAAGTCATTGAATTAAATGGAAGTATAATTTGAAATTAAATTTTGATTTTGTTTTTTACTCCAGCTTAAATTGCAAATTGTATTTTTTTTGTTTTTGTTTTTTAAAAATCATTGAAAAGAAAGTTTAAATGAATGAAGGTGTTTTTTTAAATTGAAAAATAATGCGGTAGCTTAAAAAACAAAACACTATACATACATGTTAAGTGTATTTTTGCTCTAACTCTCATCTCTTTTGATGTTTTTATTATTATTTAAGTGAAAATTGTTAAATATACTATACTGATATATATTAAAGATTATCTTTTAGTATATATATATATATACATATTAAATATAATATTATGTAACGGTTTATTTAACGGTATTAAGTAAATGGTATTTTCTTTAGATAATAAAGATGCGGTTCGGTACCTTAAAAAATTAACTTTTTATTATTTTTTGATGAATTAAGCTGTAAAATAAAAATGGTAACAAATTTACAAAATTTTCAAAGTTAAGTAGATATTAAGCAAATGGGAATTTATTTTATTAATTTTTATTTGAAAAAGGGTTAATAGACAGTCTTTTATATTAAACTTATACTTATTTAATAGTTTATCTTTAATTTAAAGTAATTTATATATATTAGGTCTATTAATTTTATATTACATAATAGGCAATTACTTCCAGATTTACAATTTATATGGTAAATTGTAATTCACTTACATAATTGATTACAATTACAAAATTACATTTCTTAAAATCTGTGTAAACATTCTAAAGTTATAAATGTACTTAAAATTTTCGAAAACACTAAAGATCTATTTCGAAATAAAATTCTTTGACTGATTTATTCCTAATCAATTCTCAACAACATAAGTGGCACAATATATTAAATACATTAAGTGGTATAATAATAAAAAAGTTTTGAAATAATTAAAATCTCTTAAAATCAAATACAACATCTAGTTAAAAAACTTCCTATTTTAATTATTCTTATAGATTCTTTTTTATAGCAAATTGTTTAATATTTTTTTTAACATATTTATTATAATATTATAGTTTTATACTCCATTGTCAATTCAAAAACTCAGAACAAAAGTCCATAAAATTTACTATTTTTCAAATTACAAACTAATAAAAAAATTAATAACTGACGCCCTTTGGTTGAAGCTATTCATATAGTGCCCAACCTCTCAAAAATTACTTATTATTTGAATTTTAAAATTCAAATAATTTTAATAATTTTTTTTGATAGACTTTTAAAAACATTTTTTTTTATTACAAATTTATTAATGTCGAAACATTTTTCTAAACTATGACCCTATTACTTAGAAAAATCATTTTTAATTCCTTGAGATCAATTGATGACAATGTTGTCCGTTGAAGTGTGACACATTTACTTAAATCCCCAAAAGAATATTAAAATAAAATTTTATGGAAAAATAAAATTTAAAAAATTGTTCTTCATTATTTTTAATTCAAAATGGAAATGACCTAATTCCTCCAAATTTAACTTTTGTGTCTACCTAGAAAATGAATCAAAACAAAATTTTTAGAACACAATGTTTGATACTATACATGCGTGCCAATTTTATTAAAATTTTCATTCTGAATCAAGAAATTTTCTTTGAATGAATTTTTTATTTCTGTTTTTTTTTTTCTAAAGAACCAAAAAAAGTTTAATAGTGTATTTTTTGATATGGACATACTTATATATTTATATACATATAAATACATATGAATCCCAGGAAGATTTGCTCTTTTCAGTATTTTTAGAGGAATGATTTAATTTTTAAATGTTTCGAACAATTTAATTTTGACGACCAGATGTGTTATTATGACGACATTTTAATTTGTGAAAACAAATTAACAAATTTGTTTGTATATTCTTTTAATTAATTTGTTTTTTCAGGAAATATTTGTGGATAGAAATGGAGTCTAAGTTTTTATAAAAAGATAAAGTTGCAAAAAATTATAAATTTCATTGTATTAAAGTTGAAAATTATTTTAAATATTTTAATAAATTGTTAAAGTTTTGGAAGTGTGTCATATGCCTGTACTTCAATTGCCTATAGTATGATTTGACTGTATATTCGGAGGATGGGGGGATATTTTATAGCCGAAGTTAAACGACCACAGTGGTTAGAGTGTAGAAAGGCCCGGGTTCGAATTCCAGTGAAAGTGAAAAAACTTTTCTGGTTTTCGGCTCGACTCAGCTAACATTCTCCATTGGATTCAAATTAATGGCTTAATCAATAATTAATAATTATATATTTCTAATAAAAAATACATTAATATAATAATAAAAACAAATGCAAAATATAGACAAATAATTTAATTGAATAATAAAACTCACAGATATAGAATACCAAATCACTCAAATACAAAATATACAATTATAAAATATTGAAAATCTAAAACGTTTCTACATGTTATAAGGCGTAGTACTATCTCATGTTTAAATTGTATGTGGAATTCATTAAGATCAATTCTAATAATACGAATATAATAAGACCCCCTGTTCCAACATGTACTTATGGTATAAACAGGCTTATTAGCCTAACGATCGAATGTATAAAAGTGAGCTTGAACTTATATCCTACTTTTTAAAACAAATGAATATAAGTTTAAACATAGATTTTGTTTGGATTCGATTTAAATTCTAGCTTAGTTTTGTGCATTAGCATATGTGATGTGATAGTATTAGTTTGATGTAATTGAAATAGAAAATACTTAAAATTGATTCCCTCATAAACTTATGTTAATTAATTCTAAAAAAGCGGTTTCTAATAAAGAATAAAAGCTATATTAGAATTATTTTTGTTTATTTTGCTTTTATACCCGCGGTATCATTGATTTACAATATCTTAATTAATTACCAAAGTCTTTATATAAGGAAGAGACCTTCTTTCTAAATAAATTTCATTAAAGTATCATGTACTACAATATATATTCTATATCTTAATTAACTTTTATATCATTCACTAGCATTCACTCTACAAATTTTAATTTAAATTCATGGAAATTACTATTGTATAGGAAATAATTTTTAAATATGTGCATTTGCAAGTAACTACAGTTAATTTTTTTTTAAGTTATAATCAATTCCTATTTAAATTAGAAATTACCCTCTACTACACATTGGCACTTGATTTCCTGTAAATGCAAATCACATGTTTTTTTTTTTATTTTAATTTTATTTAAATTTAAAATTATTTAAATAAAACAATTGAAACTTTTTTAATTATTCAAATTGGAAAAAACAAATTTCCATGAAACTCTTATTAATTGAATTTTAATTTACTCTGAAAATCGAAGATAGAAAAATTTTCAAAACATGACTTTTTTTCCTCATAATTAAAAAAACATTCTCTCCCTTATTAAGATTTAGAAAAAAAAAAACCAAATAATGGCAAATTTTTTAATTTAATTATTGTATAAATTAGGATTTGAATTTAAAATTTTGAAAAATAAAATTCGAAAGTAAGTATATATAGTATAAGTATACAACAAATTATAATATACAAGAATAACAACTGTTGGAAAATGCAATTACCATATAGGGGTTACATACAATATGTAAAGTAATTAGTATTTTCTGATTGTATTCAAACGATTACTTGCACATGCACACCTTTAATTTTTTTTTTTTTTTCATTTTTTTTAACTCTCGTATTTTTTAATTGAATTACGTAAATGACAGTTACAACTCCCAGCAATTATTAAAGTACTCGTATAAGTAATCAAAAAGAAATAAATGAAAAAAAAAAACCCTTTTCAAATCACTTAACATATACAGGAAGTTTTAAATCCTTCTCAAAATAAGAAATATTGTTTTGACTTTTTGTATAGTTATTGTCAAACTCCATATTTAGGAGTTAATTCATTATTACTTATTTAAAATTCAGAAAGTAATTCTTTCTCTTTTTGTTTTTGAGAAAAAAAACACCCAGAGATATTTAAAAATTTTTTTTTTATTTGTCGTACTTTAATAGCCACAGGCCATCATTTTGTCATGATATGAATTTTAATTTAATAATTTAATATTTCAAAATTATTCTCACGTTGTATGTATGAACTTTTAATAATTCAATTGTTTTAATAAAAACAAAAAAACTTTATTTTGTTTCCCTTTTAATTATTTTTCAATTCATTTCTTGAAAACTAAGCGATGTCATGGAACCTTTTTTTTTTTTTAAGGCAATTGCACTTTAATAACAAAATAAATACAATGGGATTGAGTTTTCCATATTATATTGCAAGTCTAAAAATTTTTTTAGACATGTAAAGTTTTATGTTTTTAATATGAAATAATGGTTATAATAACAGTTATATAATAAATAATATTACTGAAAAAAATTGATTTATTAAATTTTTACTAAAAAAAAACAAACACAATTTTTTAATTACTTTTTTTTTTAAAAAATTTTTAAAAAAGTTTATTGTATTGAAATTTTTTTTAAAAAAATTTTAATTACAGAAAAACTAAATTTTGAAGTTTACAAGCATTTAATATTAATTAAATATATTAAAAATAAGTATAGATATTAAAAACATTTACATATTTTACATTCGAAGTTGTCAGTCAAAGTTCAGATAAAATTTTATTGCATTTTTAAAATATTATGGGAATCATACACAAAACATATTTTCAATTAATTAAGTTATCTCACAAGTTATGTATATAAACATTATTGCTAAACACTACCTACATAAATATAACTTATGAAACATTTTTTACTTGTTTACTCTGTGACACCTCATTTTTTTTAATAACTTTTAAATAACAATTAAAATCTGCCAATGGCTAATAAAGTTTTAATTTTTAATCAGATCGTTTTATCATTCCTGTCACTAATTATATCCAAACCAAGTTTACCCTTTGGCAACATAATCTATATACTTGGTGTAACATTTTTAAGTTCAAGAAAACTGGATACGTTACAACTTTGCAGCAAAAAAGAAAAAATATCGAATAATTCAATGTTCACACGATGTAAAACTAATTAAAAAATTATTCTTTAACTGACAGATTACCTAATTGGTAAAAAAAAAAAAAGAAAAATTAAAATTAAAATGAAAAAGTAATAACCAAAGTTCCCTATTAAGATTAATAACTGTAAATTTACATAATATTACTAATTTAATCATTATATAGTATATAACTACTATAGAGCTGCAAAATAACACAAAATATTTATTTCCGGAACGTTCAAAAAATGATTTTTAAGTCTAAAATTATTTTTAAAGTTAATGTGCAATTTTTCAGCGTTTCTATAATTGCAATATTAAAATTAATTTTTTATGTCAAAAGAAATGTCATATGGGAACGACATGATTTTTATTAATTCAAATTTACTTAAAAACTTATTTTTTTTTTGTAATAACTGCGAAGAATAAATAGAAACAGAATAAAGCGACGAAATATATTTAATCACAATTTTTTTTTTGATTTCCTATTACTCTACTTAGAAACATAGGGCTTCAACTTGAAGTCTCCATTAATTTCTATTAATAGTTTTTTCTACTATATCGTTCTATTATTTTCTACTGTTCGGCAAGAATTTTCGAAATATAATTCTGAAATGTTTATTTATGAAGACTTGTAATTTATTCTTAATGGAATTAGTGAGCAAGCATGATTCGCATTCATTTGTAAATGTAGATTTTACGCACGAATTGAATATTGTTAGTTTGAACATACATAATTTCATTTAGGTTTTTATTTAAAAATTGCAATGTTTCTAAGTTTTGTTTAACACTTAATTAGAAGACTTTCCTAGTAGAGCCATACGAGATATAAAATTAAATGAAGTACTATATATTTTTAAGAAGTTGCCAACACAGTATTTTAAATTTTATTTTATTACAATATATAGTGTAATACTCTCGTAGTGCGTACCTAAAATATAACTTATGAACCATTTCTAGAATCTAGATCAAACCTTTTGAATTATTCCTCTTTTATCCAATCACAATATAATTTAACAAAAATTAATATTTTACTTAGAAGTAAATTACCAAACAGACAGTCATGACTTACAATAGGCTAGGCCATGGCATATGATATAACGAAAGAGTTAACATTTTTTTCAAGTAAAATTCATTTTCAAATTAAAAGTAATGAATTCGAAATTTTCCATCTCTTTTTATAAATCTTCAATATATTATGAAATGTTTGTAAACAAAATTGACAAATAACTGTAAATAAATAAAAAATTTGAAACATTTTACATATTTAGCTACACAAATTATTAATAAGGCATATTTATCAATTTTTGGATTTTTGACACTTTTTCGTATTGCAACTCTTTTAGTTCCTTAGTCTTTAGTAGTACACGTAGTATCAATTAAACAAACATTTAAAAAGACATTCTTTTATTATTTTTTTAATTTTTAAGACATTTTTATTATTTATCTATACATTTTCCAATGACAGTATTATATATTAAAAAAATTTAAATTATAAAAAAAAAAACTTAATAATTTATTTAAGTTTTCATGTCATGTATGAATAATTTGTCGCCAAATTGTGGTAATAATAATACTATAAAAGACTTAATATTGTACCTTATCACTATAAATTGTTATTGGAAATTTAAAACCATAATTTTTATTTAAAGTATATCTTAAATGGAAAATGATATCTATAACATAATTGTGGTTAGTATGTGGTCTAAAACCATATTAAGATATTAATGTATATTTAATTTGATTTCAATTCCTTCATTAAAAATTCAAAATATATAAATATAGAGAATCAGAATAAAACGATCTTTTATACTTTTTTGCAATTCTTCTTTCTTAAATGTATCGAAATTGGTCATATAGATCAAGTGCATTGACTATATAATGCATTATATCATTGTACGATCTATAATAAGTAAAATAAACTTGTTAATAATTATAGAATTTAAAGTATTGCAGAATATATTTAATTATCTGTATCAAATCATAAATGAATTTTAATTTAACAGCATGTCACCTAATTATGTTATTTATGAATTCTATAGAAAAAATGCATAGAACCTGAATACATATTTCTATTTTTAAAAAAACTAATTATAAATGAATATAAAGTGGAGCATAACATTTGTTAAAGAAAAAAAAACAAAACTTCAATACCAATGTCAAGTCTATACCGCAACGCGCAAAACAAGTGAAGACAATTTTTTTTTTACATTGACAACAAAGTTTTTTAATTTTAAAAGTGTCTAAAAATATGTACATAGGTACTTATTTTTGCTGTAAAATACACAGGAAACCAAAACGTATGCCAAAAAATATTTTCTAAATGATTCATTCTCTCTATGTGGCATTTAAAATGTAAATCGCGTGTAATTGTAAAAAAAAGTGATGCACAATTCACACATGATGGAACTTTTTCAAAATAATTTTTTTTGTTTAAAGGGAGTCTAATATTAGATTATAATGAAAAGATGTACCTAACTACATTGCATATCGAATACAAAAAGAACTCCCTGAAAGATGTAAGTAATCAAATCACTAGTCACATAACTCCTAATAAAACTTTTTGATACTATATTGACAATTATTAGTAATCTAAAAAATTAGAAAAGAATCATAAGCTATCGAATATCAAATCCGTTTTATATTAAAAATAATGAATACAAAAATTTTTAAAAATGGAACTAAATTGCTACTCTTGATATTAAATCCATGTTTCCGTAATAATTTAAAGTAGCATAATCTAATTTACTATAATATTATGTAAAAATTCATAGTATTTTGTAATTTTCAATCGATTCAAATTGTTGCCACTCAAATTTAATTTATCGATTTAAATTATTTATTTAAAATATAAAAATATAAAACATTTAAAGGTAGTTAAATTCAAAATAAAATGTGCATCAAATCTACTTTAATTTATTCTTAATTTCGTATTTTAAAATGAAAAATTTTAAATTATGAATAAATTATTGTAAATCGAAACAGATTATCGATTTTTTATCTATAAAAAAAATAAATACAAATCAATAAGTATGAATTTTGATCAATGAATTTTATAATCGATTTAAAAAATCAATACATTTATAATAAAATATAATTTCTTCATCATTGTTGATTAAAACATTTTTTCATTAAAGTTATTGACCTAATAACAAAGAAATTGATAGTTTTAGTGGTAAAATGACATTTATACTAACATAACTACGATTTATTTTAAATTCGAAAAACTTATTATAATCCATATTTTAATATATTAATCGAAAAATTATATCTAAATTTATGTGTAAATAATCAGTTTTAAAAATTAAAATAAAATATTGTAAAATATTGAAAAGAAGATTAAATTGATTTTTTTTGAACAAGTACAATTTTTTTAAAATAATCGATTATTTCTTTAAATAGATTTGAATGTTTTATTTTAAATAATACTTTAAATAGATTGTTCCGGATATTATATTTTGATTATCTTTTTTTTTTTAAATCGATTTT
>CAUJBZ010000054.1:0-27011 GCA_963082915.1 Dolichopus griseipennis | reverse complement strand
TAATCAAAATATTAATGGGGGGATGAGAATGACATTTACATGTTAGAAACTAAAGAAAGAATTTTATAAAAATAATTTAAAATAGAAGAAATTAAAATATTTAATCAAAAATTGAATAAATACTAAAAAAATCAATTAACATTTTACGTTACTTAACTATCAATTGTGAAGTTAAGGAAGATTCGATGAAGATAGGTTGAAAAACCAATGCTTCCTAAGTGGGCGATTATTATTTTAAAGTTTTTTTTATCGATCGATTTTAATTTAAACAGGAAATGGAAAAACTTGTAAATTCAGATAAAATTTTTTCTGTAAATTCATGTTTTGAAACTAATCCACTTAAACTATGAACTATTAACTAAATTCAAAACAAATGTGGTTCATAGATTGGTTCTTATAATAATAGGTATGACTGATTCAATGTGGAGGCAATATTAAGAAAATTTTGAAGCAAAATAATGAAGTGTAAAAATTAAGTTTATTGCTAAAGTAAAACGTAATCCTAGTTATGTCTTATGAAAGGGGTCTGGGTGGGGCAGTGGTTAAATACACCAGGTACTAGCCAAAAAGTAATTTTCATTATATTCTCCCTTATGATTGTAGGTTATAATATAATTAAATAAGATATAATATAAGATAAATACATGATATTAATCAAACTATATTTAAAATCTACTCTGATTAAAATATAAAGTCAAAAGATTTCAAAATTCAATTTGATTTTCAAAAATTTTTGAAGTCCTTAGTCTTATAGGTAACCATAATTAAATTAACCTTCATATAAATTGTGATACCAAATTCCATAGTTTTTATATTAATATATTAAAATGAAGCATTGGTTTTACTGGGTAATTCATTATATACTTACATAACAATTATTTTATATTATATTATATAAAAAAAATTTTCATTATTATTAATTTTCATATGTGAGTTTTTTTTTTCTTTTTTAAGGATTCAAAAAATTAAGCACACATATAAAAGTTTATTTTTTTATGTGTTTGTGTTTTAATTTTAATTTGAAGTTGATTTATCAAGTAATATTTTTTTTAACATACATCCATTAGATACATTACATTTTTATATGTATTATGTATATGTGTATAGGTATTTGAATAGTTTAAGAAACATAAAACTGAATTATTTTAAAGAATTTTATTTCTTGACATTTATATAATTATTATATAAATGTTATGTATATAATAATATATAATTTAATATAATATAAGATTTTTATTTAAATGACTAACGATTTCTGAAATCATTATATAAAGACGCATACGCATAATCCATAACTAAAATAATATTTTTGAGTTTATTTATTAAATATTATTTTAAAGTTCGAGATAAATTATTATAATATTTTTTTAAATTTAAGTAATTATTAATACCTAGTTGTTTTTAAAAAAGAATTATGTGAAATTTATAATATAATTTATAAATTAGAAGCAATTTATTTTTTTTTCAAATCTCTTAAACATATTTTATAGCTTAAATTGCCTCGATATAATCTTTTTCAAGGTTATAAAGTTGTTTATTGTGTTAAGTTGGTAGATGTAATTTTAGGGTGAAAGAAGAGCAGTAATTCATAGGATCAAGGATGGAAAAGGTATGTTTAAAATTATTTTATAGAAATTTATTACAAAGATCAAGGTGAATAATAATTTAACTCAAAAGAGTATATTATAAAAGTGATTTATTTTTAAAAATTTATAAAATATCTTTGTAATTTAAATTACATACTTTTCGGGGCTTCGATATTGAGTTTCACGATGTTCAATTCCCATACTAAAAGAACGTATTGAACAGTAGCCTTGCTATTGAATTTTTTCTTGTGTTATTCTTGTGTAATCACCTTTTTGGAACGTGTACTATTTATTGTCAATCAATAGGAGTAAAATTTAAAGAAAGATTAAAAAGGTTTAAAAATAAAATTATGTCTATTGCCACTTTAAGTGTAAGGAAAAGAATTTTTTTAAATCTATACTGTGTACGCATTTTTGCTTCACTTGCTTTACACGAAATAAATTACATTGAATCGAACGTAGCAACACCCAATGACAAAGTAATCAAAGCTAAACAAAGTTCAAAATTGATCAATTTTCAATTTAGCGCTTTGCTTTATTTACTTTGAAATTTAAAATCATATTTTCGAATAACTATTTTATAATAATATTTGAATTAAGAATTTAAATTTAATTGTTTTGAAAAAGTCATCCTTTTTGCCTTTTCAAATTGTGCAGGAAAATGTAAAACAATTTATTTCTTAAATGTACTCTCATAAATACTATGGACCTTGCGATCCAAAGTAAACATTTTAATTCTGCTTAACAATAATAAAAAAATCAAAATTTCGAATGTGAAGCAATACAAAAGCTTACAATTGGCATTTGAAATTACTTTGATTACTTTGCTTGGTTTATTCGCTTTCCAAAGCAAAGTAACAACCTTTTGTTTTTATCTAAGTTTTCGAACTTTTTTGCTTTTAAATTTGAACTGTTAATGTGATCTTTTAAAATCTATATGGATTTAAAATAAATGTACAATTACATCAGATTTAATTAAAATAAAAAAATTAGGTGTTTATAATAAAAATATTGAATACAAAATAAGATATTTTATTAAACTTTGAATCAATCAATCTAAAATTGTATGCCTCAGCGCGTTTACAATTTTATTTTAGGTCTATTGATTTCCAAATCCTTTTGAATACCTTCCGTTAAATCAAAATTTACTCTAAATCTTAAAAAAAAAAAACTTTAATATAAAAGAAATTTTTAAATGTTTAAAATATGCATTATTATATGCATTAAATACATATATACATTAATATTTAACATACAATTGACACAAATCAAATATAAAACTTTAAGTATTATGAAAAATTCAAATAATTAAACATTTTTATTTAAGTCTAATGTAAATACATGTTATATTATAATGGAATATATATGTAATAAAAAATACTTATTTTAAAAAACAATATAAAATCTTATGGTTACCTAAATAATAATTTTAAGGGCATTGATTTTGTATATAGTATATAAGTTCCTATTATATACCCTATATATATAATATATTTTGATTCAATTTAATGCTTTCTTCAAATAATAACTAAGAAAAATTACAAATATAAAATATAATAGTATATGATCAATGTCAAACTTTAAATAACTTATAATAACATATTTAAATAACACTTTTTTATATATTTAAATATGCATTATTTATTTTTAAGCATATTGCATATTATTTTAAATTTTTTTATTATTCTTCTTATTTAAGAATCTTTAATTCTTTTTTTTTTTAAATAATGTTTTAATAATGAAAATATATTGTTAGTAATTTCATTCATTCATTCATTTATTTATTTATTTATTTATATGTATATTACATTGCATGTAGTATATAATCTAGTTCTTCATATGCTTCTAAATGATATGATTTTTCTTTAAAAACATTTTGTATATATATATACTTTAAAACAAAAAAGTTTTTTTTTTCACATATATTTTATATTTGCATGCATATATGCATTTATACATAATTATGCTTTCACAATACGATGTATTTATTTATATGGTAAATAAATATTATGTAAATTCTTATACAATGGCCTACTTTTATAATTATAATTTTTATTCTTATGTTAGGATTTAATGTAAATATGAACTGAAATGCATTTAACCCTTATACGAGTACATTAAAATCAGTGAATCTGAATATTATGTTGATTTTTAATTTTTATAAAATTAAATAAAAAAAAATGGATTTATTTTTTTATAGAATTAATTTGTTTAATTAAAATTAATTTAACATTGGAATTTAGAGTGTATTGTATTTAATACAGTTTAGTACATTTTTTTTGAATAACAGACTTAAAGAGATAAAGTGAAACAATAGCAGTGGTTCATTGTTCCAAATTAAAAAAAAATAAACGAGAAGGTCATAAAAAGTTATTAGAACTAAAACAGCCCATTCTGTGTTTTAGAAAATTTTTAGAATTCTTGAAAAAATCCTAATTACAATGTATATAAATTTTTTAAAACCTATGAAATTTTTTTTTTAAAACCTATTTATAAGAGTGCGTTTATGTTGGAGCTACGTTAAGTGATAAGAGCCTCGATAAGAGCAAAGCATAGAAATTTTATACTGTTCATCGATGGTCAAAGCTTTGCTCCATTATAAACACCTCTATTTAAATCATGTATATAGTTTTCTACGCTATTCTCTTATCGACGCTTATATCAATTATGGCAGCTCCAACATAAACGCACCCTAAGAGTGAAATACATCGAAAATCGATTAATAAACATATTAAAAAATTAAAGTTTAATTGTATTGGTTTAATCTATCTGCTGTTATTATATTCAATAAATTGTATTAGATTAAGTTTACAGTAGTTCCTTGGTTCGTTTCTTTTCCAAAAATGTCGATTGCAACAAATGTCGACTCTTAGAATATCGACAAAATCATAAATTTTTACAATTCGTATATAAATGAATTAGAATGGATTTTAGGGTTGGTTTCAAAAGCTCGGTTTCAAGACGGTTTCTTGTTGGTATTTTAGTATTGACATGTTAAAAATAGGTATATTGTGAAACCGACATATTTGGTGAAGACATTTTTTAATCGATATATTTTGAATCAGAATTTTAAAAATCGATAGAACTTAGTAGACCCACACATTTGGTCTAAAATTTTTTTTGATTTTGTAATTTTGAAAATGTTATTAAAAATTTGCAGAAATGTTATTTTCAAATACAAACTTTATATGGAATACAATAATTATAATTACAATCAAATATTAATAAAATATTGTAATATAATCAGCAGCCGTAAAGCGTTCTAATAATGTACTTAACATTAGCTATAAACTCAAAGTGAAATAATTCATTGAAATTATAATTAAAAATTAATTATAAAATAAATTAAATACTGAACGCATTACGAGGTATTTCAACAGGATTCACATTATAAATGAACACCACCGGAAATATTTATATATATGTAAATATATATATAACTAAATATTATCATTTGTATGTTCTATTTCATAAAATATTTAATTTTACAAATCATTAAATTTAGTATATAATAAAAAAATTTAATAATACTTAAGTATTTTATAAGATATTTCAATTTTATGGGATTTTATGCATATTTATATACATTATATTATTAGAGGGGCTTCGCTGGGTTACTGAGCAAGCATTTGGCTTACTAACCCAGAGGGTGCGGGTTCGATTCCCATGAATTTTTTTAATTGAAAAAAATTACTGAAAGAATAATTTTTCTTTACAAATCTCCATGGTGACCAAATATAATTTAAATATACAAAAATATCATACAAACAAAATAATTAATTTTGTAATTATAAATAAATAGAAAGTATTTAATTTAAGAAGCCCAAAAGCCAAATTGGCAAAGGACTATAATAATATCAGACAATATTTACTCTTATAAATAAATATTATAAGAGATTAATCTAATTTAACTAAAATTTATTAAAACTATTATAATTTATTACAATATTTGAAGAGGGTTTATAAAATTTAATGAGATTTTACCAAAACCTACTAAAGGAAAAATTTAAAAAAATTGTTATTTTGACTCTTGCGTACATTTATTCTCTTATATTGAAAGTGGAACTTTCTGGAGCCTTATAAAAGAAAATATAAGTTTCCCATTTAAAATTATAAATCTAGCTATACTGCATAAAAATAACCAAGATGTTAATAATCTAAAATATTTTACTTAATCTAAAAATTTACTCATGAAACCTAAAACTCAAAATGTCGTCAAAAGAAGGTGACTTAGAAGGTAATTTTTAATATATGAAAATAATTATGATAAATGACAAATATAATTAAACTCTACTAAGACCATACATTAACAATGGAAAATAAACATACAACTTCTCATTGTAATATGCAATTATTTTCTTATTTACTAAAAAAAAACTTGAAATTTTAACTATAAAATTAATTTTTTTTCCACTCCTAACCACTGACTCCCATCACCCAATTCCATTTTATTTAATACGTATTTTTAATTTTCAAGAAAACTATGTGTCAAAAAAATATAAAATTAACAAATTCGAATAGGTCATGCAAAAATATTGTTACCAAAAGTGTTGACACGTAAATACCAAAAGTAAAATATTATAAAGAGTAGTTTTTTTTTTAATTTATGAAAATATAGGTGTAACATTTCACTTCATTCTTTTCTTTTTTATTATACGCTTATTTTTCATTTTTTGTTTGTAATAAATTACAAAATCGCATGCATTCTAAAAAAAACTTATTTTTCATATTTTAAACTTAGTATTCATATTTAATATAATATGTACATACATAAGTCCAATTCTTTGCTTGAAAAAAATATAAATTTTCCAAAAATAAAATTAATTACAAAAATCCACCTTAAAAATTAAAATTTTAATTTCATTGTGAACTGAAAAGCAAAAATTTTATTGTGAACTGTAAGGCAACTTTTTACATCACACATTTACAATAAAAAACTAAAATGTGTCTTAATACAATAAAAATAAAATTAAATTATAGTGAAAAAAAAAAATCAAAACAAAAACAAAAGAAAAAAAATAAATCAAAGAATAAAAACAAAATATCCTATTAGTTTAAAATTAACTGTTATTTTTATAGACCGAAGAGAGTAATAATAATATATGGAAAATATTAAATATAAAAAAAAAAAAATCTTATCAGGATTTAGATTTAAGGATTTATTTTTTATATATATATATTTTTTTTTAATCTTATAATCTCTCACCTACTCTCTATTTTTTTCCCATTTTCCATTCTCTCAATTTTTTTAATTTCCCTCACATAAAATACAGGAATTTAAAATACAATATTGATTTGGTAAAAGAATTTTCAATCAAACAAATGGGAAATTTTTAGAGAGGAAATTATAGGAGAGAAAATTATAAAGTAAAAATAAGTAATAAAAAAAATGTCCAATTCTCAATTTTCTGTTATTCTTCAGTCAGTACAGTACTCTACTCAGTAATCACTAATCAGTACTTTTCTCTCCAAATCAACACAGAGTTATGAAAGCTGAGAATTAGGAAATTATAGAAAGGAAATTTATTAAAGCAAGAAAAGAAATTATGAGTAATCAAATTATTAAGGACTTTTAAGACGTTTATTTTTAAGAAGAGATAAAATACCTTACAAATGGAAATTAACTTTTGGGAAATTTTTTAAGTATATTTAATATGAGAGAGTATGTGACAAAATATTGACATTTTTAATAATTTATTTTTCTTATTTAAAATTTATTTAATAATGGGAAATATTTACAGTTAAGATTTTCCGATGAAAATTTAAAGTACTTAAAAAAATATTTCGATAAAATGGGGAAAAATCACATGTGATGTGATATAATTTTTTCTTAAAAAAAAAAATATTTGTTTTTACTTTTTTTTTTATCAATTCCTGTTTCCAATAAATATAAGTATGTGTGTGTGTGTATGTTGATATAAATATTATTATATACACAAATCTTTATAATATGTTGTTGATAAATTTCATATCGATTTCTTTTCTTTCAAATATTTATTACAGAATTAATTTAAATTTTTTTTATTTTTATTTACTTATTTATTCTATTAAAATTAATTCATTAAAAGCATTTATTTTGAAATTTATTATGAACACATCTTTTGTTATATACAAAATATATTGAAAGGTTATTTTATTGAATTATAAACACTTGTATTTTATATTTTCAATTAGATTATTTTAAAAAATAAATAACTAATAATTAGAAAACACCTTAATAATATATAATTTGAAAAACAATATTATTATTATATTTTAACGTTTATAATAACCACGTGAACAAAGGTTATACTATAAACACACCGCACCTGACTTTAACGCACTCTCGTTTAAAGGACGACTGAAAAAACAAAAAAACATCAATGAGCGAATTATTTTTTTGAAGCATCGGAATTGTATTAAAAAAAAAAAAACATATACAATAACAAAAACAACAACAAGAGAAAAAAATTGGTTTTTTTTTTTATACAAAGAATTTCATTTCAAAGTTATCATGAAAATGTCAAAACCACTTGAAAATGTCCTTTTTGGTAATTTTATTATTAAATCGTATTACTGAATTATATTTTCAAAGAGTAAAACCCAAAAATATAATGTTATCAAGGCGAAATGAAAATGAAAAAAAAAAAAAACAAAAAAAATAAAAAAAGGACTTTAACCATTTGGGAGAATATTTTATTGAAAGGGGTATTTTTGGTCCTTAATACAAATGAAATCGAAGGTTAATTTATATTAACTTAAGTACATTTTTAAAGAGAGAAACATGTTGGCCTTTGAGCTATTTTGAAGAATTCTCTTAAGGTTTGGAAATATTAATATGGAAAGGGCCGCGCATGCGTTTAATATGAAAAATTCAATAGGAATTTTTTATGAAAAAAAAAATAAATAAAACCATATGACAGTAAATGCATTTACTGTTTTTTTGTTGGATTTTTGTTCTTGTTTTTTTCCAAGTTTAAGGTCTTCATCGTTGCAATTGAATTTTTATGAGTGTAGTATGGGTAACATTTTATTATTATATGTATTATGAATTGTATTTTGTATTGCATTTTTAAAGTTTCACAAAAAATTTTTTTAATAATTCTGAAATATAAAAAATTTGTAGAATTCAATGTGAAAATAAATGCAAGGGTTTTTAATTCAAGAGTTAAAAGATTTAGGAAAATATTGTAGGCCATCGAGAGACTACATAAAATTCTCTGAAATGGTCGCATTTCAATCAGAGAAGAAAGGGCAAAATTTTAGAAGTATTTGTTGTAATTAAATAAATTATTGTTTTTTATTGAACATGATAATGGAAAATATAGAAAATTGTCCATTGAAACTGTATGCAGTTTGTTTAAACCAGGTCCTTAATTGAAACATCAGCAATTTGTAAGTTATAATATTTTAACAACTACATACATTGATTATTTTTTATAAAATTTAAAAAATTTTTAGTGAAACTTCTTAAATAATTATTTTTAAATTATTTTAAATCTGCTTTGAACATTTTTAATGCTTCTTGAGATTCACTATTCATAGGGAATTTTTATTAAGCATGTTGTTTGTTACACTTAGCTAAGAGATTATAAAATTGATTAGGAAACATTTTGATAGAGCACAAAACACTCCAGATAATGGTTTGATATCACATAGATTTTACCACAATAAGAATTTGTACAATAAAAAGACTTTGGACAACGGCTTTATAGCACCAGAGCATTTTATCTTCTTAGACAAAATTATAAATATTTAAGATCATAATCATGTCCAATATAACAACTACAACAAACGGACTTCGGGTAATTGAAATGGTTAGAATCTGAAATATCATATGTCTATACCGGACATAGAAAAGTTAAGTTAAAAGAGACCATCGGCGGTTGTAATACACCCTTAATTAGTATTAAGTGTTTTATACAAACTGTTTTAATTAAGTTAAGTTTAATTTTAAGTTGGGCTAAGTTAGTTTAAGTTTTGATTTGAAAAAAAATTCGAAAACTGTTTGGTTTTTCTTTTAATATCTTAAATTTCTTACCAAAACCAAATATTTATAATATGGTAAATCTTTACAATTTCAATGATGTTTTGAGTAGAAGGGTAACTTATTAATAATACTATACAAATTATATGATTAGTTTAAATGTTGATTAAATATAATATAAGATGTTTCCATTAAATTTTTCTAGGTTAAATTAGTTTAAGAATTAAAGGGATGAGTAAAAACCAAAAAGGCGTCCAAAAACATTT
Organism: Dolichopus griseipennis; assembly: GCA_963082915.1. Lineage (NCBI taxonomy): Eukaryota > Metazoa > Arthropoda > Insecta > Diptera > Dolichopodidae > Dolichopus > Dolichopus griseipennis. The sequence continues at coordinate 17,193 of CAUJBZ010000054.1, read as the reverse complement.
CTTATGAAATACAAAAATCCATAGCGTAATATATAAAGTACACAACTTCCTTAAAAACAGCTTTTAAACTGAAAGCATATCATGTGAGAGGTTAACAATTCACAATAAATTTGTTTAGATTATTGTCATAACTAATAACTATTATCACTATATCATAAGTATATCATCCAGTTTATTCATCATTATCTTTATTATTTTTTTGTGGTATTCCCAATAGTACAAAAGAAACAATTTGTTTGATGTTTTATTTACGCAAATAGTTTTGGGCTAGGTTAGTTTTCTGTGGGTGTTAAATTATTTTTGGCCACAAATTATTTTATTTTTATACTTTTTACAATTTTACAAATTTGTTTTTCCTATTTTTGTTTTTATTTTGTTTTTCTCTCCTTGTTTGTTTGTTTGGGATTCCGTCAATTTTATCAATTGTTTTCCTTTTAGCTTTTTGATGAGGAAAAATGAAAAATAAAAAACAAAAAAAAAGCCTAAAGGAAAACCAACAAAAGCTAAAAAAAAAAAAAATTAAATGTTGATTTTTTTTTGTTTTTGCAGGAAAAACAATCGTTGGACGGAAAATATAAAAAAAAAAAAAAAAAATTGAAACCAAACCAAAATTAAAAAAAAAATATAAAAAATAAAAATAAGCACTCAAAAACAGGGATAAATCACAAGAGCCTTTGGGCAAGAAAATACACAAAATCCAAAAAGGAAGTATAAGTAAAGTAAAGTTGTAATAGTAGTAGAAAATGGTTTGCTTTACATAATATCGGTTTATTATTTCTTATTTTTTTTTTTAAAAAAAAATTTTCCTATGAAAAACTTTTATGCACTTGTATTGAGTATTTTTATAACTTTGATATAGTTTTAAAACAAATTTTGAAATGCATTTTAAAACAATTGAATTTTTCCGATTTTGGAAAAAAATTAAAATGTCCTTGAAATTAAATAAAATGAAAATTTAAATAAAAATATTTTATAGGTATTCATTATTTAAAAAATTATATAAAAGTCTTGTTTTTGTAACAGTTTGGAACTTAAGGTGACCTAAAAAATTGCAAGGTTTTTTAAAGTTGCAATAAAATAAAGTTTATTTTATTATTTTATATTTTACTTTATAGTTATTTAAAAATGGAAACCTTTTCCACTTGAATGTGATCCTTGAATTAAAGTTATGTAGTTATAGCATTAATCATCATTGTAAAATCAAAGAGTTTTTGAAATAGTATGAGAAAAAAATTTTAAAGCTGCGATGTAATTATTTATATTTTAATTGTAAACTTTTAAATTTATCAGTTGACCCCTTGTTAAAGCTAAAACTATACACAATTTGGATTTCAACGTAACTAAGTTAACGCTGGGTTTAACTTATTTCAATATTAACAGAGCAGTTTTTATAAAACAAAGTACAAATTATTTTGTCGAATTTTTGAAACGAGATTTTAAGTGAAATAAAATAAAATAAAATCTTTTTTCAATATACACTTTCATTAAAGTATTACTAGTCCCCTAAAATGTAGAAAATAAAAAATTGAATGTAGATATTAGAGATTTGTTACTGTTTTAATATAAAAGTAAATTGCTGGATTAAGATTAACTGAAAGAAGAACTGTCACTCATTTCAGCAATTTACTTTTATATTAAAAATTTTTATATGAAAGTGATCGTCAATATAACTATTTAGTCTATGGTTTTACATTATAAAAGTGAAGTATTTTCGTTTTTAAATTTACAAATTTTTAAAGAAATTATCCAAATAAATAAATTTCATTTGTAAATTGTTTTATTATTTCTGTTAAAGTTAAAAAAAAAAAAAAAACATTTTATCTTTCAACGAGGATCGAACTCATATCTTTTTACACCTGAAGTACCTACGCTATAACTATACAATTCTTATGAATTTATGGTCAGATTTCTAATATTAATGTATCACTAACTTACAGAATGAGAAATAAACCTCTAGACACAGCCAAGTTAATATAAAAGTATATAATAGGGACCAATTTATTTTAATTTTAAGGAGATTCATTCAGTGTAATGGATCTGCAGTAGCTCAAGTTCGACTTGGTCATGCATAAGGAGTTTTTGTCATCTTTTGAATCCTTACCGAACTGTTTATCAAATTGTTAATCATTTAAAATTAATGCGTTCTTTGAAAGAAAAAAACTAATTTCATTCGTCTATCTCAAATTATATAAAATTATTTTATTTCTTCGTTCAACAAAGGAGTTTAGTTGTAAATGTGTAAATGTCTAGGACCTTATCAAGTAATTTTGTTGACATTTTCCTATAGTTGTACTAGTATGGGTTAATAAATACTAAGTCCCTTAATCTTAGGAAAAATCTTAAAAAAGTTGTGCAGCATAGGTTAACCGGAACTCGGAAAATTTTTTGAGACTTTTTTTTGGTCAAAGTAGTACTTCGCAAAATTGGAAGTGCTTTCCAAATTATTTTTGATAAACCGTCGAATCGATAGGGAGCATCACGTATTCAAATTTTAAAGTCAATCGTCAAACCATTTTTTGATTTAGAGTTTAGACCTAAAAAATTTAAATACTTGCATCAAAGTTCCAACTTGATGGTCCGTTATACATACAGAATCAGTCAATATGAGAATTCGTATAGGCGTGATGAGCTTTTATACAAATGCACCAACGATTTTATGTATGAATATTAAATTTGGCACATCTTAGTTTTGTATTTAAATTGCAATAACTTTTTAACTTATATTTCGACAAATTTCTTTCTTTTCTAATAATGTTTCATATGGAGCTGGTATTTTCCCTGGGGCTTTTAGACTAATATATTTTTGTTAGTAAATATTAGTTTGAGCTTCGAAAATTTGATGAATTTATAAAACGTTTTGTTAAGATTTCATTTATTTATAATTTATATTATGTATATATTTTATGTTAATTACTAATTTTAATAAAATCGCATTTAAGTGATAATATTTAATGTCTCCATGTATTCTCAAACTGTAAATGAATTTTTAAATCAACTAAAGTTTTGCCAATTTTGCCAAACAAATATCTTTTAGCAACGAAATTCAAATCAACACCATCTTAAGTTTAGTAGTTTAAAGTAATTTTTAAATTATAATTCTAAATAAATATTTGAAAACTTTTTTTTTTTAAATTATAACTTAGACTTTAAAATTTTTAAAATACAAGCCCAAATTTTGATTGTAATTTTGTTTTTTAAATTAAGATGAAGATTGTTTATCAGATATTGAATGATGATGTCCAAAGAGAAAATGTTTGTTTATTTTAATTTAGAAAAACTTTTACCAACATCAAAGGAAACATGGAAACATGAAAGAAAATTATGATTTTTCTTTAAAAAAATTTGATGAAAAAATTATTTTTTTTTGAAATTGTAAACAAACGCAAAGTTTTTTAATTTTCTTAAAATTTTACTGAAAAAAAAACCTTCTTTAAGAATTTAAAATTTCTATATGGAATTCATCAGAACACTTAAATTAAATGAAATATTTATGAAAAGTTTCCCCCCTAAATGGAAATTTTAATATTAATATAAATTTTAATGTACGATATGATATTTAAATTTTTTTTTAAGTACTAACTGTTAAACATTTACGCTTATAAGTCTGTCTATAGTATAAGTACATGCTGAAATAGGGGAAAGGGGGCATATTACATTCTTTATATTAATATTGATCTTAATGAAAAACCGTATAGAAATGTTTTAAAATCTACTGGAATTCGAACCCTAGATTCGAAAGTAGGCCAAAATAAAAGCTTGGCACTCTAAATCTTGCCAGTGTTTGAGAGAATGTTATTGAAAAATCTAATTAAAGTTGGCAATAAATTATCTATTTTGTGACTATAGATAATAATTTAAAATATTTCAATTCGTCCTCTTTTTTAGAAACCTAAATGGAATAACATGCTCCAGCACATTAAATAATTTAATTTATTTAAAATTATAAAATTTAAATGATATTTCTTGTTCTTAGAAATTTATGAATATATTCAAAAGTTTTTTAATATTTTAGTCTAATATCAGTTTGTTCATATTTCTATGAAATATTTTCATTAGAACATTATTTAATTCATAATGACAGTATTGTCCTCCTGATCCCTCAGTGTTCCTAGAACTTTTTTTAGAGAATACTATTTTGTTTGACTTTCACAACTTCATTATATCGTTATAATTTTTAAAATGAATTATTTGGTAAAACTTTATAATTTAAAACTGACTTTATTTCAAGTACAATGCAAAATTATACGCTGTCAATGAAACTAAAATTATCTACCGAGCTATTTGATTGATTGGAAATTCTCAGTTATCATAACTTTTATCTTGACTTGATTAAAATCGAGTTTCACTGTAAAATCATTGAATGTGTAAGTAACATTTTATAATAACATGAGCCAACACTTAGTCAAATGAAATTGATATAGGACGGGGGAATAAGGAATCTAAACTATTGACTCTGACTCCAACTCTAACACATTTTAAATTGATTTCTCCTTCGACTCTTCAATATAAAAAGTTTTTAACACCTTATATCATTAAAATAGCGACAAATGTACATTTTGGTTATATAATTGGATTATGGGGAAGTTGTTTGGCAATTTTGAACTATGGGGAATGGGGAAAATTTGGAGGGATATTGCGGAGAAAGATGTTCATATTCCTTTTAAATTTAATTGTGTGGTACACATACGAAATTACCAACTTCGGGGAACACATTTAACGGAAAATTTTTATATTTCATTTTTAGCACATTTTTAAAAGATTTTGTAAAAATGTGTCCATATATTTTCACTCTGTCTAGGCTTATTTTCAATATGAAAACGGTAAAAGACAACTGTTTTTGAAATGAAAATCACAGGGTTACCATATCGTATCAAAACTCAATTTTTGGTCTCTCATATCTTCTGGTCACTCAAACCATAGAAATCAGATCATCAGAAATTAGGACTAGTCGGTTCAGAAATTTTTTTTTTGTCACGCTCCCTGTTTAGGTGCTGCTACTGCTCAAAAATTAAAATTTTGCTATTTTGAATTGAATATGAATTCAATTGCTATTTGAATTCAATGTGACTTGAATTCCTGTTCAAATTTTTTTTGTAATATACAAAATTTTAAGCTCCAAAATTACGTTTTAACAAAGGAAAAACTTTTTCCTTAAATTTAAAGGAGGTCCTTAAAATTTAAGAAAGTGCCTTTTAGTTTTAACTATTTTTGCTAAGATAATAAAATTTTAAGAAAAAATTCCAAATTTTAGTGGAAGTCACAATTTAATTTCTAAAAATTTTTTGGAGGTTTGATTCTCGAGAATTATCATGAGTTTGCTAAGTAAAAATTTGGGAACCTTCTCCATTGAAGTGCTGTTAGGACTTACAAATTTCCATTTCTATAAATCATTAATTGGATCACCAATGCAAATATTTCCAAAAGTAAACTAAGTATGAAACACTCTATAATTTTGAAAATGTTCACTTTTAAGAACTCTTGGTTTTTTTATAACTTTTTGTAACTCGTATTTAAGAATTGAAAGATTTGTTTCAGCCAATTAAAATTCTGAATTTCGATTAAGTAGGTAAGTTTCAAAAAAAAAACTTAGTATTTTCTTATGTAAGTTGTAACAAAATATTATTTTATGAAATGTGTAAAACATATAATTAAAACTTCGGGAGTTCTTAATACGACATACGACTTCGACTTTGACTCCAACCTAACAATAATTAACCCATTCGACGTTTAAAATAAAAATTAATATTAATAAAAATGAATGCATAAATTTTTGGTTTCTTACTGGATAATTATATTTTTTCATAATAGACATCATGTAGTTGCGTTTATATAAAATTTTTTATAAAATGAAAAATACTATAAATAAAATTACTATTTAAGTGCATTAAACTCTGCATTTTCTTATTTCAATAATGAAAAATAAATATATTTTTATTTAAAATTTTCTCATAATTTTCCATGGAAAATAAAAAAAATTTTCCCAGCTAGAGAAATAAAATTAAAAAAACAGCAAGGACATTTTTTAATTCATGCATGAAAGAAAAAAACTCAATTTTATTCGCTTATTACTCAAATTACTGTGAACTTCGTTAGGAGTTTTCATTGTTCTGTTTAATAAAACATCCTTTTGTTTATGTTCAATCAACATATTCCAGATCCTTTGCAAAATTGAAAATTCCCGTTATTTTATTTATTTTTATTTTACTGTACTATTTGTAACCTAATTTTTGAAATAACGTAAAAAAAACAATTTCTAAAGAAAATGAAAAGTTATTTCTATCCCTTTCACTTTAAATTCCTCCATTTCTTTTCAAGAAAAGGATGTGAATAGAATATGATGCAACATACTGTTAGCTATTTATTTTTTTTAGTTCGCAAGGAAAAAATGAGAATGAATCCCTTCGGATTAAAAAAATACTCAAAAATAAGATTAACATCCTGTGGGGTTATTGAAACTAGGGTGACATGTAACGAACAGTTGTTGTTCATTCTTTAATTTTCAAGACACAGAAATTTATTTCAAAAAATTTAGTGTTTCTCACAATTTAATAATGTTGTGGTTTTACATAAATTTTAAATTACAGATGTAGAACATGTGATTAAATTTGTAGTAACTGTAATGAAGTTTCGAATGTTCGTAACTTTCGTACGAATTGAAATATATAAATAAATTTCTAAGACTTACTAAAGGTTGAAATTGAAGTATAGGATAAACAGAGACCAAAAGAGCTTGTTTTATGAAGAGTTGGGTTAATCTAAAGCAATATAACTCAACCAATTTTCTAAATCTCTAAGTAGGTTGCTTATTGAAACTAGGACCAAATAGTTCTTATTGTATTCAAATGGTTTGCTTCTGTAGAGTTCCGAACTTTAAAAGAGGAACCGTAAACTTTTGAGATTAACTGGAACTGGAAATCAAAACTTATCATAGAGCTTATATTAAAAAAACATTTCGAAAATATTGGTATTTATTTATTTATTCATCACCAATCTGATAATAAGTGGGGGAGAACAAATTAAAAAAAGTTGCCAATCCAATCCAAACAACAAAATCAAGTTTCGAATAAAATTAATAAACTATTGTTAACATCTTATCAAAAAACACAAAAAAAATGAATATGTTAATATCTTCAAGTAACCTTATTTTAAGAAATTTTTTTGATTGGAAGTATGATGCTTATTTGTTACATTGTCTATATATTGGAAATGATTGTTGTGACCTACTTTAAAATGTAATATTATTCTTACGAACAAAGAAAAAGTATTCAGTAAGTAACTATTGTGAATCGTCAATAACTTCTGATCTTGTTTATTTGTTTAGTTGTATATTTATTGAAAAAGAAAAGAATGATTTTTTAATTAAAAATTAAGGTTACAATAATCATTATAATATAAATATAGTATGTAAAATGTATTATTATTAGCATACTTCTTTTTTTGCCAAAACAATTTTGAGTCTTATTCTGATATAAAATTGGTTTTTTTTAAAAAAAAAAACTTTAAGAAGCAAGAACACATAATAAAATCCAAGTAAACTTGTATTAAATTTAAATTTTAAAGCATACTTTAAGGAGCAAGAGAAAAAAAGGGATCAATTATATTGTTCTAGTTAAGAAAACTTTGTTATATAGGGTGTCCTGTGATGGATAAAAACAATTTAATTGAAAATGGGGTTTAATAGAACATAATAGGGATATGCAGGGGTGAGTGAGAATAAATTACAATAGATATCATTCACTAACGAATTTGTCACTCACTTTATTATTGTTTCAGTCATGAACATGGAATCAAAATTTGTTAAATATATTTTACTGAAGAGTTTAAATGGAATACATATGTTTAATTTTTTTATAAATATATTCGTGAAAGGGTTATTGCGAAGAATTTAAGGAAATTATACTATAATCTATAATTTCTATATAGACAAAACTCAGGATCTTTGTAGGATGCTTCAAATTAGTCTTGCTGTATGGCATTGAAAGATGGTTGATCACAAAAAAAATTATACAAAAATTCAGAAGAAATTAAAAACATTATCAATAAAATCAAACCCTACCGCCTTAATACACAGTTGAGCTTTTCAGAACAAGAACTCTATTGGAACTTTGGAACAAGGAACTCTTTTCTGAGTCGCATCTTCAAATTGTGGAACACATTACCCCCATATGTGTTTCCCAATACATTTGACCTGGAAAAATTCAAGAAGAAAGTCAACTTATACCTCTTGGGTTTGCCATTCAACCCTCAACAGTCATTTATATTTATGACTTGTCGTAAGTTTTCAGCCATAATACTGCGAAAGTAGCTAGGGTGTAATAATTATCCAATATTTTCGCTACGGGGGGAGGTTGTTTTAGTGTTAGGATAGTTTAGGATTAGGATTTCAGTATTAGGAACCTTCAGGATTTGAAGGTTTTTTCCTCCCTTACGAAAAAAAAAAAAAGTAATTCTGACTGCACCGAGAATTTAAAACCTAGACCTTTGGGAAACGACAGAATAGAAACCCACATAAACGGTAATCAAGGACAGAAAGTATAAATGGATTGGTCAAGGGCTAGGAAAAAATAAATCGATCGCCAAAGAAGTTCTCGCGATTAGAAAAGAACCAAAAGGAAAGGAACAGGGCTAAACCTACATCTGGAAGACCTATAACAAAAGAAATCAAAGAAGCAGGAAAAACTTGCACTCATATCCAAGAGCTTGATAATAAGATATGAGTAGAAAAGGAAAAAAAAATAATAAAAAAACTAATTGTTACAAGATATAAGTTTTAAGGACTACTAAGAGTACAAAAAGTTCAAAGCTTAGCTTTTTATGAATGTATCTACCATGTATATTTCGAAAATTTTCTAACTTATGAGAGTTCTTTGAAAGTATCCAATGTGGAATATATAAAAGTTCATTAAAGTATCTGATATCTGAACAAAATATGGCTCCTAGACCACAGTCAATAAACCGAATCAATTCATATTAAATCTGAAAGTTTCAATCTGACATAGTTATAGTTAAAAGATAAAAGAGTCCTTAGAATATTCCATAGCTGTTAAACATTAAAACTGTTAAATCTGCATAAATTTTAAATTTTCAAAATAATATTCTATCAGTTTTCCAAAATTGGATACTTTGTAGGCATATTTTTTAATTCAATATTATTACAACTTACACAATTTGTACACTTATTACTTACATAAACTTTTACTTGTACTCTATTAAAAGAAAAATTTTTTTATTTTATAACTTTTCTTTTAAGAAAAACTTAATTTTTTCTTGGAAATTTTTCAAGAATATTGTTTGTACAAAACAATATACATATATATATTTAAATATATATATAAATATAAATAACAGTAAAAAAGAAAAAAAAAATAAGGGTAAATAATAAGGATATAAGTCAAAACAGTTATTTTAGTTATTTTAGCAAGACATGACAAGTAGATTTTGAACAGTTGTTGTTTGCAAGATATTGAAGTTAAGTTTTAGTTTTACATAAAACTACTGTAGTTTTGTGTTTTTCAGTTGTTGTTGTTGTTTTTTATTTGTTGCATATATTCTTTTTTAAACTTTTGTATTTTGTTGTATATGTTGTTGTTGTTTTTTTTTATTTTATCAACAACTTTTGACATTAAATTGAAAAATAATAAATATAAGAATATAAAAATAAAAAGTTTTAAATTGAATAAAATGTAAAATAAAAGAGAAAAAAAATAAGAATATAAAAAAAACATTATTGGGTTACAAATTGCATAATCAAAGGAGCAAAAAAACAAAAAATGATTGGCAGGCTTAAAAAAAAGATTTTTAAAAGGAAAAAAAAATGTTTAAATAATAAAAAAACATTTTTTATAAGAATTTCAATTTTATATATATTGAACTTAAGAAATATTGCATTTTTATTAGTAAAGATATATTAAAACGAAGAGTGTAGTAGAGTAGATTGTGTCAATTCTGGGATACCCGTAAAACTGTAGTATCGATATTATAAAATCCGGTTAATCACTTTTGGCAAAATATTTTTTCATTAGGGTTTCAGTTATATACAAAAGAAAAAAATAAGTTGCAAGACAGCTCCTCGAATCTCTGCCATTTCACAAACTTTATTTTATTCAGACGTTGGTTATTAAAGTTAACTACTATTGACCTAGAGTAATGCTCAAATAAAAAAAGAAGTTGTATGGCAGGTTCTTGAACTTGTGGAGGACACCGGCTGGAATTCACAAATGCTGACGGCTATTTCATAAAAACGAGTTGATGAACATTTCAAAATCCTAGCTCTTTCATTTTTTGAGTTATCGTGATGACGGACGGACGGACGGACGGACATACATAGCTAAATAGATTTATTTTTCGATTCTTATTCGGTCCATACCTTTTTTATATATACCTTGATTATATTATTATTGATTATATACCTTGATTATATATCCTCAACCTTCTCTTTCCCTGCGTCACAAACTTAATGGCAAATTGAGCATACCCTTTTGCCATATAGTCATACATATGTCATATGTCATAAAGATATAGAAAGATATATAATATATATGAAGCTTTTTTCATATTGTTATCTTATTTTGAGTATAAATTGTTGTTCTATTTCTTATGTGGTACACTTATTATTATTATTAGATAAATTTGTATGAAGTCACAATTTTGTCATCAAAATTGAATAATATTAGTGCTCTAATTTTAATTTTAAATTAAATCATTTGAAAGAAAATGAAAGCTATATAGTGAAGGAAACTTAGTTGATGATTATGTTTATTTACTCCATTTAAGATGAACACGGTAAGTCTTAATTTGGTAAGAAAAAATTTGTATGAAGACGTCAAATTGAAAAATAATTATTTTTATAACAAATTTTTATTAAAATTTTTAAAATTCACAATTTAATAGTAATATAGAATTTAAAAGTTATTTTTCTACATACTCATAACATAATAAATTTTGAGAATGTAGATATAAATTTGTTAAAAATATTTAAGCCCAAGTGATTTAACAGTTCTTTCATCGTTATGGTACCTTGTAGGGATATCAATAAGTCCCATGATATATATAATTTTCTATATCCATGTAAGTGTCGATAGTTTAAAATTAAAAAAAAAATTAATATCAAATAAAATATTAATAATAAATCAGAAAATATTTTCAATATCAAACAGTGTGGAAAATTAAACTGATTTGTAAAATCAATAGTTTTTTAATTTCAAGAATTTTGAAAAATTTTCAAATGTTACCTTCGTTTACAGACGGTTGTTGTTTCTTGTATACTGTTATTAAATTTTTTATATTATTTTATTTCTACAGTGTACAAATTTGTCTAAAACACCTGTGAGTAATCATTAGAATGATAATATGACGTACATTTTTCCATGTTTTTCCTGTATGAAATTTTTTTAATATAACATTTTTATAATATAATACTATTTCTTGGTTCTTTTCGTGCTCAAATCAGTAGATAACTCACAAAAAAATAGGAAACTCCTTAGATGCTCCGTGTTTTAAGCTCATGAAACATTTTGATTACAATTGAGTAAAGTTAAGAATATTCCAATACCAGAACAAGACGATTAAGTTATGCTAAGAATGGAAGGAAGTTAGGAAGATTTTATACACTATGATTTAGTATGTATTCTTTCAAATAATTTGATTTTATACTTGAGTTATTTCAGTTAATGCATTTTGAAAAAGAATCCAAATAAAAATTTGTATTTGTTATTTCTGAAAGCTTATGAAACTGTTGCAATATGAAAAACTTAATAGGGCAGCATTTTGGCTAGGAAAAATATTTCAGCCCAAAATTATGCAAATCATTAAACTTATTTTTTCTTAGCGAACAAATTATTGGAACCAAGGGGTTAAAAAAAAATATTATAATTTTATATAAATCTTAAATTTGACCCTGTATAATTTTATAGTTTTAGAGAGGCATTAAGAATTGACATTCAGTAAATAATTATGTTTTGTCGACCTTTATACATAAATAAATGAAATATAATATAATTCCTAATAACTCTTTTCTTTGTATTAAAAAATTATATATAATTTAAATAGATGTATATATTATTCAAAGCAAAAAAACATAATTTCAGTATCAAATACAAAAATGTGGTAAAAAATAGGGGTTAAATGTAACACGAACATGTTTATTCATAAATTAAAAAATTATTAAAATAAAATCACATTAAATTAAGGTACAAACTTTTATGGAAATAAAATTATTATTTGATATTCTAAAACTCAGTAACTTGTCAAACTTGTCAAAAACTACATGAAAAGTGTTAATATTACATGTCATAAGTTTAGTAACTTAGTATATTATAATTCATAAGTTTTTTTTGATGAAATATATTAAAATAATCTGAATTATTCTTTTCCCCCAATAATATTTTTCAGCTAATTAAGAAGGGCTTTATATTTTTAAACCATATATATATATAAAGAATATATTAACAATATAATATATCTATTTAAATTTTAATTAATTGTTCATAAATGATCTAAAATTAAATTGAAGTTGTTTACATAACATTTTTATAAATACATTTGGTTTGAAACTGTTGCATTTATGACATATAAAATGTTGCGTTAAAAATAAGCCCCATAATTCTCATACAATTCTATAAATAAATAATTTCTAGTTTTTGATTTTATTTATTTAATAAAATTTATTTACAAAAAAAAAAAATGAACAACTTATATTTAATTTATATAACATTGTATAATTTATTAAACACACTATAATGTACATTTTATATTAAATTGTTTTAAATATAAATTTATGTATTTTTTTTTTTTTTAGATTTATTTTTTAGTTGATTACAAAAAGTTCTATGCAAAAACATTAGAGTAAAAATTAATATTCTATTCGGAAAAATATATACCCCCACTAAAACTAATGAATTATATATATATATTCGTAATGCATATCACCCTCTATTTAATTCAATTCTATTCATTACCTGAACATAATAATTTAAATATACCTTATATAAACCTGTATATTTAGTCTTGATAGTTGTATAAATATAAATACAAAATTTATAAGTAGATATTCTTTCATTTTCTTAAAACGCGTAAATATGAAAATGTATCTAAAGTTTTATGAGCACCGTTATATTTTTCTATTTTCATAAATCTTTATAAAACAAAAAACACGAAAAACACGAAAAACTAAAGAAAGTGAACTATACAAGAAAAGACCGTTTGCACGATAAGATTAAAATAAATTCTGCACAGTTTTGCATTTTGTATGAATATAATTAATACAGGGTGGTATGGCATTAAGGTGCCATAAAACTGCAGGTGTCAAAAATTATTTTTGGTATTGGACTATTTATAGACCGTTCGAGGGGATCTTATTAAAATTGGTGTTTGCCCAAGTAATTAATATGGGTTTAATGTTTAAAAAAATATAAATTAGCAAATGATATGAGCTTGATAAATTTGAGCTTTCTAAAGCCGAGGCAATCAAATTTCCAGGTTACGTGTGGCAGCCCTGCACAGTCGTAATACCTGAAGTTTCAAAAAAAAGTTATTTCATCAATCAAATTTCTAGGTAACTAAAAGTACGGTAAATAAATGTATCGTGTGGCAGCCCTGTACAGCCGTAAAACGTAAAGCTTCAAAAAAAAGTTTTTTCATGAAGTTTTATAAATTTGATTTGAAGATTTATAATTTTGTTCAAATTGTTTTAAAATGTGTTCAAAGTAACTGTTCTAACAGTATAAATACCATAACGGTAAAATATTACAGTGCAAAGTATTAAACACTATTTAAATTCGTATCAAGAATTGACTCCATTTCCAAAAGAATAATTTCAGTTGTTTCGAATTCCGAAATAATATTTACTTCTATAGCAAGTTTATAATAGAGCACTCTGTATATATTATAAATATATATAAATTCGTTTTGCTTTAGAAATAATTTTGACATTTAAATATTCATAAATTACATTTAATATTTTATTCCTGAACGAAACGATTTTATTAAGACACCAGGGAATTTGTTGGTGTACTGTGAATGTTGTTTCGTAAAAATATCCTTAAAAAAACAACAACAACCAAAAGAAAAAGCCATAACAATAAGAAAAAAAAAAAAAGAAAACTGACGATAAAGGAAATTACAAATGACTAATTATGGTAAATGTATAACAAGATTTTAACGTCATAAATTTTATTTTTCTTTTTTTATTTTTATTTTTCAGTATCGTGACTTTTTTTTTTTTTTTGCTTTTGGTACACTTTGCGGATAAATATGTAAACAAGTGAAAAGCAAGAAAAAGTGTGAATATTTGGTATTTGACACTTTGTAAAAAGAGTTTTCGTCAAAAAATTTTGTAAATTTCCCATTCAAAGCCATTAAATAAATAAAAATATTTTGGCCTAAGGTGATTCATATGTTTAAATATCAGGGGCGCTTTAAATATTCTGGGAAAACTGTAAACTCTAATATTGAGATCTAACTTTTGGTATTTATATACTCTTTTAACTTGAACTTAGTCCTTTTTCCTATGACATTTGTCTTTTTTCGTAATAATTTGGCCTTTTTTGAAAACCGCCCCGTATGTTGTAACCCAGAAGTCAAATTGGCATTATTTAAAAAACTTAGTTCCCAAATCTGAAATGGAAACTAAAAAAAGAAAAATAAATTAAGATAATTACTTAAAAATAGCACATATATTTTTGAGCGCTTTTTTTTCGAGACGGGCCTTAAAGTCAAACTTTTTAGTTTTCCTAGCTGTGTTAATATGTTGATTCCGAATTCTTGATCCAAGGAAATGGGGGCTGATTAAAAGAAGACTAATTTAAGTTGAAAATTTTAGACTATATACACAGGGTGTTTCCTAATAAATTACACTGCTATATACCACTGCATAGATACTTATGAGTAGATAAATTTTGAGTATGGGAGCTAAGCCAGGTGTCTTTTAGTTTCCAAGATATGGGGGCTTAAATGAAATTTCAATATTTTTTTTTAGTTTTCATAATTTTACCCTTAGCTCTGTTTTTAGACTACTTATAAAATTTTGTAAAATTTTGTTAATTTTTATGTAACATCATAGTGTAAATGTGGTTTTTTCAAAAAATATTGTTAAAATTTCAACATTTTTTATGTGCTTTTTTTTAATTTTAAAAGCTTACAGTTTTGAAACTGTAAAAGATAGAAAATTGAGTAGGTACTTGTTTAAAAGAGCTTTCATAATTAATTTTGCTCTAGATTTTCTAAACAAGTATAAAATGCCTAATAATTAAAGCCTTTAAATGGTTATTTCAGCAGAAGATCGTAAATAGTAAATTTAATTATCTGATTTTAAAGGCTATTAGTATTCAAATTGTTATTAAGACTGGCCTTCATTTTAATTAGTCAAATATGAAATCTAGCACCTTCAAACCAAAAAAAATATGCCGCTCAAAATTAAAATCTCGCATATACAGGATGATTTCATTTTTATCTTGAATAATAGGATGTATTTGACTAAAATTTACTTATTTGTACATATTTTGGAGTAGGACTGTAGTTGCAAAATCCGATCTACTTCATGCTGTTTTTTATAAACTAGTTACTTTAACAAAAGTTCTTAAAATTGTGGATTTAATTACAGAAGTATAAATGACTACTTTCAACTAGAGTGTCTGTTACGTCCAAATCTATTCAAAAATTTATTTAAAAAATTATTGAAACTCTGATTTTGTAAGCACATTCTCCATAAATTGAAATCTCGCAAATACAGAGGAATACTAAATTAATTTGTTTATAGGTAGGGTGTATTGGGAGTGTCATAATGTATATGTATATGTTACTCATATTAAATTAATTTTTGACTACAAACCTGTAAAATATAAATTATAAAATGTATAACCAAATGTCCTTTTGTAAAACAATTTTTGTAAAATGTTACTCTCCCCAGGCATTACGTTAAAAAATTGTACAATCCTATAATAATATTTAAAGTTGTGTACATGAATAGTGGTGCGAATTAGAAATTGTACTGCTTAATTTAACTACAATAGAGTGTGAGCGAATCGTTCTTCAAAATTATAAAAATGGAAAATTAAAAAAATGTAGAAAGCAGAGCACTATCATACCAAAGACCGATACTGCAGGGATTAATATTATATGGGGAAAAATTAAAATAAGATTTGAGAGGCGATTTTCTTGTTATTTGGTTTTTTTTTTTCATTTACAGTTATCCGTTTCAGTATTGATGTTTTTTTATTTTTTTATTTTTTTTATTTTTCTTTTAAGTAAATTTGATGTGATTTAATAAAAGTGTTTCTTTAGTGTCAAAGTGATTAATGAATTAACATTCAAAAGAGGGTGATATTTACACAATGTAATATAAGAGAATTATAAATGGGTGTATTTCTTTTAATGTGGTTGGAGAATTAAGTTGATTTTTGTGAGTTATATACACCATAGTGTCGGAGGTTTTAATTTAAAATATTTATTCTATATATATATATATATATATATAAATATTCTTTACTTTCCATTATTTTAATATTTATTTGATGACCATTGTTTTTCATTAAGCATTGAATATATAAAATATTAAGGAATAAAATAACGCAGAACTTTTAAATATTAAATACATTAGGCGAAGCATTAAAGCATTTCTGAAATTTGCATAAAAAAATTAATGAAGTCATATTAGAAAAAGTTTTTTTAAGTATGACTTTCTAGATGATTTAATTTATATTGTGAATTAATTATGAGTAAAAATGAAGTTTGTAAAAGTTTAAAATAAGAAAGAGATGATTATATTAAAATAAATTAAAGTTCAGGCAACTTTGTTTACATGCTTATCACATTTATTAGACCTGGTTTGACCTATGAGATAAGTGTGTCTATAAGATAATAATTCGTGTAAATTTTTGTATGAACGATTTTAATGAATTTTTGTATGAATGCTTTCTTCGTGTGAATAGTAAGATTAAGTTCGTAGATGGGCCTAATCGGACCACGGGATCAAGAGCCTTTCATACAAAAACACCAGACTTTTCGTGAAATCTCGAGTTCTAACTGTCTGAATTAGTTAAAATTTGGTACATGACCTATGGGTGGGTACCAATGAAAGGAGCTTTTATAAATTGATTCTAGTATCTAGTAGAAAAGGAGTTTTTATAAATTGATTCTAGTATCTAAGGGTTCTCAAACGATTTTAATGAAATTTCTTATGAAATAAACGAAATTTAA
>CAUJBZ010000053.1:0-330461 GCA_963082915.1 Dolichopus griseipennis | reverse complement strand
ACTCATTATCTGATGATAATCACATTTCTAACAATAAAATCATGAATTTCCTCAAAAAAACTAGCTTATATAACAAAATATAAATTCGTATAATTACTATTAACATGTTTTTTTATGTTCCCAAATCATTAATTATCTATAATAATTAATCAATTAATAATATTTTGTAACTGTTTATAAATAGTTTTTATATGATCATTTATAACAATTCAATGAAAATAAGAAAAAAGAATTTATGTTTATTATATATTTATTTTATGAATATTTTATTATCTATTTTTTTTTTTAAAAAGAATAAATATATTTATGTTAATTATTATAACAAATTTAAAAAATATAGTATCTAAGAATAATTATTTAAAAATACTATTTAAAGAAATGTTAATACTGGGCTTATAAAACCTTCTTGTGTTGAAAGTCCAAAAAAAAAAAAAATTTTAAATAAATAAATACCAAAAATAATTCATTATAGCTTTCTAGCGAATTATTTTTATTTCAATTACTTTTTTTCATTAAATGTAATTGTAATTGAAGTATTTCCATTACAATTACATATAATTGTAATTTGAAAATTTTCAATTACAATTACCTTTAAATTGTAATTGAAAAAACTATAATTAAATGACAAGTAATTGTAATTGAAATCTTTGTAATTGTAACTTACCCAAGTCTGCACACACCTATACACATAGATAGATTTTAGCAAAATGAAATTTGCACGAGTAATTGTGTTCACGGACACACACGACATACATACATAGTTTTCGACAAAATGAACTTTTTATACAATGTAATTTTATTGTATATTGAAAATCAAAATAAAAATATTGAATTAAAAAAAAAAAAAAAAAAACAAAAAAAAAAACAAAAGTAAAAAAAATATATCCACTGAAGAAAAGCTAAAAAGTATAACTAATTATATTTAATTAATTACAATGCAGGTATATAATAATACAAAAAAAAAATATATATTAAATTGATATATAGATTAGAATGTAAATTATTTATTTAATATACCTATTACTTATACAAAAAGTTTGCCTAAAAGTATGCAAATATTATAGCTTCCTTTTTTAAAACCTTTCATTATTTTTTTAAACGCCTCTTATTAGTTTAAATAAAGTTTAATTAAAAACCAAAAAAAAAACCTGTTATTAGTTCGATGTATTATTAACCTATCATAGAGCTGTTATCATAGGAGTTATTTTATAGTTCAAATCAGCTTAAAATTACTTTTGCAGTTGTGCCGAGCTCCATCCGTTTGGGAGATAATAAGCTATAAATTTGTTTTAATGTATTCCCAAAAAATCGTTCCTTTAATACCGTTATTAATTTGAATAAAAATTTAAATGATATTTTTTTTTGGGATAGAATAAATATTTTTAGCTTCAAGAACCGACAAATCGGTTCTAAAAGATTTTGAACCTTAAAATAACCTATAAGTTCTATGGCAGGTTGCGTTATCTCCTGTACAAATAAAGGTAACAAACTCCAGTACATATTTAAAAACATATTTTATTGAAAATAATATTTTATACTTATTGGATTTTACTCATATATGTTTTAGTGCTTAAATAAAATAAGTTGCATAAAAGCTTTTTTTTAAATATGTTTTGTAATGTGTTTTTATTCAAATTATGATTAATTTGTCTTCAAAAGTTTTATAATGTTTTAGTTTGTAAAAAACTTTGAATAATGTGCAACTTTTTTTGATTTAACAGTTTTAAATGAAGTGATTTTTCATTTAAAACTTTTGTAAATCTCAACTTAAATTTAATATTTCATACTAAATTGTTATAAATTGAAATAAAAAAAAGTGTTGACACTTTTTAATATTGTATCTGACAAAAATGTTGAAATGAATTAAATTAAAATATATAAAGTTTTATAATGTTTTATAATATTTTTAGATATTTTTTTTTTAAATATTTTCTGTAAAGTGGGATTTTAGTACAAATTTAAAAATAATTTAATTTGGAAGAAAAATTAAAATTTATTACATAATTCTTATTTTTCTGTATTTTTTAAAAACTTAATTATAATTCAAATTTAATTACATCACAAAAGAAGACAAATGAAATTTGGGTTCTATAGAAAAATTTCTATAGAAAAATTAGAATGGAAAACCAAAACAAGCTTGGATATAAAATTTGTGTGCTTAATTAAAAATTAACACTGAATGTATTGTTCAAAAGAGTATACAAAATATACCATTTCGTTTGTGATGCTGTGAAAGAAAGAATGCAAAGAGAGAGAATTTAGATATAAAATCAAGAGAGGGAATAGATATAGAATCAAAAGAGGGAATAGATTTGGAATAGAGTGAATCAATCATACCAGAAAAATGAGCCAGGTTTTCGTTTAACTGACTGCCCACATTTTAAATCAAATATGCAAGGATCTGGCATGCTGGAGTTTTCACGTTATAAAGTAATTTTTGTTATTGAAATTGATCCAGTTCTTATGAGCGAACTGTATGATATAAAATTGATATTATGCTCGTGTGAGTATCCTAGGGTTGACATAGTCTACCCTACTCTCTAAATTCCTCGTATTTTTCTTTTATATATTGGCTAAAAACTGATTTGTTTTTAATTTTATATAAGAAACATTCAAACCTGAATCTGGCACTTGCAAAATACTGAAAAAATCAACACATAATATCTGAATAAAACAAATTAAATTTCTGTCTTTTCCGTTTTTCTTTGATTTATCTGTCATTCATGGAATACAATTTAGAATAATTAATTTATCAAGGTCATAATAATTTAAAAATTTCGCAATTACATTCTGATTATTATTTACAAAAACATTAATTGCGAATCAACATTTAAACAATTACCTACGTATTCATTTATTTTTTAGAAAAAGTCAAAGCTCGTAATAATTTTGAAGGTCACATTTTTTCATTCATGTTTTCTTGACAATTTTATTTTAAATTGCACTTATAATCACTAACCCATGTTATTTAATGACTTTAATTCATTGGTTTTCTACTGCTACTCTATGGTATTATGTGATCTAAAGATTCTAGGATTTTCGGGAATGTCAAATTCTTATAGTTCTTCAAGAAATATTAAAACATATTCACAGGTATTGTAAAATCCATTAAGTACTTTAAAATAAATTATTTAAGAATTTTGATTTTTTAAATTTAAAAAAACCAAATACTTTTTAATGTGCTTTGTTAAAATATTAAAAATCTTAGTTGGGGATTTCCCCATTATGTATAGAACAGTTTTAAGTAAATTTTGTCTTTTACGAAAAATTCCATAAGAATGGATACACACTTCCTTTTAATTTTGACAAAAACAATTCAGGAAAAATTGTTTTAAATGTTGTGAAAATAAAAGGGAAATAATTAAAATATTTATGAATAAATTTTTCAATTAAAAATAATTTATTTTTTATATAATTTTATACAAATTATTTAGAAATTCTGAAAGCTAAAAAATGTTAAATAAAAATTACTCTAATTTTTGGTTTTTAACACCTTTTTTTTAGTGCTGAAATAAAATTTTAATGTTGTAATAAAAATATTTCAAAATTTTCATAAAAATTGTTACATTAAAATTAGGTGATAAATTTGAGTTTTGCATAACATTATATAAGTTATAAATTTAATTTAATGTACCCTAAAACTGACACACTTTTTATCAATTAATTTTTACACGATTCTGTTTAATTTTATGTTTAACTAATTAGGATTTATTTTGTGAAACATAAAGATTTTCTGCAATTTCTCAACAAAAGAATGTGCCCTAAGCTTTCTTAGCTAGATGATTTCATCAATTCAATCTTATTACAAATATACATAACTATATAGTCCTAAATTTTACAATTATATTAGTTTTATTTGAATTAGCTCCGTTTCTTGAGACTTGGTTTTTCAATACAAGACAGTTCAGTAGGTCTAAAGATACAGGTGTGTTTTGTAAAAATGGACTAAACTGGTTTGGCAAATTTTATGTAAAATGAGGAAGAATGAAGTAGAGTAATGCTAATTACTTTTTACAAAACTTCAAATACACCACTTATTAGACTTTAAGTTATGTACAAAAAAAAAGAAGTTGAAAGGCAGCTCTTTGAACCTCTTCAACTACATCGAATAAATTTTGCACAAAGTCCGCTAAACTACTTTTTGCAAAATTTCAGATACTCAGCTTTATTAGGTTTTGAGTACTTTTCATATAAAAAAAAGAAATTAAATTGCAGCCATTCGACAAGCGAAGCTCATGCATAACTTTTTCGATTAACTTTTCTATTCTCATCTGATCCATACCTTTTAGTCTATATCTACCCTCGGCCCCTTCTCTTTCTCTGCGTTCCAAACGTAATGGCAAATACCTTTTGACCTATAATGGCAAATACCCTTTGACCTATAATCATACGAGTATAAAAATAAAAATTTCATGTTAAGGAGTATAATATTATAATTGTAAATGAATTTAAAAACATTTACGCAGGCGGTTAGAACTTCTAAGTAAAAATTTTAAATTTTTGATAAAATAAAGTGATAAAAACATTTTTATAATAATTTTTCGTAATTTAAAATAAAGATTTAAAGGTACTAAACAGATAATTTTCTCATACTTATAAGATATTATAAAAAAAGTTAAATATATTGTATAGCTATTTATCATTATATTAAGACTAACTTTTAAATTTTCATCTTTAGATATAATTTATTACAATAATTTATTTCGAGGTTTTCTATTGTCTATTTTTTTTTTTGTTGTCAGTTTTTCTGCAAAATACCGGATATTTATTTCCTGCTCTTAAGTTGAGTAATTTTTTCAATATTATTTATCTTTAGATACTTTTGCTTTTTTTTCAACTTAACCAGTTAAAGAAGAGGAAGCCAGTAAATTAACAAATAAAAAAGAAATAAATAATACCGATGAAAAAGCTGGAAAATCTTTTATATGTTTGTATTGTGTTTTTTTTTTAATCTGGGCTAGAACAGTATAAAAAATTAAATTCAGAATTTTTTAAAATAAAAAATATTTTAGTATGGGTTTTAACTTTGTAAGAATTTTCCAAATCAAATTATTGATTAAAATTGTATAGGATATTAAAGCAACAAACCGTATAAAGCTGTGTGGCTTAACAGTTATATTGAACTCATTAATTAAAATTTACTTTTTAGTATGGTTCTCAAAACGATTCTGAACTTTGATCATAGCCATAAGTTTGGGATGCTAAAAATCATCAAATAGAAATAGAATGGACCCCGCTAGGATAAACAAAATTTAGGCTGCTAATCGGAAAAATGGCGCAGTTCAGTCAGGAAAAAAATTAAAAGTATCCTCAAGACTTGAGTTGAAATTGACCAACTAACGAAAAATAGAGATGGATAAGCTGTGTGGAAACCCTATGGTGTCAGGGGATTTGAATAAGGATAATAAATGTCACAAAAATTACAAGTCGAAATAATATTCATGTTTAATTTTAAACAATATCTAAAACATAATAAGATTATATTATTTAAAAATCATACAATACGGTGGATTTGTAGATTGGCGTAGCAAACTGGAAGCGAAACAAAAATATGTTAGTTTTGCAGACCAAAGCAATGCCGAACAATAAGAAAGCTTAATTCTTCTGCTTAGTAAAAAAAAAGCTTAAACACGTTTGTAGTTTTGATATTCAAATGTGCGTAAAAGTTGTTTAGTTCCAGTAAAGGATAACATAACCTGGGACAAAAATGTTTCAATCTCCATCAAAATTACACTTTAACTTATGTTATTATTAAAATTTATTAAAGAAGGACATATACATTATGTTTAGCTGTAGTAAATATTCACAATAATAATAATAATAATAATAATAATAATAATCGATAAATAAAAGTTCATTGAAAGGACGAAATATCCTGAAAGAAAATAACATATTGATATATATATATATATATATGTATGAAATATATAGTATACATTTCTTAAATTTCCTTCTCTAATCATAAAACTATAAAATGACATTGAAAAAGAAAAATAGTTGCCCACTTGATCACATTTAATAGGTTTATGAATAATCCCCGATAAAAAAGGGTCACCTTTTTATAATTCATTTAACAATTTTATTTATTCAGGAAATTTATAGGATCTGAACCTCAAAAAAAAAGGGTAAATTGGGGTAATATCATGTTTAGGCATAATATCGTTGTCGCATTTTTAATCAGACACAGTATAGTTTTATTTTTTAGTAAAACTGGATTAACTATGAACAGTTTATAAACACCTTAATAAAACGTTTAAAGCGATATTGATACAAATATTATACAATATTAAAGATTCAAGTAAATTCCGGAATAAAATTGATAAGGGATTGATAGAAACGATTTTTCCTTTTTTTCAAAAATCAAATTAAGGATTGATAGGATTTATTTATTTATTTGTTTATTAAACTTTTATTATGTTAGAGACCAGTTAAGAGTATTTAAGTTTAGGCAATCATAAAATCATTTAAGTTTTTTATTACTTTAAACTATTTTACAATTTATCTATAGAATGTATTTAGGGTTTTTGACAATGAATATTAATTTGAATTAGGATTTTTTTTTATTTTGTATAAGATACCTAAACATTTTATTTAAATTAAGCTATGTTTAATTTTATTTAACTGATTTATTTGACTGTTTTTAATATATAGATAATTTTAATATATGATTGTTAATACATTTATAAAATTGTTGCAGGAACATGTTGTCTCGAAAGTTTTTAAAATTTAAAATTTAGAATAATGAATATTTGAGATTATTATAATTCATATATAATCTAAAGTTACCTCAATCATTGTCAAAGGTAAAGCAATATATACATTTAGCAGGGGTAAAACTATTCAAGAGATCCGATTTTCGGTCCCTGTAAATTTAAAAAACCCTTATAAAGCTTACAGCTTGATTCATATACTATTGAGCTTAATCATTTATTAATTCTATATCTATAACAAAGAATAATATAAATTAAATTAAATAATATAATAATTAAAACAAATATAAAATGTTTTAACAAATATTTTAATTGAATAATACAATTCGCAGATACAGAAATATGTATATAGGTTAAAGTACAAAATTATTACATAATAAAACACACAGTTATTGTTTCTATTGAAATTTAAAATGTTTCTATATATTTTAAGGCTTAAGGAAAAAAACTTCATGGCAACAAAAGCCCCGTTGGATTATGACGCACTACAAATGAACGAAAAGTTTCCCGAGAATTTTTGTGAAATAGTTATAAATAATTTTATTTAACAATTTGTTAGATTAGTAAGACTGTCTATATCATAGGTTTTTATAAGAAAAAAATGCAAAGTCTGGTATGTGTAATATTTATATTCTATAATTCTACAAAGATACAATAATATAACTTTGTGAAACAGTGCCATATGACTTACCGCTTGGAATGATTTCAATTGGTACAATAATTATTGTATTTTTTTGTAATTTTCCTTTGTTTAATTGCATAAATTCGTTGCATAATTAAATATTTTAAGTCTAGATATGCCAGTTCTTGTTAAATTGTAAACTCTTCCTACCTACTTTTTAAATTGTAATTTGAAATTTATAATTCAAAATTTCTTTAGTATTGTGCATTTTTAAAGAAGCATACGCGTTACATATTCATTAAGATTGTTTTTGTTTTCAAGGACGCGTTTTTTTTTTTTTTTTTTTTACTTTAAATTTTATTTATCCCTTTACACATCGTACAAATATCTTAACCTAGAAAAATTTACAAAAACGGTTTTCTTTCTTATATACTTAACATTTAAATTATTAGCTTAACTTGTATGTTAATTTGAATCGATATTTTATTTATTTTTATACTTAATTTGAATTATAAACTTAATATTATTCTTATAAATATTGGAAAAACTTGGGAATGTAAAAACAAATAACTACACATTTTTTAATAAAAACTTAACCTACTTAAATAACCTAACCTAATTAAAAACAAATTGTATCAAATACTTAATGCTAATGATTTTTTTTTTATTTTGACTAATCTTAAGTGTTTTCCAACCACCAATAATTTCTTTTTAGTAATTTGTCTATGTCTGGTATTGACATATCGTATTTCAGATGTTCTCCGTTTATATCGCCCGGGTTATATTCTATAACTTTGAATGTAGCCCGTATATTATAATGGTATAATAGGGGGACATGATTATCGTCTTGAATATAGCCATTTTTGTCCAGAAAGATAAAATGCTCAATGGCTATAAAGCCTGTGAGCAAGATCTTTCTAATGTACTCCATATTGTGGTAGAATATATGTGATATTAAACCATTTTCTGGAGTGTTTTGTGCTCTTTCATAGTGATTTCTGACTAATTATACCCGTATGACTATATATTCAAAGGGTATAATAAATTTGCCATTACGTTTGTAACGCAGAGAAGGAGGGAGGGGGGGGGGGGGGGGGGTAGATATAGACTCAAGTGTATGGATCGGATCAGAATCGAAAAATAAATCGATTTAGCGATATATGTCCGTCCGTCCGTCCGTCCGTCATCACGATAACTCTAAAAATAAAGGAACTAGGATTATGAAATTTTCACAAATTCGTTTTTATGCAAAAACCGGAATCGCTATTTAAATCCACCCATTTTGGTCCATGGGTTCAGGTAGCTGCCATACAACTTCTTTTTATATATGAGTATTTCTCTCTGTACCTATTGCAGCTGCGGGTCTGAAATTTTGCCAAAAGTAGTTTAACTTTATGGCCAAAGTTCCTGCAAAATTTGGTTGGTCTACTACAGAGGGTTCGAGTAGCTGCCATACAACTCCTTCTTTTATATGAGCTTTACACTACACCTGATGAAGCTGGGTGTCTGAAATTTTGCCAAAAATAGTTTAGTGTAATGGCCAAAGTTACTGCACAATTTGGTTGGTCTACTGCAAAGGGTTCGAGTACCATACAACTGCCATACAACTCCTTCTTTTATATAAGCATTACTCTACACCTAATAAACCTGAATATTTTAAATTTTGCCAAAAGTAAATAACCGCATGATAAACTGTATATGTTACGGTCATGCGGGCATCCCAGAGTTGACACAGTCTACTCTACCACACTCTTCCTCGTTTTATTATAAAATTGTCTATTATCTGGTGATTTCATCACAAAATCTTTCCAGTTTTTTTTAATGTCGAAACGTGTTTTATTGACTGTATTGCGAAATAAAATAGTCGCGCACTTATTATAATTTATTTGCATAAGCCATACTTGACAATAATCTCTAACTATATTAAAAAGTTTTTGCACTGAGTGCTTAATAGAGTCTACTTTGTTTTCGGCATAAAATATGATAATAAATAATCAGCAAAAGCTAATGCATAATTATTATCTTTTACTCGATCTAACAAATGTAATAATTCTGCTAAATAAATTGAAAAAAGTTTAGGTGCATTTACTGTACCATGCAATAAACCATTGTCAATATTAAAAGTTTTATCATTGGTTGAATTCTTATTTTGAATACCTATAAAACTTATTATTATAATATATCATATTCATTATTAGACTATTAAATTATTAGGTACTTTTAGTTTTAAGAGTTTGAACATAATACCATCTAACCAAACCGTGTTAAAGGCTTTTTCCATGTCTATTAAGCATGCACCTACCCCAAAATTTTTGTTTATGAACCAACAAATATCTGAGGTTAATTTTGTAATGGCATGTACTGTGCCATGTTTATGTCTAAATCCAAATTGGTTATCTGGTATAACTCCCTTGGTAATCGAAAACGCTGTTAATTTGTCAATAATCAGTGTTTCGAAAACCTTACTTATGTTTGGCATTAAACTAATCGGTCTGTAGTTACTTGGATTAGTTGGGTCTTTGCCAGGTTTTTTTAGCAAAATAATTTTCGACATTTCCCATGCTTTGAACATTTTCCATAAGAAACTTTATTTTTTAATCTTGTAAATTTTAATTGTGTGAATTTTGAAATGTTGGACTGTATTGTTATGAAATCTACTATTTGTTGGTGTATTAATTGTATGTATTTTTTCTATGTATGAACCTATTATATTATAAATTTGTGTATTATTTTTATAGCCGTGCATACATATATGACATCGGGTATATTAGAATTGCTCCTCCGTTTGTAACGCATCGATCTAGACGAGCTAGATATAGTGTCAAGCGTACGTATCGGCTCAGAATCGAAAAATGAGTCGATCTAGCTATGTGTGTTTGTCCGTCCGTCCGTCCGTCCGTCTGTGTGTCAGCACGATAACTGAAAAACCAAAAGAGCTACAGTTTTGAAATTTTCACAAAATATTTTTCAATCAATTTCTAGGTTCCCTATTTTTAGCACATTTCAAAAAATTTTGTAAAAATGTGCCTATATAGCTTCACTCTGTCCGTCCGTCCGTCCGTATGTTTACAAAAACTTTTACACCGTTTGAAATAGAGTAAAAAAATTTTAATTTAAAATTTTTATTTTAGGTAGTTTTTGCAAAAAAAATAATTTCGTAGAAGAATTTTTTTCCTTAGCCCCACCTGTTACGGGACTACAGCCCCCCAAAGTTGGAAAAAGCCCTATATTTAAATTGTTATAACAAGAGTTCTGTTAAACATATTTTCAATTTGAAAACGGCAATCAATAGCTGGTTTCATAAGCTTTATAAATATATAAAAGAAAAATGTTTAGGGTTGCCATACGGTACTAAAATTTAACATTACACAAAACTCAATTTTTGCAAAAATTTTGGCCACACATATCTTCTGAACGGTTCAAGCTAGGGTCTTGAAATTTTGGGAGAAGTTAGATACTTAAAAATTAGTAGGAATCGGTTAACAAAATTTTTTTGTCCAGGCCCATGTTTCGGAGCTATAAGGGCTCGAAAATTGAAATTTTGCTATTTTTAAACACCTGTAACTTGAATACCTGTCCAAATTTTTTTTTAGTGATATACAAAATTCAAAGCTCTTTAATTATACTTAAACATGTGTCAAAGGTTTTTCTTAATTTTGAAGGTTGACGAAGCTACAGCCCCTGCAAATTCCAAAAAAGCCCTATATTTAAATTGATATAACAAGAGTTCTATTAGGTTTATTTTCAATCGACAAACGAAGAGAGGCGAAAAACGATAGAAGAGAGGCGCTTTTATAGGCTTTTCAAAAATATGTCGCTCAAATGTATAGGGTTGCCATACAGTACTAATATTTACCATTATATAAAACTCATTTTTTGCAAAATTTTTGATTCCATATATCTCCTAAACAGTTTAAGATAGGGGCCTGAAATTTTGGAAGAAGTTAGATCCTCAAATATTAGTAGGAGTCGGTTAACAAAATTTTTTTGTCAAGCCCCCTGTTTAGGAGCTATAAGGGCTCGAAAATTCAAATTTTGCTATTTTTAAGCACCTGTAACTTGAATACCTGTCCAATTTTTTTTTTATTAATATGCAAAATTTAAAGGCCCAACATTATATTTTAACATATTTTCCTTAAAGTGGTTAACAGTGGTTCCTTAAATTGAAGAAAGTGTTTCTCTGTTTTACCCATTTTTGCTTAGATTGCATAATTCTAAGTAAAATTCCAAATTTTTGTGGAATTCACAATTTAATTCCTTGAACCTAAAAACATGGAGGGGGGCGGAGGGGGGAGGGGAGATAGATGAAGTTAGATCCTTGAGAAACTTGGCAACCTTCCCCATTGAAGGGTTATAACAACTTTAAAATAAAAACTTTACTGCTAGCAGTAAATTTTATAAGCAAGCAGTAACTATTTCCAAGTAAATATTTCCAAAGTTAAACTCAGTATGTAATACAATATAATTTTGGAAATGTGCTTTTTTAAAAACCTTTGGTTTTTTTTCATGACTTGTTTTTGGTTAAGATCGGACCAAAACTTCGGGTAGCTCTCGAACAGCTAACTTTTTTAACTCCAACATTTTCATACAAAAATTTGAAATTTTGCTATGCATCTTGTATTTAACATGAAATTATATGAATTTTGTTTGTTTTTGTTTTTTTGTTTATTTTTTTTTTTATAGATAACGATTTCGAGTTAGAATTTCATATGATTTAAATGATGCGTAGTTTATTTAAGATAAGCAAAAAGAACACAAAGTTTTTTTTTAGTAAATGGCTTATTGATATTGATAGATATATATTATATATATTGATATTGATTGATAGATATCATGATGATTATTATATGAATATGATCATATCGTCGGGTTACCGCCAAAGTCAAGAAACTGAAAAATAGTAGAACTTAATTTTCGCGACTTTGGCACCAAGAAAATATGAAATAAATGTTTTTCGTTAGTTTATGAAAATAAGGAAATTGAATTACAAAGCAATAAATAAGATTAAGAGATTCGTGTCTTTGGCGTAATATAGATCTCATTATTTTCTATATTTTTGCATTAATAAGTCAAAAAAGCGAAAAAAGCAGTTTCGTGACTATGGCGGTAACCCGACGATATGAAGTTGATTTTGCTTAAGTTTAATATATTCGTGAATTAAAAATTAATTATATGAGATACAATTGAAAAATTAGAGCAAGAGTTTTGAAATTCCCACAAAACATTTTTTGGACATTTTTGAGGTTCCCTATTCTTTTTGGTTAAAAACAGATCAAGGTTTTGGGGAGCTTCCACACAACTTCTTTGCACCAATATGAATTTCTTAGAAACTGATTATACTACGAGGATGAAAATTACACACTGCTAGTTATATAATGAATCGAGCACTTATATGGAGTTTCAAAATGTTACGGCCCCGTTTTCGGGCAGCTGCCATACAAAGTTGTCAATTCGATAACTGTGAATCTAATGAAGCTACGAAGTTAAGATCAAAACTGGGCAGATAAAGTAATAGGACAAGTTAGTTGGCAAAGTTGGACATCACTCGGACCAACTTTTAGGGTGGGCTATTTTTTTTTTTATGGGATAATAAGTTAATCAAAAATTATGGGATAATAAGTTAAATTTTTTTTTAACTATTTTACTTTCTTATATTTTTTTTGTAATATTTATAATAGCATAGGGGAAATAAATAACGGTTAGTGGGTATGCACGGGTATCTAAAAGTTGACAAGGGCAACTATAATCTTCCTCGTTGATTATATATTTATTAGAATTTGTTTTTTTTAAGTAATTAACATCTATATTATTTTGAAATAAGAGTGGTGCGTCATTATGGTCTATGTGTAGCTGAGAGATTTCATTATAATTTTTTCTCCAAAAAATTTTATTTATTTCTGGGAACATGTTTGTACTATTATTGGGTGCAATATTTTGCAGACGTTTAGTCCAATATTTATTAATTTCGATTTTAATTTGTTGTTTTATCAATGAATTAATATTGTTAAGTAGACTTTTTAGAAGTTGCATGTTGGAAGAAGAAAAATTTAATCTTTGTTTGTGTATTTTGTGTTATCTTTCATTAATTCTGTTTTTTTTTTTTTTAAATCTTTTTAAGTTTGAAAAGTAGAATTTCATTATGTTGTTTTTGTTATTAAATTTTGGAATAATTTCGTTCATTGTTTTTGTTATTATATTATTAAGTTTTTCCAGATGATAATCAAACTATTATTATTATTATCATTATTATTATTATTATTATTATTATTATATTACTATTATTAATATTATTATTATTACTATTGTTACTATTATTATTTGTCATATATTCCTTATAAAAATTTTGATCCAATTTAGTTTGAAATATTTCCCAAATTGGTATATTTAAAATTAAAATTATTTTCTACAGTTGGCAATTCTGTTAAAGCTATTCATTATTTATAGAGAAAGAGAGATGAATGGCGTTATGATCACTATTATATGGAAGTGTGGTGAGTTTTTTATGTGCGTGAGAATAATTAACTCTAATTCTGGTATCTGTTATTACCAAATCTAAATATGAGTGGTAGTGTGGGTGCATCTGTCATATGTATTTGAAGCTTAAAACAAATACTCTTGTATACCTCGATCATTATTTACAGTGTTTAACCATGATGTATGTTTGGGGTTAAAATCGCCGGTTAATATATAGAAATTATTTGGATTTGATAAATTTAACAAATCAAAAATTTTTTCTAATTCTTTTAAAAAGTTATATGAATTTCTATTCGAAGCGTAAATAGAAATTATAAATAACTTTTTTCTTTGATTTAATTGAAGTTGGATAATACATGGCTCAATGCAAATAAAATCATCAAAAATATCATAATTTATAATTTTATAAACAACTAGCTAATACCCGGTGCGCGTTGCTGCGCCTCTCAATGGAGGTTTAATTGAAGTTGATGTTACTGCAAAAAGTTAACACAAAAATTACACTCGGTTTACACATGTAAATTTTAAAATGAATGAAAGCAATCTTTTTAAAACCATTTTTCTAGGTTTTAAAAAGAATAATGTTCTAGTAATTTTTGAAACTTTCTGTAATTCAAAGCAGTACAAACTACTTTCCAAATTTTGACGTAATTTACTTCCAAAAATTTTTTTTTGAACAATCGTAGGACCGACTGTTAGCAGATTCAACTCTATTTTCAAGTTGTTTCACACATATAAAATTTGAGGAAAACCGGTCAAATCGTTTCTAAATTAGAGTTAAGTACCGCAAAAATCTATTAAAAGCCACTGTGCCCCACTGGGTTAACGGAACTACACTTTCTCTTTGGGCAAAGCAGTATTACGCAAAAATGGACGTAATTTGCTTCCAAATCACTCAACAAAATTTTTTGAAGCTTTCTTTTTAGTCAAAGCAGTACTTCGCAAATTTTGACAATATTATCTTCCAAAATTATTTTGACCAACCGTCGGGCCGACATGGGTTAACAAATTCCACATCTGTTAATAGTGTCAACTCAATTCTCACAGGGGAGCACGTATACAAAATTTGAAGAAAATCGGTCAAACCGTTTTTAATTTAGAGTTAGGTATTGAAAAAACCTATAAAAAGCTGTTGGGCCCTAATGGGTTAATGCAAGTCAATAAAATTTTTTTGTGGGTTTTCTTTTTAGCCAAAGCAGAATTTCATAAAATCGGACAAAATTTGAACCCAAATTTTTTTTTGACCACCCGTCGGCCCGGCATGGGTTAATAAATTCCAAAACTGTTAATAGTGTCTACTCAATTCTCAAGGAGCATCACGTATACAAAATTTGAAATCAATTGGTCAAACCGTTTCGAATTTAGAGTAAAGTATTGAAAAAACCTATAAAAAGCTGTTGGGCCGCAATGGGTTAATGGAACTCAACAAAATTTTTTTTGGGGCTTTCTTTAAAGCCAAAGCAGAATTCCGTAAAATCGGACAAAATTTGGACCCAAGATTTTTTTTGACCACCCGTCGGCCCGACATGGGTTAACAAATTCCAAAACTGTTAATAGCGTCTACTCAATTCTCAAAGAGCATCACGTATACAAAATTTGAAGTTAATCGGTCAAACCGTTTCGAATTTAGAGTAAAGTATTGAAAAAACCTATAAAAAGCTGTTGGGCCGCAATGGGTTAATGGAACTCACCAAAATTTTTTTTTGGGGTTTGCTTTTAAGCCAAAGCTGAATTTCATAAAATCGGACAAAATTTGGACCCAAAATTTTTTTTGACCACCCGTCGGCCCGACATGGGTTACCAAATTCCAAAACTGTTAATAGCGTCTACTCAATTCTCAAAGAGCATCACGTATACAAAATTTGAAGTCAATCGGTCAAACCGTTTTCATTTTAGAACAAAGAAGTTTAAATACTTGCACCACACCCCCAACTTGGCGGTTCGTTAGAGCAAAATTTTTGGGCCACGATTTCCTTCCGTACCCAAAAACCCCTATATACAAATTTTCATGAAAATCGGCTGGGCAGTTTAGGAGTCTATTCGCTACAAACAAACAAACAAACATACAAACAAACAAACAAACAAACAAACTTTTATTTTTATATATATAGATTTTATATTTTATGCCTATGGCAACACCACCACCTTCAATTTTATTTGTACGATCTCTTCTAATCAGATTATAATTATTGATTGACATGTAATCAGATGTTTTTAATTTCGTTTCACACATACAAATTATATCTGGTTTATAATTTTCGAGAAAGTGTATAAGTGAGAGTTTTTATTGTAGGAGATTAGAGAATTGACATTTATCCAGCTAAGCCAGACGGGTATTTTCAACTGTTGCATTGACGTAATACTGACGTAATCGGTGAAAATCCTGTATACACCAGAACCGGTTTCGTAAATCTTGTATTTACACAAAACCGGTTTCGTTGCAACCACATTTTACGAGTAAGATTCGATGCACTAATCAAAACAAACAAAAAAATGATTTTTTTTTTCTTTTATTTTTTTGTTGTTTTTCTTTTTTTTTCATTATTTAAAAATTTTTGAACTGTGCGCATCTTAAACAAAAAAAATTTGAGACCGGACAAAATATAAAATATTTCTGGTATTGGAAATTGATAAAAATCAATATAAGATATTACCATATTAGGTTTTATTTCTATTTGTTATTTTTTATCTTTCAAACTACATACTAAAAAAAAAACAAAAATGAACAAATATATTTGTATTATATTAAATATATAAATATATTTTGATTGATAAAATATAAAATTTAGTTAATATAAATAATAACAAAAAATAATTAATGATATAAAAGACAAGGAAAAGATTTAGAACCTAATTTTAAAATTGTATAATTATGAATGTTTGCTCAGTCCCACAGATGTTAATTAAAATAATAATCCATTTTTAAATGACCTAGATATGGTATAAGTAAAATAAAATTACCTACTTACTCAATGTAAAGAAAAAATTAAATTTCTTATATTATCTACAAATCCATTTTTTTATTTAGGTAGCTACAAACCTTTTTTTTTTGTATATAAATAAAAAATTACAAAAACTTTCCGCTTTTGAAAAATCAGTTGACTAAACATTCTCCGACGATAACTATCTTCGAATGAACTAAATTTTACACATACATTCATAAGTTCATAAATTGGTGACAACTGACAACAGTTAAAACTACAACTGACAACACTCTCGTGTGGGATTGAGTAATATTCACTTGCGTTGGAAGATTACGTCAATGCGAGTTCCCCATACTCATCGTCTGGCTTGACGGATTGATATTAATGAGTAATTGTTATTCATTGTTGATTGGAGATGTGTAAGTGTTTGAATAAAATATCGATTCTATTGCTATTCACCTAAAATAGACGGGTATTTACAGCTGTTGCATTGACGTAATACTGACGTAATCGGTTAAAATCCTGTATACACCAAACCGGTTTCGTAAATATTGTGTTCACAAAAAACCGGTTTCGTTGCAACCAATTTTACTTGTAAGACTCGATGCACTAACCAATACAAACAAAAAAATGATTTTTTTTTTCTCTATATTTTTTGTTGTTTTTCTTTTTTTTTCATTATTTAAAAATTTTTGAACTGTGCGC
The DNA here is from genome assembly GCA_963082915.1 of Dolichopus griseipennis. Classification (NCBI taxonomy): domain Eukaryota; kingdom Metazoa; phylum Arthropoda; class Insecta; order Diptera; family Dolichopodidae; genus Dolichopus; species Dolichopus griseipennis. The sequence continues at coordinate 313,026 of CAUJBZ010000053.1, read as the reverse complement.
ATCTTAAACAAAAAAAATTTGAGACCGGGCAAAATATAAAATATTTCTGGTATTGGAAATTGATAAAAATCAATATAAGATTACCATATTAGGTTTTATTTCTATTTGTTATTTTTTATCTTTCAAACTACATATTAAAAAAAAAACAAAAATGAACAAATATATTTGTACTAGCTGTTGGCCCGTCACAGAATGACGGAATGTCAATTGAAAGAAAAACTTTTTCTAATAAGAATTATTTCTAATTTTATTATATACATGTACATATATTGTATATCAATATTATTTTCTTAAATAAAGTCGAAACTGTTACATTTACGTAGATTATATTTCGATTCTAGTAATTGATACACAAAAAAAATGACTTATTTATAACTTCTATAGTTGTTTCTTAAAAATTTGAAGATGAATAATAAGTTATGTAGTCTACGTTTTGAATGTTTTAAATTTGATAAAATTTGGGGGTCGTTAGTTCAAATCCCTTCTTGGTGAATTTTTTTTTTAATTTCAATTAATTTTTTTTTTTATTCAATTAGTACCTACTTGTTTAAATTTTAAATTTTTAAATTTAAATTCGATAAAATTGTTTGTTAAAAGATTTGAAATTTTTTTATAGGTTTATTTTGTTTCAATAATGATCTATTTCTTTATCTATTAACTTTATATATTCTGTTTTACAGCAATATACAACAATTTTTCATAAACATTCAACATTTTTTCATCCAAATTAAACATTTCGTCATATTTATTATATCAACAAATGTTTAATTTGGATGAAGAAATTTTGAATTTTTATGAAAAATTGTTGTATATTGCTGTAAAACAGTATAGACATATTTTTAAAATGTTGCTAAGCTCTGTATATTGATTGTTTCATAACCTTTGTTTAGATTAAAATCGAAATACTTGTATGAAGATGTAAATTGGCTGGGTGGTTCAGACGGTGGTGGCTAAGTATTGTATTTTAGGGTGTTAGGTTCAATTTCAATCCAGGGCAAAATTTTTTTAAATTTTTTTTTTTAATACAATTAAATTAAATTTTTAAAAGAGATTCACGTCTTTCATTTGTAAATATCGTGAAATTATGAAATCTATTATTAAATTATAAATATTAAAAATGATTCGATTTCAAAACCAGTTTCAAATATTGGTTTAGCGGGATTTGGGGATGGCACTACGGCAATCCCTACATAAATATTTTATATATATTAATTGAAGAAAAAAAAATAGGTAAACGGGATGGATTTAGAGTTAATTACAAAACTATTAAGACCATATTATTATTATACACTTATTTAATTATAAATGTTAAAATATAAACAAAAATTTTATTTTTTTAAGTCCCTGTGAAATCGAAAGAAAAGTTAGGGAAAATTTGAAATTGCTTTGGTTGTTTTGCTTGGTATATTTGCTTTTCAAAGCAAAGCAAGCAGAGCACCAAAGCGCATATTTGGTCTATACTATTATTAATAATTCAGTATTTCACCAAAATTAATGAAGACTTAAAACAGGAATAATCCTGTAAATCATAGTCTCGATTTTAAATACAAAATGTTTTACTATTTATTTAAATTTTCCCAAAAATCTTCTGTGATTTTTAAAACTGAAATCAATTTTTTCATAAACTAAAAAAATTTTTTTTTTGTTAATTTTTTTTATTAAAAATTAATAAAATATTTTTTGGCCTGCTTATGATAATTTATGATATTTTATTTTCTAAAATAAAACACATTCAACAAAACATTAATATTTTATTTTTTAATAATTGAACACATCCAACAAAACACATTTAATTGAATGCGTTTGTTACACCTCATTCTAGACAAATATATTAATAATAAAATTATATTAAACTAGTATCGCCCTGTGCTCGAGATTCGAGCTATTTTTGCTTTTAAATTTACATACAAAATTAGTTTTTTGAAATTTATAATAGACTAATTTAACACGAAAAATTATATTTTTTTTCCTATACGTAATAAAATATATTGCAACAATGTTGTCAACAATTCTTGCGCTTGAAATTTGCTAAAAAAAATTTATAATTTTTTCAGTTATAAAAACGTTGTTGTATTTTTGAATTTTATTCCTTTAAAGAGTCGCTTTAAAGAGAGTATAATGTGATACAGTTATTGAACAAAATAAGCGATTTACATTCTAAATATAAATAGTGTTCTAATATATAATGTTCTGAAAATTTGATGATGGTGTATTCTGTATCCTAATTAAAAAGCTTATTCATAGAGCATAATATGTACAACAAAATTTAACATACCTATCATAATTCATAAGTAAATAAATTAAGTACTTAGTATTATATTACATTGAAGCTGCCAAAATACAAAATAATAGTTAAGTTGACAGAAGTCGAGATTTTTTTTAAAATCACAACTTTAAGATTTATAACATATCTATATTGATGATTTTTTCCTCCCCCTGTTCCATTTTTAAATTTAGTAGCTACATAGGCAAATAAGCACTACATTTCAATAATAAAATCTCAAATTTTTACTACAAATGTATGTACATATTATACAAAAAACGATTCTGAATTCTTTACTTTACTTTATATTATACCTATTTGTATAGGAGTGAACTACTCTTTTTACAGCTGCACCACACTGCCTCTTGAAGAATAGTAGATGAAAGGAGTAGATAATTAAATATTTATTTTACCTAAATTAAAGCATACGACGTACAATTTTTATACGGCAGTACGTCAATATGTCTATCTATATATCCGTAAATTGATACGCGCGTACACACAAAAATATTTATTTGAATGTTTTAATTTAGAACAAAAAATTTTATTAATTTCATATAATAGGTATATATTTTGAATTTTTTTCAATATAAGATATTTTTTATTAAAACATAATCTAAGAAATATAAGAAAAACCAAAAACCATTTGTCAATTTGTAAACTTTAAAAATCCGATTACAGTACATCGCGTTACGCGTATTTTGGTTGTTCTCATGTAAATTCATGTACCTATTTATTTCTAAATTTTTTGACAGAAATTATACATTATACGTCAACTTTTATGTAAGTTTAAGTTTAACATTATTTTTTAGTTTTTTTTTGCGAACATTTATAGGTATTTTCAATTATTTTGAATGTATGTTTTTTTAAAAAAAAAATATTATTTTAAAATATTTTATTTTGAAATCTAAATCGTAGCAACATCAGAAAAAACAATTACAATATTTTTATACGCTTCGTCAAATTTTAAAATTTTAAATTCCGAAGTACAGTACACAACATACCTACTTATTTCAAATTTTTTTGTCAGAAACTGCATGCCGTAAGCGTTTATTCTGGTTGATCTGTAAAGAACACATAATTTTTCTTAAGAAATGTTATTTTTTTGTTTCTGCAAACATACTATAGGTATTTCAATTATTTTGAATATATGTAAAGTATTTTTTAAAAAAATATAGGTATTTTTAAAAACAATATTATTTTAAAATATTTTATTTTTAGAACAATAACAACATAAGAAAAAACAATAACTTTTTTATATGCTTTGTCAATGTTTAAATTTTAAAAATTCGAGGTTCAGTAAGTTATTCTCATGTAATATCATGTACTTAACTACCTACTAATTTAAAACTTTTTGTTAGCAATTATACACCATAAGCGTTGATTTTGGTTAGGTTCAAAGGAACAAATCATTTAAATTGCAAATTATTTTTTTAAGAAAGTCTTTTCGTTTTTAATTTTTTGCAAACATATTTCAATTATTTTGAATATATGTTTTAAAAAAAATTATTTTAAAAAAATATTATTTCAAAATATTTTATTTTTAAAATTTAATCGTAGCAACATAAGAAAAAACAATTACCTACAATATTTTATACGCTTTGTCAATTTTTAAATTTTAAAACTCCGAGGTACAGTACGTCGCGTATGCTTTCATGTAAATTTATTTACATAACAACTTATTTAAAAATTTTTTGACAGAAACTGAACGCCGTACATGCTGAATTTGGTTGATCCATAAGTAACAAATCATTTTTCTTAAGAAATATTATTTATCAGAAGTCGGTTTCTTATTTTACAAAAAACTTAACAAAAACCAACAACAATATACGATTTAAAAAAAAAAAATTTTTAAGCAAACGAAAACAAAGTACAGTACTTTTCGGTTATAACGACCATGATGAGACGGAAAATATTCGTCGTAATAAACGAATGTCGTTTTAAAAGAATGCTGTGGAATTTGAAAAATTAGTATAAAACTTGAACATTGTAGAATGTGCTGATTCTAGAATGGACACTTCGAACTCATTTGCTAAAATTTTATTTGATGTGTCAGCCTCAAGCCTCAAGCTTTTTCTTCTAATGAAATTTTTTTTGTATTTTTAATGCGTTTTTAATTATTATGATTTTTTTTATATTCAAAAATAAATAAAAAAATACTAAATTAATCACCAAGCAACATAATTAAATATAATAATTTTAAATAAAAGAAATATCAATGTAATAAAAAACTTTCATTTTTAGGTAAAATTTAATCTTTGGCAAAAAGTGTAAAAATTATTATAATTAAAATTGCACCGAGTTCGTTATAAATGAAAACTACTGTATTAACCAAATGTATTGCTTTCATTTCGATAGAACTCATTTTTTTTCGTTCACTTTTTAAGATAAAGAAAAAACAAAAACAAAAAAAAAATTTAAAACTCCTTGTTCATTGAATGAACTAAACAAAAAAAAGAAAGATATACATAAGTCGGCGCCTATAATCTTTTGAATTAGATTTAGCTGCGAGTTACAACCGAAAATAAATTACATTTACACAGAAAGTCGGCGCATAATATTAGAGTCATAAGCCTCAACTTTTAAAAGCGTGACCGTTAAATTCAAATTTACGTTAAATTAAAGACGGATTTTCACCTGAAAAAACGCAATATTCTAAAAAAAAAATATCATTGTCCTATGAAAACAAAAAAAACCTTAATTTTGGTTTTTGTTTCATTAAAATTGGTCAAATAGTTTGCTCTAAAAAAGGATGTTTATATTTGTATGGGAAAAAATAAGCCGATTAAATATTATGATATATAAATATATTTTGATTGATAAAATGTAAAATTTAGTTAATATAAATAATAACAAAAAATAATTAATGATATAAAAGACAAGGAAAAGATTTAGAACCTAATTTTAAAATTGTATAATTATGAATGTTTGCTCAGTCCCACAGATGTTAATTAAAATAATAATCCATTTTTAAATGACCTAGATATGGTATAAGTAAAATAAAATTACCTACTTACTCAATGTAAAGAAAAAATTAAATTTCTTATATTATCTACAAATCCATTTTTTTATTTAGGTAGCTACAAACCTTTTTTTTTTGTATATGAATAAAAAATTACAAAAACTTTCCGCTTTTGAAAAATCAGTTGACTAAAAATTCTCCGACGATAACTATCTTCGAATGAACTAAATTTTACACATACATTCATAAGTTCATAAATTGGTGACAACTGACAACAGTTAAAACTTCAACTGACAACACTCTCGTGTGGCATTGAGCAATATTCACTTACGTTGGAAGATTACGTCAATGCAACTGAATATTACTTATCATGTATGGATGCGGATTAGTTTTGATATCGTCTCTAACACTCTTAAAATCTTTACGCATTTCTTTTTGCATATCAACAAAACATTTTTTGATTTCTAAAATTATATCATTGTTAGAATTACTACTATTACTACTACTACTATTACTTATATTATTAGTGTTAGAATTACTTTTATTAATATTATTTGATCTTACCACACTAGAGAAAGATAGGTTTGGCTGAACTGTATTCTGCAACATGTGTTTATTTGCGATCTTTCTTTTGGTAAGTTCTTTTGCTTCTTCACGTTTTTGTAATTTTAGCTGATACTCATGACACATTTTGAATGATGATGGATGACCTTTCTGTTTGCAGAGGATACAAAATAATCTTTCTCTTGGATCATCAGGTTTTATTGAGAATTCTGCTGGTGGGTGATTATCTCCACATTTAACGCATCTGTGCTCCATTTTACAGTTAGCAGCTAAATGTCCAAAATGTTGACAACGTGTACATTGCAATATATCTGGTCTATATAACTTTTCCCATCCAATAATTTGGTGGTCTAAAGTTTTTATTTTTACAATTTCATTGTACGTACTATTGGGTGACTCTTGTACAATGAAATATGGTAGCTGTGTTTTATTTTTAATGGATTGTCTGGTTGTTAATCTGGTAACTTTTTCAAATTTTATGCACTTATTTTCATGAATTTTTAGGCTCTCCATAACTTCTTCACATGTGTGGGAGCTGCTTAATCCCTTTAAAACTACCGTAACCCGTTTTTCTTCTTTTGGGGTAAATGTAAAATAATTTATTTTCGATTTTTCGAGGAGCTCGCATGTTTTTGTATGGTCTTCCAATTTGTGCGTGTATATTATATTTTGTTCATCACCTCTTTCCTTAATCAGGTAATCGCCAATTTTTAAATTATTTTTTATTAGCTTTTTTAGATACGCAGCATCTGTATTTCCAAAGTTAATGGGTGGCATTCTTTTTTTTTCGATGATCCAGGATTACTATCAGTATTAATATTTTTTTTATTTTTATTCTTGTTTTTATTCTTTTTTATTTCAGTTATTCTGGCCAATTCTTCTATGCTAGGCTCGGAGGTGCAACCTGCAGCGGTGTTAATTTCAATTGTGGGTGCACTGTTGTCATTTTCTTTAACCACACTATCCTCCTGTTCTTCTAACTCCATCAAAGGATTAAAAAAATTATCAGAAGCTTGAGCAGCTCTATTCATCACGTGGTGTTTATCGTAAAAAACTTTATATATCATCATTCTTGTTTATTTATTATCTCTTTAAGCTCTTCAATTTCACGAAGATGCCTATTCCTGGTTTTTGCTGCTACATTTAAGGATTTGCTGGTATTTTTAGTTTTAAGGATCTCACAAAGCTTCATATTTATTGTGGACCTTAAGCTGTGCTCGCTTTCTACCTCAGCATTGTCGGATTGCATTTTTGCAATCCAGTTATGTGAATCACACTATACAAAAAGCTGTATTTTTTTCCTTTTTTTTTAATTCAAATTTTTTTAATATGTGGTTTAATTTTTTTAAATATTTTATAATAGTATATACTTTTAATTAATTATTTAAAAGTGAAATTTATTAACATCGACCGTTCTCTATCAAAGTTCAGAAAGAACTCTTCAAGGACGCGTTTACAATTACAAGATTTCTTCAAAATTTTCTTAAAAGTAAATTTAATATTGAGCCTATTGTTTCAAGAAATAATATTACAAAATTAATTTCATAAATATAAGCGTCTGGAATTGCTTTTTAAAAATTTTAATCATTTGTATTGTTTCTTTAGAAATTAAAAAAAAAAATATATATTCAATGACTTATATCCTTGACGTGGTTTTTTTGAAGGATGTAACAACTCATTTATCGTATAATTCATTTTAAATACAATATTATAGGCATTATGTTTTGGAGAATATATTAAATTTATTTCTTTTTACAAAATTAACATTTGAATTTTAAATTTTTTAAATTTAAATAATTTAAATAAATAAAAATATTCATCCTAATTATCATTTAAAAATTATGTAATGATATTATTAAAATTCTTTTACCATTAAAAAGAGTATTCACTTGATAAATTTTAGAAAGTAATTATATTTGAGTTCAATTACTTTTGTAATTATTTTTAAAGTTTAATTACTTTTGTAATTATTTTTGAAATATAATTACTTTTGTAATTATTTTTACTACTTAAATTACTTTTGTAATTATTTTTGAAATTTAATTACTTTTATAATTATTTTTGCTATTCCAATTCTTTTGTAATTATTTTAATTGGAAAGTAACAATTCCAAAGTAATGGTACTGGTAATTATACTTGTACTTGAACCGTACATATTAGTTTCCAAGACATTTAATTCAAGAAAAGTGTTTTAAATTGAATATCTACACGGAGAGAAATTTAATAGAACAAGTCATTCATTTTTTAGGAATAAAACCAACTATTTTAACTAGAGTTAAATTTATTCTTACTATGAATATTGAATTCTTCATTCTAACATATTATTCCTATTAAGAATAAAAGTACATTTCAAAATATTAAGTTCAAAAATTATCAATTATTCTTTTAAAGAATAAACTAAATTATTCTAGCTTTCTTTTTATCAACTAAAACCAAAATATATAAAGGATAAAATATTCCTTTTAAGAATAACTTCGCCCTGTAAAAATTAAAGTTTGATTTTGTTAAGAATACGTTATTCGTATTAGGAATAATTTTTTGACATCAAGCACGCGGAAAAAAGATGATCTTTTACCGTTAGAAAGTATTCCTATTAAGAATAATTTATGGTCGCTTATGAATGTATTCTTCTCAAGTTAAGAATAAAAAACATTTGCTGTATTGGAATTTTGTATACAATGAATTTTATTTTAGTACAGTCATTAGTCACTTTAAGATTTATTTTTAAACAGTACGGTTATAACTTTTTTTGTGTATATTTAAAATATTTTCTGAATAGTTAAAAAATAAAAAGCCTAAGTTTCTTTATAAAAAATAAAAATATTTTTATATTGCACCAATTTTAAGTTTAATAAGTAAGTATGATATAATTATTTTTTTTAAAATATTAACATTTTGGTTTACTAGAATTTTTTTGATATTTTAACAAATCATGATATGGAGAGTTATTTTATATTTCTGAAAGGTAAAATATAATAATTTTATAATTATTATTATGGAAGATGTATGTATCTATTATATTTTTCACAGAGAGTGGAGTAACATTAAATAATATAAAATTTTTATTATTGACAGAAAATGATGACTTGTTCAAACATGATATAGAATGGTTATTACATCATGCTAGTCCTTGGAATACAGTCAAATGTAAATGGAAAAATACTTTTACTGCAAGGAAGGCAGAAGTTGATAAAAAGTTCAGTTCTGTAGACGAAATTGTGGAAAGATTGATGATTTTTAATTTATAATAATTTATTTATAATAAAAAAATAGATTAAAAAAATATTAAATCTTTTTATTTTATAGAGCCATATGTAAGAATCAAATTTATTATTTGTACGGATAAATTATTCCCAAAAAAGCATAACAAATACTCTTTTCTATGAATAATACATTTATTAATTAATTCATGTACCGTACAAATAATTCCCTTTGAAAGCAGGAAATATTCTTTTAAATGAAAAATGTATTCCTTGTAACGAGCGCTTTATTCCTTAAACCTGTAAGAATCATTCTCTTATGAGAATAAGAAAGCATGTCCATTTATAAAATATGTTTTTATTATTCTTTTTCAAGATCGCTTTATTCCATAAAACTGTAGGAATCATTCTTTTATGAGAATAAGATATGCATTTCCATGCATAAACTAGGTTTCTATTATTCTTTTGCAAGAATAAAGTTAAAGCAACAAAGAAAAAATAAGAAAATGTTATTCCGAAGTAGGAATAATATTCGCAATTTTTAATCGCGAATATATTATTCTCATCGAAGGCTATATTATTCTTTAGCTAAGTTGGGCACAATTTTGAACTTGATTTTGGAATAATATATTCCTTATGCGAAAAATATATACTTGAATTTCTCTCCGTGTATAAATAATTATAACTTGAAATATACGTACTCCATCTTAGGTCAATTATATATTTCTAAACCACGTAAAGTATCTTGATTCCTACATTTTATTATTAGACTTCTAAAAGTTTTTAATTCAATTAATTATTGATCAAAATTATACTCCTATATCTATTAAAACAACCAAAGGTTGAACAAAACAATAATAATATTTTAATTGCATTTCAAATTCTATTAATATAAAAAATTTAAAAAAAAATTTTCAGACTTTAAACTTTTAAATAAATTTTATGGCCTGAAATACAATTTATAATAAAAGAGAGCAAAATAATAGAAAGAGTTACAATAAACCACCTGTTTTTTCTCACATTACCTTGAAATTTTTATGAAATAAAAAGATTTCATAATACAATGAAATATATTTTATTCCTTTTTTTTTATCAAAACATTCTTTTTATTTCATATAGGTACCCAATCTTCAATATAAAACGATATCGTATCTACAAATATATTTTTAACATTTTCTTATCCCTTTTTTTCGGGAAACCTTTTTATTTGAAAAGCAAAAATACTGTTATATTATTTCGATAAAATTTTTCTGAAATATATTTTTTTTTATTTTTTACCGTTAGTTTTAAGTAGAAATATTGCCCCAAGTAAAGAAATTTGAGAGTGTAATCCCCATCATTCAAAAAAAATAAAATATGCCAAACAAAGTAATACAATAATTTGAGTAAAAAAGAACCCTTTTTATATTACCAAAATGGTTACCAATAATAATTTATATAATATAGGTACAGTTCTTCCCAAACATTCAATAGTGTTTAAAATAGTGTGTAAAAATATTTTGCAGAAGATTGTTGTAATCTTTGATCGTTTAATTGGGTTCATTATCCATATTGTTGTTTTATTATTATTCCATTATTATCTTAATATACAAGAGTTATTTATTAAATTTCTTTATTATATTGTAAAATTATTTTATATTACGATATACTTTTACAATTTTACGGTATTTATTAACTAGAAGTATGATGTCGCCGGTATCTGAGTCCAAAAACTTCAACTTGAAAGGTTGGTCTTTTTAACCACTTCACCTTTGATCAGTTATAATTATGCAATTTTAATAAAATCTTATTTGTTTAAGTTACCTAACGAATATGAATGAGAAGTATTGTAATAGGATAGAGAAGATGTTCTACTTGAGGATTATATAATACTAGCTAATACCCGGTGCGCGTTGCTGCGCCTCTCAATGGAGGTTTAATTGAAGTTGATGTTACGCCAAAAAGTTAGCACAAAAATTACACACGGTTTACACATGTAAATTTTAAAATGTATGAAAGCAATCTTTTTAAAACGATTTTTCTAGGATTATTCTAGTAATTTTTGAAACTTTCTGTAATTCAAAGCAGTACAAACTACTTTCCAAAATTTGACGTAATTTACTTTCAAAAGATTTTTTTTGTACCAATCGTAGGACCGACTGTTAGCAGACTCAACTCCATTTTCAAGTTGCTTCACACATATAAAATTTGAGGTCAACGGGTCAAATCGTTTTTAATTTAGAGTTAAGTAACGCAAAAATCTATAAAAAGCCACTGTGCCCCAATGGGTTAACGGAACTACACTTTCTCTTTGGGCAAAGCAGTATTGCGCAAAATTGGACGTAATTTGCTTCCAAATCTTTTTTTTTGTCAATCGATGGGCCGGCATGTGGTAACCAATTGCAAGTCTGTTAAAAGAGTTAATTTCATTCTCAAAATGGAACACATATATAATTTTGAAGAAAATCGGTTAAACCGTTTTTAATTTAGAGTAAAGTAACCAAAAACTTTATAAAAAGCTGTTGGGCCGCAATAAGTAAATGGAACTCAACAAAATTTTTGTGAGGCTTTCTTTTTAGCCAAAGCAGTACTTCGCAAATTTTGACAATATTAGCTTCCAAAATTATTTTGACCAACAAATTCCAAATCTGTTAATAGTGTCAAGTCAATTCTCACAGAGGAGCACGTATACAAAATTTGAAGAAAATCGGTCAAACCTTTTCGAGTTTAGAGTAAAGTATTGGAAAACCTATAAAAAGCTGTTGGGCCGCAATGGGTTAATGGAACTCAAGAAAATTTTTTTTGGGGCTTTCTTTTTAGCCAAAGCAGAATTTCGTAAAATCGGACAAAATTTGGACCCAAAATTTTTTTGACCACCCGTCGGCCCGACATGGGTTAACAAATTCCAAACCTGTTAATAGTGTAAACTCAATTCTCTAGGAGCATCACGTATACAAAATATAAAGTCAATAGGTTAAACCGTTTTCATTTTAGAACAAAAAAGTTTAAATACTTGCACCACAGCCCCAACTTGGTGGTCCGTTAGAGCAAAATTTTTGGGCCACGATTTCTTTCCGTACCCAAAAACCTCTATATACAAATTTTCATGAAAATCGGCTGGGCGTTTAGGAGTCTATTCGCTACATACAAACAAACAAACAAACAAACTTTCGCTTTTATATATATATAGATAGAAGATAGAGGATTAATTCAAATTGTTCTTTATCAACCAGGATATTTCTAGACAACCAATGCCTTTGTAGAAAAACCTTACCCAGAGGACGTCTTATAATAATTTACTTCTAATTGAATGTCCTGGATTCATATTTCTTTTTCAATTTAATCTTCGATTTTTTGAGAAATAAAGTTTCAGAGTTTCTCTCTCAATCTAACCTCCAATCTCTTGGAGTAGGTATGTCCTTTTTCAAAATTTACAATGTAATTTTAAAATTTCTTCCAATTCATATTCTCACCTACCAATACTAATTTATGTAATATAGGTACAGTTTGGAAAATACAATTCTAAAATATTTTTAAATTTAAAACTTTTCATATGACATAGAACCCTGGGTTGTTCTTTCTATTTGAATTTAATCGTCGAACTCTTAAGAAGTAATACCCCGAGCTAGTTTTTCAAAAAGTTGAAATTCAATTTTAAAGAGAAATAACACTCCGATTTCTCAAATTTTGCATTGTTATTACATATGAGGCATAAAATCCATTCCCAGCAATTTATTTTGCAGTGCCTTATTTTATGGCCCTGTGTTTGATGCTATATAGGTTCTATATAGGTTCTATATTAAGGATTTTAATAGGAGATTATGGAGGATGATTTCGAAAATCTATGATTGCTTCTTAGTTTACAGCTGGTTCCAAAATTTAATTACTACCCATAAATGAGTATCCATGTGTTACATTCTTAGTTTACGTATTTTTTTTAAAAGCACTAATAGAATTCTTCCGTTAAGGTATCTCTAATGTTTAATATTTCTTATTTTCATTTAAAAAAGTTTAAAAAATAACCATTTTTTTACCCATTTTTAAATTTAGGTCACAAATAAATTTTTTTTAATATTAAAAAAAAATAAGGAAGAAACTAAATTATACAATACACTACATATATATTATATAATATTTTTTGTATGAATACTAGGAAAATAACTTTTTTGAATAGAAAATAAATAAGTAAAGTCCTTGAAAAAAAAGAAAAGTTTTGAAGCCCTCGTATCCTCTTTTGTAACAGTTGTTGTTGAGGGGTTGGAGGATTTGTTGAAAAATTGTGCAAAATTCAATCCTGGTTATTTTTTTTTTATTTAATTTCAAAATGTTATAAATATTCATTGCTTCCTGACCTTGTACAATTGGAAATACTTTTAAGCTTATGAAGGTTTTAAATATAGGTTATAAAAATTCACTTGCCCTAATATTTGGTATGGTTAAAGACTGTTCAGACCAACTATCTGACGAATGGCGTAGTATTTAAGACGTCGACATTTCAAGTGGAAGATAGCGAGTTCAAACCTTGTTCAGTTCATATTTATATGGCCCATGAATACTATCTGACCAATAGCGTAGTTGTCGACCTTTCAAGTGGAAGATTTCGTGTTCAAACCCCGTTTAGATCATATTTATATGGCCCAAGAAAACTATCTGACCAATAGTGTAGTGGCCGATCATATTTATATCGTAATATAATAGATGGCTCACAAAATTTACAATTTGTGTATTAAATAATGCTATACAATAGCTACAGTAGAGAAATCATCCGTTTAGTTAATAAAACGATTAAAGAAACGCCTAGTCTATTAATTAATAGAGTGTATTGGGTACAGTAATTTTTCAAGATACTTTTAGTTTTTCCTATCCGCCATTCTAAAAAAAATTATTTCTTAATTATCGAATAATAAAGATGCAGACATTTCTAGGTACCTACACTTCACACCTGAATTCAATTTATAAATACTGCATGTAAATTGGAATATTTAAATTTTAAACAATTTAATTGAAAATTTGAGACAAACAGTATCAGGTGTGAGGTTTTATTTATATGTAAGTATTGCATTCTAGGAAGTTTTATAGATAAATTTGAAAATCTAATTAATAAGAAGAAGGTTAGATTATCAGATAAAGAAGTTAAAAATAAAACTTTAAGTTTTTAAATTTCTTATCGAATTAGATTTTTTATGTTGTTGATTACTCAATTTATTAATTTAATTAGGCATCTTCATATTAAATATTTTGTAATTTTAATTATATTTCCTATATTAAAATCCATTAATTTTCTTCTTGAATCTTAATTCCTTCTTCAAGTTCTCCATTACTTTAGAGTACAATTTTCATTCTGAAAATATACTTAAAAAAAGCAAACTTTGTTCGTTATTTATTAAAATTTAAAAAATATTACCGAGTCATGTAAAAAAAAAATCCATTAAAATATAAATTTCCAATCTTCTTAACTTAACTTAAAATCAAAGAATTTCAACACTTAAAGTATGCAATTGAATTTCTACTTCAAGATTTTCTCTATCCCTTAAAAGTCAAAATTTAATAATTTCATGAAATGACTTTTAAAAATAAACATGTCAAAAAATAAAAATGTTTCATTCATAAATATCTGTTATAAATACATATTTCTTAAAAATAACGGTAAGATATTGAAATTTTGAAATATTATGATTTCTATTTTCTTGGAATATATAATTTTTCATTTTTATTTAACTTTTCTTTTAAATTTTATTTTTTTTATGTGCAGAAACAAATTTCCTCTTATTAAATGTAACTGTCATTCATTTTTTTTTAAAAAGTTAAACCTCCAGACAGAAAATTAAAAAAAAAAAAATCTAATTTATATGTCAAATTTACATGATTGCAAACCTCCTACAACACTTATATTACAATTTTATTTAAATCTGCCGTCAAAAATTCATTTTATATTATTTTATTTTACGGATTTTTTTTTCCATGTCTCCAAAAAAGTTATTTGTTACCCATTCAAACTTTTATATTATAGACAAGGGTTTTTTTTTTTTGTATGTGTGTGTTAATCTAACATTTTTATTCTAATGTGACAATAATCTATGAATGAAAGGAATGTTAAAAAATTTATAGACATCATATAACGGAATGAAAATATTATAGACGATCTGATTGACATGGCGTTGTTATATAGGAAAAGAGTACAGTAGTATACAGTACCTATAGAATTATAATTTTCAATTAAACGATTTTATTCGTGGATGATTCAAAGGATTTCACAGGAATTGTTTAGAGGTTTTGAATACGAATGGTTTATCAGAAAGTTCTGTTGACAATTTTTTGTCTCATAACGCAGGGGTTCGGAAAAAAACTATATTAGCCCTAAATATAAAATAAATGAAGCCCTCATATCTTAGCGTTGGAAGTAGGACCGAAGTGATTAAAAAACTTTTTCCGCAATCCTGTGGCATTCACTAAAAAGAAGAAAAAATTAATAAATGTCGTAAAAAGTAATTTCACAATGTCATTAAAAGGTCTAAAATTTTTAATGTTGCGGGGTTAACAATCGAGTTTTATCAATTTTTCAAGCTATATTTAGGTTTTACTAAAAAAAAATCTGTGATTATTTATTGTGTGAGTACGGACTTTTTTTAATTATGTTGGTTCAGCTATTGAGTCTCAAGAAACGGGAACTTTTTATGTTTTTAGTTTTTCGGAACTTAATTTTTTCCAAACAGAATGTTGTAAAAAATTAATTTTGTCGTCATTTGTATAGCATTGATCTAGACGAGCTAGATATAGTGTCGAACTTTCTAATCGGGTCAGCATCGAAAAGTTAATCGAGTAAAAGTAAATCTAGCTATGTGTGGCTGTCCGTCCGTCCGTGTGTCAATACGATAACTAAAAAACTAAAAGGGCACTAGTTTTGAAATTCGCACAAAGTCACTTTTAGACAATTTCTAGGTTCCCTATTTTTTTTGGTTCAAATCGGACCCAGGCTTTGAAGGCTCGGGGAGCTGCCATGAAACTCCTTTGCACCAATATGAGTTATAGGAGAATGTAAATTACACAATGTGAGATATATAATAGAACAAGCACCTATAAGAAGTTTCGAAATGTTACGGCCCCATTTTTGGGGAGCTGCCATGCAAGGTTGTAAATCCATCTGTAATTCTAATGAAGTTATGAGGTTAAAATTAAAACTGGTTCTTGGTAAAGTTGGATATTATTCGGACAATCTTTTAGGGTGGGCTAATTTTTTTTTTTAAATACTTGTTTAATTTTTTTTTATATTTTATTTTTAAGCACAAATTTTTAGTTTAGGGTGTGGGTTAAGAACTTTTCAAAAGGTAGAACAACTTTTCAAATATTTTTTTAATATGGACCAAATTAAATTAAATAAATTCATAATATAATACTCTAACTAATTTTGAATTAAGTAAGATTTTTTAATAATTGTATCTATCTAACATATGTACTCGTATACCCGTTAGCTGTATTAAAAAGGATGATGAGTAACGTAAAGATATTATCTCCATTCGATATTTTACTTATTTCAATATTTTTATCAAAATTTACTTATCTGTCAAAATAGATTAATTTTAAAATAGGTATAAAATCAAATCAATCTGAAATCAACCACATTTTTTACAATTATCATTAATCTTAATATGGTCGTATATTAAAATTAAATTATAATTAAATTAAATTTCATGGTTTTATTCTGTTACCAGATTGTAATCTTATTGTGTTTTCAATAGTTTGGTTTTTTAATTACAAAATTTAACCACCGTATAAAATGAATTTAATAATATTATCTAAGTATTTCTTTAATTTTACTTAAAGAAAAACCAAAATTTTAAATTAAATTTCTGGTTTAAAAATTAATTGCATTTTTTTTTTTAAATATAATGAAAGAATCAAATAAAGTACTAAAAATTTTTATAAATTTATTTTAAGAAAAATAAATTGTTATTAATATAATTCTGGGAAAATAACTTTCTAATTTAAGTAGGTAGGTACCTACTACCTATAGATAACTAAGTTCTTTCTATAAATATAACCTTCAGGAAACTCAATACTGTTTTATTACTAATTATTTAGGGTAAAAATCTTGGAATTAAATTTCATTATGAACAGAAGAAATTATTGTGACTAAGAAGGGGGAGAAAATAAACATTATACAATGTTAAAGTATAAATATCTTACGTTTCAAGTGGTTCTAAATTTTTAATTTAATTATTTCCAGAGTGGAAAATACACAAATAAGTTCAAAAAAATTAACCCTCCATCGTTTTTCTATTATATAAAACCCAATTTGGCGTAAGCCTCTAACAAAAAATTTTGCGAAATATTAAATTGGGAGATGTTCTTGAGTTCATTGTCGGTTACATTATTTGTATTTGTGTGTATTTTACCTAAGCCAATTTCCCTTATCTTCTTAGAGGCAAAATGAGGCTTAAGCCATGTAACATTTTTTGTTTTTTTTACTACACTTTAGTTCTGAGGCGCTCAATTAATTTTAAGATACAACTAATTCTCTTTTTACGCAGTAGATACCTTCTGTGAAAATTTAAGTAAGTTTTTGAAGCTCAACGTTGATGGTGGAAATTTCAAAGTTGCTTAACACATTCGGCTTAATTGCGAGAATTCCCATCATCCATATTTTCACTGAAAGAATAATTAAGGGAATTTGAGAGATTTTTTCAGTTGGCTTGTTAGAGATTAAGTGAAGCCAAATGCGTTAATAGTAATCGAAGTTACTTGGAACTTGACCCAAATATTTATCATATTCATTAATAAGATTAAGTCTTTGTGATAGATAGGTGATGTTAACCGGTGATACCAACTAAAGCTAAGTATTCAATGGCTAACTGAATATAACGATTTAAGAAACTGCAACCTATAGTCTAAATGAATTAGGATTTGCTGAGAGCACTATCCTTGTCAAAGGAGTGGAAAGGGAATACAAAAAAAAAGTTAACAAACAGCAATCATAGGATAACTCTTCTCAAAACAATCACTTGATTTTTTATTTTCACCTCATAGAGTATAAAAATCTTGGATATTTTCAAAAAATGTTGAAATACTTTGAATAATTTACGCTGCATTCTAATAATTTATGCTGCATAATTTTACAGAGTTCAAAGGTTAATTTTAGAAAATTTTCTTTTTTTGATATTCGGTTCAGTACACCCGAACACCTCTAATATTATTAATTTTTATTTTTTTATTATTATTTTTAATAAAAAAACCCCTAATATTTTATAAAAAGAAATCTTGTGGTGTAAAAGTGAAAGTAAAATATGGTTTACCTTTTAGAAACCAATTTTAATGCTACAGTACACATAAAAATGTGCTGAGACATGGTATGAAGGTATTGTTAAGTAACCAGGACATATATGACATCCCAAAGTTTTACGCAAATATTTATTTACCTGTAACCAAACCCAGATGTTTCACTATATCATAATATAGATAGGACACTGTCTGTCTGAAGAAATAGATTCAATAAAGCTATCAAAAGACTCTTTTATTCTGTACATTTTATATACTTTTGAATATAAATTGTTAAATTTAAATTAGTTTTTTTGTTTTCTTATACTTTTCGTTTTTGTGGTGATGTTTAAAACATAACAATATTTGAAAAAAAAATAAAATAAAAACAATCTTAAGATACAATTCCAAAATTATGTCATAAAAAATAGAGAAAAAAGCCACTCTATCTAATTTTAATTTAAATATATGAGAAAATTGTGTTAATAAGCAAAAGTAAAAAAAAAACCCCACCTTTAAATAAAATAACACAATTTTTAAATGAAAGAAAGAAAAACTTTTAAATTAAAACGTTTAAAAAAAAATCGTCAGATATTTTTATATTAAAAAAAAAAATTTTTTTTTTAAAACATCAAAGTTTTCAATTTCCCTGAAATTTAAACTTATTATATTTTTTTTTTTTGCGCACTTAAATTTTAATAAATTTTCCATTTCCCATTTTATTTTAAAAGAAAATTTACTAGACCATATGGAACTGTTTTTTTGTGGTATGGTTATTGTACAGTGCATAATAAAACCACACAAATTTGAAATCTTAAGAAGCGTTACAAACTGACATAGAAAAAGAAAAAGCACATACATTAATAGAAGCAACTAAAATTTGTATGGATCAAAACCAATATATATTCAACAACACATTCTACAAATTGTCACAAGGCACAAGCATGGGTAATCCACTATCCTGTTTCGTTGCAAACATATTCATGGCTGATCTTGAATTAAAATTAAAAAATAAAGGATTATTACCCAAGCTTTGGCTTAGATATGTTGATGATGTGTTTACTATAACAAAAAAAGATAACATAGAAAAACTTTTAAACATGTTGAACAACCAATTTCCAACTATAAAATTTACTACTGAAATAGAAAATAACAAACAATTACCATTCCTAGATATTCTTGTTATACAAAATAATGAAAACTTAGAATTTGATATCTACAGAAAACCGTCTAACACGATGAGATATATAACAAACGACTCATACATCTCAAAATCCCCCAAAATGGCAGCTTTTCACAGCATGGTCTATAGATTATGTAAACTACCATTATCAGCAAAAAGATTTAATTTCGAATTGAACTACATAAAAAATATCGCAAATATCAATGGATTCCTGAAAAATGATATTGACACATTAGTTAAACAAGTGATGAAAAAAAACCAAGGGTTTTTAAAAAAGCACATTTTCAAATTTATATTGTATTACATACTGAGTTTAACTTTGGAAATATTTACTTAGAAATAATTACTGCTTACTTATAAAATTTACTGCTAACAGTAAAGCGATTTTAATTTAAAGTTGTTATAGCCCTTCAATGGGGAAGGTTGCCAAGTTTCTCAAGGATCTAACTTCATCTAACTCCCCCACCTCCGCCCTCCTCCCATTTTTTAGTTTCTAGGAATTAAATTGTGAATTCCACAAAAATTTGTAATTTTACTTAGAACTAGCTAATACCCGGTGCGCGTTGCTGCACCTCTCAATGGAGGTTTAATTGAAGTTGATGTTACTGCAAAAAGTTAACACAAAAATTACACTCGGTTTACACATGTAAATTTTAAAATGAATGAAAGCAATCTTTTTAAAACCATTTTTCTAGGATTGTTCTAGTAATTTTTGAAACTTTCTGTAATTCAAAGCAGTACAAACTACTTTCCAAATTTTGACGTATGTAATTTACTTCCAAAAAATTTTTTTGGAACAATCGTAGGACCGACTGTTAGCAGACTCAACTCTATTTTCAAGTTGTTTCACACATATAAAATTTGAGGAAAACCGGTCAAATCGATTCTAATTTAGAGTTAAGTAACGCAAAAATCTATTAAAAGCCACTGTGCACCAATAGGTTAACGGAACTACACTTTCTATTTGGGCAAAGCAGTATTACGCAAAAATGGACGTAATTTGCTTCCAAATCACTCAACAAAATTTTTTGAAGCTTTCTTTTTAGTCAAAGCAGTACTTCGCAAATTTTGACAATATTATCTTCCAAAATTATTTTGACCAACCGTCGGGCCGACATGGGTTAACAAATTCCACATCTGTTAATAGTGTCAACTCAATTCTCACAGGGGAGCACGTATACAAAATTTGAAGAAAATCGGTCAAACCGTTTTTAATTTAGAGTTAGGTATTGAAAAAACCTATAAAAAGCTGTTGGGCCCTAATGGGTTAATGCAAGTCAATAAAATTTTTTTGTTGGTTTTCTTTTTAGCCAAAGCAGAATTTCATAAAATCGGACAAAATTTGAACCCAAATTTTTTTTTGACCACCCGTCGGCCCGGCATGGGTTAATAAATTCCAAAACTGCTAATAGTGTCTACTCAATTGTCAAGGAGCATCACGTATACAAAAATTAAAATCAATTGGTCAAACCGTTTCGAATTTAGAGTAAAGTATTGAAAAAACCTATAAAAAGCTGTTGGGCCGCAATGGGTTAATGGAACTCACCAAAATTTTTTTTGGGGTTTGCTTTTAAGCCAAAGCTGAATTTCATAAAATCGGACAAAATTTGGACCCAAAATTTTTTTTGACCACCCGTCGGCCCGACATGGGTTAACAAATTCCAAAACTGTTAATAGCGTCTACTCAATTCTCAAAGAGCATCACGTATACAAAATTTGAAGTCAATCGGTCAAACCGTTTTCATTTTAGAACAAAGAAGTTTAAATACTTGCACCACAGCCCCAACTTGGCGGTCCGTTAGAGCAAAATTTTTGGGCCACGATTTCCTTCCGTGCCCAAAAACCCCTATATACAAATTTTCATGAAAATCGGCTGGGCAGTTTAGGAGTCTATTCGCTACAAACAAACAAACATACAAACAAACAAACAAACAAATAAACAAACTTTCATTTTTATATATATAGAAGAAGATAGAAGATAAATTATACAATCTAAGAAAAAATGGGTAAAACTGAGAGACACTTTCTTCAATTTAAGGAACCGCTTTTAAATTTAAGAAAAGCCTTTAACATATGTTAAAATATAATGTTGGGCCTTTAAATTTTGTATATTAATAAAAAAAAAATTGGACAGGTATTCAAGTTACAGGTGCTTAAAAATAGCAAAATTTCAATTTTCGAGCTCTTATAGCTCCTAAACAGGGGGCTTGACAAAAAAATTTTATTAACCGGCTCCTACTAATATTTGAGGATCTAACTTCTCCCAAAGTTTCAGGATACTATCTTAAACCGTTTAGGAGATATATGGGACCAAAAATTTTGCAAAAATTTAGTTTTATATAATGGTAAATTTTAGTACCGTATGAAAACCCTATACATTTAAGCGACATATTTTTAAAGCCTATAAAAGCAGCTCTCTTCTACCGTTTTTTTATTGAAAATAAACCTAACTGAACTCTTGTTATATCAATTTAAATATAGGGCTTTTTTGGAATTTGCAGGGGCTGTAGCTTTGTCACCCTTCAAAATTAAGAAAAACCTTTGACACAAGTTGAAATATAATTATAGAGCTTTGAATTTTGTATATCATTAAAAAAAAATTTGGACAGGTATTCAAGTTACAGGTGTTTAAAAATAGCAAAATTTCAATTTTCGAGCCCTTATAGCTCCTAAATAGGGGGCTTGACAAAAAAATTTTGTTAACCGACTCCTACTAGTTTCTTAGTATCTAACTTCTCCCAAAATACCTCTCAAGACCCTAGCTTGAACCGTTCAGAAGATATGTGTGGCCAAAAGTTTTGCAAAAATTGAGTTTTGTGTAATGTTATATTTTAGTACCGTTTGGCAACCCTAAATATTTGCCTTTTAAATATTTATAAAGTTTATGAAACCATCTATCGTTTGCCGTTTTCAGATTGAAAATATATCTAACAGAACTCTTGTTATAACAATTTAAATATAGGGCTTTTTCCAACTTTGGGGGGCTGTAGCCCCGTAACAGGTGGGTCTACAGAAAAAAATTCTTCTACGAAATTATTTTTTTTTTGCGAAAACTACACATGGTTAAAATTTCTTTACTCTATTTCAAACGGTTTAAAAGTTTTTGTAAACATACGGACAGACGGACGGACAGACGGACGGACAGAGTGAAGCTATATAGGCACATTTTTACACAATTTTTTAAAAATGTGCTAAAAACATTCTAAAAGAATAAAAAAACACAATCTTTCCACATTTTATAAAAACAATAAACCAAAAATAAAAAGAGTTAAATTTAGTTTTGCAAGTAAAGTGACAAATAAAATAAAAACAATTTTCAAAAAACACAATATTGACGTAGTTTATTCCAATGAAAACAAATTAAAACATTTTTTAAGCAACACTAAAGATAAAATAAATGATGACCAAAAATCTGGTATTTATGAAATTACGTGTCCTGATTGTAATGCCAAATACATAGGAAAAACAAAACGCAATATTTTAATTAGATTTAAAGAACATTTTTCACACATCAAATTCAATAGACCGGTAAAATCATCAGTTGCACAACATTGCTTAGAAAATAATCATTTAAATATTGATAAAAAAAAGTTTAAAATTATTAAAAAACGTTGCTAATAATAATGAATTGGACGCTTGGGAGAGTTTCTACATTACTAAGTATAAAAAAATAAAAAGAATCAAATTAATGAATAATGAACCAGAGCCAATAAACTCAGCGCTCTTCAATATATAATAATAAATAATTCAATAAATGAAAACTGCCTTTGTAACACCTTGAAATTTTAATCATTAATTATATAATAATTTTTATTTAATTTTTAATCAGTTATAACTTTTTCTCGTTTGTTTCTCTTTTTTAGATAAACTTCTTTGTTTCTGTTAAATGTTATTTATTGTAAAAGAAGTTCTTAATGTAAAGTTTATTCGAAAATGTTAATTCTAAAAATAGTTTTTAAATGTTAATGTTATAAAAAACTTTTTAACTGTTAAATGTTATAATTATATTGAAATTTAATATATATTTGATCATTTAAATAAAAAATAAAAAACCTATGCATTCTACAGTTTAATAAATAATGTTTGATAAATAATTTTTGAAAGCTTTTTATTTCATTAATATTATCTAATATAGTTTATTAAAAAAGATTAGTAAAATCAAAAATTGGTGGAAAAAAGATTTATTAAGAAATTTATTATAAATTTTTTACAATTTAAGTTCATACTTAAGATACGTGTTTTAATTTAAATAATATCTAAATTGTATTTTGGTTTCTTTATGTATTTTATTTAAGTACATTGAACCTTAGAAACCTGTTTTTCAAAGAAAAGTTGCATATAAGATGTTTGAAAATTAAAGAAAACTTAAAAGATAATGAAATTTTACTTTGGGACACAAACAAAAGTTCTTATACCTTTTTTAAAAATGTTTATACTGTTAGGCTCAAGAATATTCACATTTAATGAGTCAAAATACGTTTTGCATTCTTTTTTTCAAGAATAATTTAAACCTTAAGAGGAGGCATTTATGATTAAAACTGTATCGTTTTTTCAATTGCACTAAATCATTTTTTGGTAAATGTAGTGTTCGTGGCATCGGTGTTGCAGTGCAGTAAAGTATTGGCTTAGTAATCAAAAGGGTGAGGTTTCGACTCCGCATACATGCCGTGCAATATTTAGTAAAAAAAGATATATAAAAAAAAATTTTTTCTCAACAAAATCGTCATGGTAACCAAAATGTAAGTTAAATATAAAATATATATAACATAAATAAACTTAATAATATAACTTGTATTCATTCCATCCGGCAACTCACACCAAAATTTGTGCTTGCATTTGATCCTATCATTTGATTTGCGCATAACAATTTAAATTACAAAATACTTGCGATGCGACTTAAATTCTTACATGCTTAGACACCTGAGTGTTAAAAACGTATATAAAAATGTTCTTTGGTTCTAACACTGTTTTAAGGTTAAAGGAGTTCTATTTATCTAGTATTTTGTTAATAAAGCTAACGTTTTATATTCCTACAGTGCATTCAAAGAATTTGTTTAAATATTTAGAGTTATAATATATATTTATTTTAATTGTGATCATATCAAACAGATGGACTGCTAGACCAAGAAAAGTCTTTTTAAGTACGTATGTTTACAAACTTTTACATCGTTTGAAATAGAGTAAAAAAATTTTAACCATGGATAGTTTTTGCAAAAAAAAAAGAATTTCGTAGAAGAATTTTTTTCTGTAGCCCCACCTGTTACGGGGCTACAGCCCCCCAAATTTAGAAAAAGCCCTATATTTAAATTGTTATAACAAGAGTTCTGTTAGATATATTTTCAATCTGAAAACGGAAAATGATAGCTGGTTTCATAAACTTTATAAATTTTAATAAGGCAAATGTTTAGGGTTGCCATACGGTACTAAAATTTAACATTACGCAAAACTCAATTTTCGCAAAATTTTGGCCACACATATCTTCTGAACGGTTCAAGCTAGGGTCTTGAAATTTTGGGAGCAGTAAGATACTCAGAAATTAGTAGGAGTCGGTTAACAAAATTTTTGTGTCAAGCCCCCTATTTAAGAGCTATAAGGGCTCGAAAATTGAAATTTTGCTATTTTTAAACACCTGTAACTTGAATACCTGTCCAAATTTTTTTTTAGTGATATACAAACTTCAAAGCTCTGTAATTATATTTCAACATGTGTCAAAGGTTTTTCTTAATCTTGAAGGGTGACGAAGTTACAGCCCCTGAAAATTCCAAAAAAGCCCTATATTTAAATTGATATAACAAGAGTTCTGTTAGGTTTATTTTCAATCAAAAAACAGTATTAGAGAGCTGCTTTTATAAGCTTTACAAAAATATGTCGCTCAAGTGTATAGGGTTGCCATATGGTACTAAAATTTAACATTACGCAAAACTCAATTTTTGCAAAATTTTTGGCCCCACATATCTTCTAAACGGTTCAAGCTAGGATCTTGAAATTGGGAGAAGTTAGATCCTAAAAAAATAGTAGGAGTCAGTTAACAAAATTTTTTTATCAAGCCCTCTGTTTAGGAGCTATAAGGGCCCGAAAATTGAAATTTTGCTATTTTTAAGCACCTGTAACTTGAATACCTGTCCAATTTTTTTTTTATTAATATACAAAATTTAAAGGTCCAACATTATATTTTAACATATGTTAAAGGTTTTTCTTAAATTTAAAAGGGGTTCCTTAAATTGAAGAAAGTGTCTCTCAGTTTTACCCATTTTTGCTTAGATAATAAAATTCTAAGTAAAATTCCAAATTTTATTCCAATTTAATTCTTAGAACCTAAAAAATTCGAGGAGGGGGGAGGGGGTGTTAGGTGAAGTTGTGTGTTAGGTGAAGTTAGATTCTTGAGAAATTTGGCAACCTTCCCCATTGAAGGGCTTTAACAACTTTTAAATAAAATATTTACTGTTAGCAGTAAAGTCTATAAGTCAGTAGTAACTATTTTCAAGTAAATATTTCCAAAGTTAAACTCAGTATGTAGTACAATATAATTTTGAAAATGTGCTTTTTTAAAAACCCTTGGTTTTTTTTCATCACTTGTTTTATTAAAAAATCACAAAATTGCAAATATAAGTTAATGTATTTGTTTTTATTCTGCATTTTTCTAAAGCATCTCTCAAGGGAAGAAGAAGTTAAATGATTTTAATAAAAGAAAATGCATTCTACAGAGTGTCTCAAGACCGTTTTCAAATATAATTTATTCATCATTAAAAAAAAACAATATTCAGTAATTCATGGATATAATCCGGTTATAGCTGTGAGAAGTCCTTGTAATATTTATATAAATTTTATCTTATGATTTTCTTATAACTCGTCATTCTGAAATTCATTAAATACACATTATTTTCTGCAATCACAATTTATCTGCTAAGTTCAAGAAAAATTAATTTTATTTTTCCTATTTTAGGTCACTTTGCCAGGGTAAAAATTTATTAATAAGGAACAAGACCATTTTGTATCTCTTTTTTTAAATTACGTAATATATAGTCCTGTTTTATAAAAATATTTTTAAAATTATTTAACAGTCCCCACACACCACGGCATAAAAAACTCAAAAAAAACATGTGACTTACCTACACTTACTGATGTACAAAAAATAAGCATGTGAAAATTTAAATTGTCTGTATAGATTAAGGACACTCTTATTAACTTTAAAAAAAATAATCGTCCTAAACGTATGCAAAATTTTGTTTAGTTAAAAATAACTTTCCCAAAAGATATGGAAAGCACTTACGGGTTAAACCGCGTAGTTGATAAGTTACTGTATAACAGAAGTCTATTTTTAAGGAATAACACTGAAAAATAAGTAATTTTAATTAAAATACAATTCCAACTCACAATCGAACATAAATAATATGAACTATGAAATAAAGCTCGGCGAAATATTGAGAAATAAAGCGCCCTATGTAACACCTCGGGATTATTTTTCTTTTTCAATGTAGAGTCTTAATTCTTATATAAAGATAATGTTCTGGAGGAATAATGTTCTAGAGCCACATTCAAAAACCCCTAGGTTAGATATTATCTTAGGTATTCCCATTTCCTAAATGTTAAATGCATTTTTGAAATAAAATAAAATAAAAAAAAATATATTTTTCAATATATACTTTTATTAAAGTAGTACTAGCCACCTAAAATGTAGAAAATAAAAAATTGAAGATAGATCTTGAGAATTTGTTATTGTGTGTTAATATAAAAGTAAATTGCTGGTATAAGAAACAGTTCTTTTAATGTTTGAAAACTTTTAATCTTAAAATGTTGAAAATTTTCATTAACCAAAAATTGATGATAGATCTTTTGTATTTAAAAGTTTTTTAATATAGAGAGCAAAACAATTAGTATTATTAATTAAGTGAGCTTTTGGAATAAAGCTTAACTTGCGTTTATACCAAAAATTAGAAAATTTTATTGAATCATTGTACAAAGCATGTGTACAGGTCAAAACCAAATTAACCCTGTAGGTTTTTATGATTAAAATGCTGATAAAAAATTTTCAATAAAATTCTTTTAATTGTTTAAGCAAATAAAATTTATAGAAAAATTCATGGCGTCATCGTGGAAAACGGGTTAATCGAACTTAATCCTAAAAATTTTTGGAGTCTCTCGTTTGGACTGCAAAATCAACCTGTAAAATTGGACACAAATCGGAAACACAATTTTTTTTGGAACCCCGCCAGGACGAAATTGGTTAATTCATTCTAATCAAATTTAAACAAGAAATTCCGGTTGCTAAGAGGAACATTTGAGCAAAATTTCAAATCAATCGGTCAAACCGTTTTGACTCGACATTAAAAACATTGAAAAAGCTTTATTGGGCCCCGTGTCCAAACGGGTTAACCGAACACAACAAAAATTTGTGCCAGACTCTCTTTTCGACTGCGAAACCACCCTGTAAAATTGGACACAAATCGGAAACACAAAATTATTTGGAAGCCCGCCAGGCCGACACAGGTTAATTTATTCCATTCCGGTTGCTAAGAGGAAGATTTGTGCAAAATTTCAAGTCAATCGGTCGAACCGTTTTGCCTCGACATCCTAAAAACGAAAAGCTTAAGACAGCTCTGGAGCCGCAACCTGTTGACTTATAAAAATGTGAAATAGCCTATGTCACCCCGGGCTCTCAGAATTATTCCTTTAAAATTTTGTGATAATCGAACCAGTGGTTTTCATGTGAATCCTGGACAAACAAACAAACAAACAAATTTTTCCTTATATATTAGATATGGTTTGATTCTTACACTAAATTTGTGCATATAAATTATTCTAAGGAAATTATTATGCTATTTATTAGCTTCGAAATTTTCTACTTGATAAACACATTGTGAAAAATAAAACCAAATTAAATATTACAAAAGTTCACACACATTGAACACAATTTTACTAAGTATTAATTTATTTTAAATTAAGTAAGTATGTACCTATGTATATGAACCAAATGGAAATTAATAAATGGAAACTACCAACAAAATATTTTGTCTAAGTTATTTGATAGACTCTTACAGTCCAAAAAAAAAATAAACAAATATTTACATTTTCTTTTAACTTAACACTTTCCAAACATTTTATACTTTTCAAATTAACAAAATGCAACATTTTCATTTTGTTCAAATGACCGAACACGACTTACAAATTCTCCAAAAAAAAAAACTGGTCTTCTTACTACAGAAAATTGACTACAATGACATTTTTCTGATTGCATTGCTTTTAAACAAGCCAATTTTTATCTTAAATTTTTATTTATTTTTTTTTTAAGAACAGTTATACACTTAAAACATAATACTACATAAGACATTGCATAAAGTAAGGGTATAATAATAAAATTCCAAATACATTTGCATATCATCGTGAGCTTGGAAAAATGCCACATACAATTTCACACTTTTATACACTTTGAAATAAAAAAATAAAAACTAAAAGAAAAATTAAAAATAAATGAAATTGCAGTAGCAATACGTCTTTTTTATATTTGAAAAAGAATTTAAATGCAGTATCTTGAGATTTTTTTTTTCTTTGTTTTACACAGTGAATTTAATACTTTAAATATGGTTTAAGTAATAAGATTTTATTTTATAAAATTATTGTTTTAATTTAAGCTTTTAAATTTATTAAAGTTTCTTTTTTCTTCTAGATTTTAATGCAAGTTAACTTTAATTTTGAATTAAAGTAATTGTCTTTGAATGAACAATATTACTTTATATATTTACTTTTCTTATATAGCATTATAGTCAAAGGAATTTGAAATAAAACATAAATGGATGTTTTTCGTATATTAAAGTCTTTAAAGAAATAAAATTTAATACAAGAAACAATTTATTTAAGTTAAATAAAGTGTAAGCTTTTAGAAGAATTTAATGTATTTTTTTTTTTGGGTTTAAAAGAAGGTATTGGAGTCGGATCGGAACGTCACATAATCAGGGTTTAGTAAATCCTTTTTTCAAAATCTTGTTTGTAGAAAATCTTGCTTATTTAAAAAAACTCGTTTATGAGGATTATAGAGTTGGATACAAAATCAGAATTATCAGCCTTTTTTCAGAATATAAAAAAAATTTTCTAGAAATAAATTTTCTAACAACAAGATTTACTGAACCTAGATTTCAACCCGAACCCCTTGGATAATTAGAGTACGCTTCTCTTCTTTAGAATGATCAAATTCATATTTTCAGAAATAGAATGATTTGATAATTCCTATTTATCAGTTCTATTTTATTTTATTGTGTTAAAAGATGGGTTCAGAGCATCTCAAAATTATTTAAAAGTCTTTGAAATATTACTGTTCAATATTTAGTATGGTTATAAGAAAATTTTGAATGTTTAGGGAGAAAAGATAAATATATAATGACTTTAAAACATCTATGCATATTATATTATGATAGTTAAAGAGATTACATCGAACTATTTTGCACAACGAAGACTTAAACAACGAAGACTTAAAGAAAAATATAACTAACTTTATTTCATTTTACAAGGCTGAATTGAAGGATGTCCCGGGAGAAAAAGAATTTCATTATTTAAAAGCTTCAGAATATTGCTTAAGGTTTCTACAAAATCTCGTTATTAAGTTTACAATCAAATAAACTGGTGATGCAAAAACTAAAGAGTTTGTAAGCTAGCACATTTTCAAAATAACTTTGTTTATTTACTCAGTGTTTCATACTGAGTCTAATTTTGGAAATATATATACACTGTTGCCTAAGTTACTCAATTAAAAAAATAGAAAATTTTTAAATCCTAATAGCCCTTCAATGAAGAGTGTTTCCAAATTTTTACTAAGCAAACTTATGGTGACTTTCGAAGACTTTCCATCACCCGAACAAAATTTTGAGATTTTAGAAATTAAATTGTGACTTTCTCTAAAATATAGAATTTTCCTTAGAATTTTATTATTTGAGCAAAAATGTTTAAAACAAAGAAACACTTTCTTTAATTTTAAAGACACCCTTTAAATTTTAGAAAAACCCTTAACACATTGGAGTTTTAAATTTTGTATGTTACTTAAAAACGTTTGTACGGGTATTTAAGTTACAGATGGTTAAAAATAGCAAAATATAAGTTAGATCCGTAGCAGCTCCTAAACAAGAGACGTGGTGAAAAATTTTCTTAACCAATTCCTACAAGCTGCTGAATCTAACCTCTCCCAAAATTTCAAGTTCCCAGCTAGAACCGTTCAGAAGTTATGGAAATTTGCAAAAACTGAATTCCGCATAACGTACCGAATGTATAGAGTACCGAAAGGCATTAAGCGACATATTTTTATATTATGAAGGCCGCCCAGTCTTCCACTATTTTCTAGTTATCTTATTATAGCATAAATATAGAGCTTTTTTGCAATTGGGGCGGAGGCACTAGATCTGTGTAAATTTTAAATAAATACTAAGTAATGATACCTACAATGTTATTATTCTTTTAAATTTTATAAAGGAAATTTGTTTTTTTGTATAATCAAACAAGTGTCGTAATTTTGTTTTAAATAAACGTGTATTAATATCTACAGTAATGTATACTCCTGCATACTTACATATATTTCTTCTGGAATTTATAACAAGGAAATCCTTTACAAATATTATGAACTGAAAAAAAATATAATAAATATGACATTATGGCTTGTTATATATTCATTATGTTTTGATTCGTTTTACATAGTACCTACCAGGTAACTGCATTGAACCTCGGGGTTTCTAAATGTAAAACAAAAGTTAGAGTTATTTTTACCCTTTTATTTACTTTTTGAAACATATTTGCATCATTGATTACTTATACAAAATATTTGTTTACTTCCTACATGTAGATTGTATATATTATGTTATTTTAGTTTTTTTTTTAATTCGAAAAAAGTGGGGGATATTTTTATCTTTTCAACGTTCGCGATGATTTGGTTCCTTTTCAGTTATTAGAAAAGAACGTATGTAATTGAAAAACATATTCCTGCGAACGTTACGTTGAATATTTGAACTTAGTTTTATTTAGCAAATATTTTTCGTATTAAGAGCTAATTTCGACATAGTTATTTAGGTAGATAGGATCACAGAGTTGGTTATTTTCAAGTACCAGTACCAATTAAGTACAAACATTCGTTACGGAAAAATATTAAGTTAAATTTAAATTCCTGTTACTGGGAATTGAAAAAAAATAAAAAATTTCTTATTTATCTTAATTTTGAAATATGTGCAGTAAAATTTTCATAAAGTTTTAAATATGTTTAAGATGTTACAAGTGTTACGAAAACGAATTTCGAAATTTTAAAAATTTGAAGCTCAATCAGGAAGTAATAGTTTTAGGAGTTATAATTAAAAATAAGCTGCTTTAACATATTTAAAATATCAACGTCTATTCAAATATTTTGTTTTGCTATCAGTCTTATTTTAGGAAGCTTTACCAGTACTTACCAAACTTAACAGTACTAAACCAATACTTACTAGTTCTCCACCAGAACCTTCCAGTACACTACCAAAACTTAGCAGTTCTAAATAAATACTTACAAGTTCTCTTCCAGAATCGGAAAATAAATCGATTTAGCTATGTATGTCCGTCCGTGCGTCCGTCCGCACGATAACTCAAAAACTAAAGGAGCAGGATCTTGAAACTTTCGCAAATTTGTTTTTTGCAATAGTCGTCATCGCCATTTAAATCCAGCCATTTTGGTCCATGGGTTCGGTTAGCGGCAAAACTTCCGCAAAGGGGTTGTGAGCTATCAAGATGACGTCATCACATAACGGTACTAAATATCTCAAAGTTTTCGAATATATATACCATTAGTGGCGATGGCGCCATCTAGTGGTCGAAAAATGCATTACAAAATGTTCCTAAGATTTTGTAGTATTTTTATTAAAATGTTATATTTTTCCTGTTAGTCCATAAACTGGAACCAACATCTTACAATATTGTAGGGCATGATATTGTCTTTCATAAACATCTTGTTTCATCTGGATCGGTGCTACCATTTTTGAGATATTGCAATTTAAAGTGAAAATTAAAAAAAAAAAAAAAAAAAAAATCAAACTTTCAAAAAAACTACTATAACTGTGAAATTTTCAAAAACACCCTGTATTATTATTATACCATTAGAAAGGTCTCTTAAAACTCTTTCCAACGGTATATAATAAGTATGGCATATGTTGACATATAGCCCCACCAGAGAACATAAATGCAAAAATGACGCAACAATTTTATTAAAAAATACATTTTCATACTTTATTTTGTCATAAATTTATTTTGCCTTTTTGGCAAATTTAAAAATGTAAGAATGCATTTTAGGTTTGGATACAATATTGAGTTTGGTTCTGACAATTTGTTTTGAGGGATTTTGGAGGTGACAACCTCAAAGTTTTAAAATTTTTTTTATTTAAATATGTATGTAAAAATATAATTAGAAAGGCCCTTAGGCTACAAAATCAGAAGTAATTTTATTTGTGAAAGTAGAAGCAATTTAATTTTCCAAACTTTTTTATTTAAATAGTTAGGAAGGAGTTTTAGAGTTGGTTTCAAAAGCAGGGTTTTACGCTTTTTCCAGAATATTTATATATGTGTATATGTGGGATTCTCAATTAGTAGGGATTTTAGAGTTGGATTCAAAACCAGGATTGCCCCCTTTTCCAGAATATATATATTTATTAATTAGGGTTGATTATTTTTTGTATGAAATAGCTATGCCGAATTCTCATACCATTCTTTTCATTATAGTGTTGGATTCAAAATCTAGTTTCAATAATTGAGTTAGCGGAGTTCGGGGGCGGCAGCCCCCGTAATGAAAATATAATATTATTTAACATGTTTTATTACAGTGTATTAAAAAAATTAGAAACTTATTAATTTTTTTAATGAATTAGGTATCCGAATTCTTATACCATTCTTTTCATTTTAGTGTTGGATTCAAAATCTAGCTTCAATAATTGAGTTAGCGGGGGTTCGGGGGCGGCAGCCCCCGTAATGAAAATATAATATTATTTAACATGTTTTATTACAGTGTATTAAAAAAATTAGAAACTTATTAATTTTTTTAATGAATTAGGTATCCGAATTCTTATACCATTCTTTTCATTTTAGTGTTGGATTCAAAATCTAGCTTCAATAATTGAGTTAGCGGTGGTTCGGGGGCGGCAGCCCCCGTAATGAAAATATAATATTATTTAACATGTTTTATTACAGTGTATTAAAAAAAATTAGGAACTTATAAATTTTTTGAATGAATTAGGTATCCGAATTCTTATACCATTCTTTTCATTTTAGTGTTAGAATTTGTATCAATTTTACTATATGGCTTTATTTCGTAAAATTTTAGAAAATGATATGGCTTTATTTCGCATTCAAATGCGAACAACCTGTTCGCCCAACCAACGAAAGGGTTAAATAAAACGTTATACAGGTTGTTGGAACAGTAAAACCCTGTCAATCTTCAAAATCTTAGTATATAAATATTCTGGAAAAAGCGTATAATTCTGACTTTATAACCAACTCTAAGGTCCTTTCTAATTATACTTTACATACATATAAATACCTCAAAAATCTTCTAAGCAAAACCCAACTCAATATTGTATCAAACTATAAAGTACATTCTTAAATTTTAAAATAAATATTTCAAATGGAAAACAAAAAGGCAAAATAAATTTATGACAAATAAAGTATGAAAATGTATTTTTTAATAAAATTGTTGCGTCATTTTTGCATTTATGTTGTCTGGTGGGGCTATTTGTCAACATATGCCATACTTATTATATACCGTTGGAAAGAGTTTTAAGAGACCTTTCTAATGGTATAATAATAATACAGGGTGTTTTTGAAAATTTCACAGTTATAGTAGTTTTTTTGAAAGTTTGATTTTTTTTTTTTTTTTTTTTTTAATTTTCACTTTAAATTGCAATATCTCAAAAATGGTAGCACCGATCCAGATGAAACAAGATGTTTATGAAAGACAATATCATGCCCTACAATATTGTAAGATGTTGGTTCCAGTTTATGGACTAACAGGAAAAATATAACATTTTAATAAAAATGCTACAAAATCTTAGGAACGTTTTGTAATGCATTTTTCGACCACTAGATGGCGCCATCGCCACTAATGGTATATATATTCGAAAACTTTGAGATATTTAGTACCGTTATGTGATGACGTCATCTTGATAGCTCACAACCCCTTTCCGGAAGTTTCACCCGGTTAGCTGCCATACAACTTCTTTTTTTATATGAGTATTACTCTGTACCTATTACAGCTGCGTGTATGAAATTTTTCCAAAAGTACTTTAGTTTTATGGCCAAAGTTTTTGCAAAAATTGGTTGGTCTACTGTAGAGGGTTCAAGTAGCTGCCATACAACTTCTTATTTTATATGAGCATTACTCTACACATAATAAAACTGTATGTTTGAAATTTTGCAAAAAGTAATTAACCGCATGATATAATGTATATGTTACGGTCATACGGGTATCCCAGAGTTGACAAAGTCTACTCTATTACACTCTTCCTCGTTTTTAATGTAGGCCATCTACATTCTTAATTAATTAACCCCTTCTCTTTCAAATATAAGAAAGTGTTGGATGTGATATGCACACCATATGCACACCCTAATGCGTTTAGGCTAAATAAACCCTTCAAGTTATTTTAATTAAAGATTATATGAATCAGTATCATATATTTAATAATTATCTAAAATATTTTTAATTACTTATACAAAATAATCACCATTATAATTTATATTTGATTTTAGGCTAAATACAAATTGTTTCAATAACACATGTATGTATGCAAAATTCATTCAAATATCATACCTTTGGTAATTAAATTTTATACTAGAATTAATTAAATTATAACACAATAATGAAATAATTAAATTTTATAGTACAATTTATTTCTATAGATCGATTAAATTTAACTTTAATGTGAATCATCAATTAAAAATTATGCAATAAAAGGAATTTAATAGCATATTTATTGCAAATAGTGATGACAATATAAAATTATTGATTACAAGTGTTAAATGAAATTATTTTGTATGATGATTTATCAAAAATTTCGTGATGAAATTTTAATTTTATTATACATTTATGGAAATATTTAAATAAAAAGCAATAAGTTATAGTAGTTATGGAATGTTAGTATTTATTGAATAAATAATTCAAATTATGGCTTTTTTTCTCAAAATCTTTTGAACTTTAACTTTTGAGGCAATTGTTTGTTTCTTTGGTTTGAATTTCGAACATTGAAATACTTATGTAAATTATATTAAATATTTTTAAAAAACTAATTGATTCTATTTGTTCCTTATCGTCTGTGAAGATCAGATTTTATTAATACAATAGTGTTTTATACATCTAATGTAGAAAAGTAGTAATCTTTTATATAGTAATCACTTTAGTGATAACCCCTAGAAATATGCAATGACACATTTTTCTCAAAATTTTATTTTAATATTATAAAACCCTATCAAAATATTTTTAAGATTCAAATTTAGAAAAGATTTAAAAGATGTAAGTTAAATAAGAATCAGCCCTCAATGGCCCTATCAGCCGAGGGCTTTACCATTATTTCAAAAGTCAGTGTAATACCTAATATCGAAATAAATAAATAAATAAATAAAATTGGAGTACTCTGCCACCCAGGCATGGTAATAGAATAACTTTTCTGATAAAGAAGCAAAATTAGCAGTTAAAAGTAAATGAATGGTGCAAGTAAAATTTAGATTTTTGTGAATCGGTAAGAGTAGACATTGTGTAAATAAAGATTTTACTCAAATTTGTTTCTGTCATTCAACATAATTTTCAGGTATTTAGTTTATTTGTATATTAATAACTATACTTTTAATTATAATTATAACTGCTTCAATTTCAAATGAAGAGTATGCTTTTAATCACCCTCAACTATTTTCGAATGCTTACTCCAATGTCAAAAATTCTGAGTGAAGTGTATAGATAAGGGGTTAGGATCGAAATTATGGTTTAGTAAATTCAGTTTTCGAAATATCTTGTTCAAAAAATCTCGTTTTTATAAAATATCATGTTTAAAAAATCTCATTTTAGAAAAACACATTTTTTTTTTATATTTTGGTAAAGGATATAATGCTGATTTTGAATCTACCTTCAAAGATCTTCTAAACGAGATTTCTTAACGCGATTTTTGAATACGAGTTTTTCAAAATATGCAAAATTTTTCAAAAAACGAGAATTTAAATTCTAAAAACAAGATGTAAAAAAAAAGGATTTATTAAACCAATAATATGTGATATGATGTGATTTCAAACATCCATTATCAAAATCTAATATTCTAAAGTGAAATTCAGTTATTATTTTCTGAAGCATTTTTTTTTAAAGTAAAAGTTTGTTTTCAAAATAGGTACTTAAAATGAGGTTAAAGTACTGCTTGATTTATTTGAGAACAACTAAAAAAAAAAATTCAAACTTGGACTCAGTAATAATATTAGGAATTATCATATGTCTTTAAGGATGATATAAAGCCTTATCATAGTTAGATGATATATATATTTACTATAATAAAGTAACAAATTTTCATTTAGGAATATTTTCTGTATATAAAATATACAATATGTATAGGTACCTACTATGGAAATTATTCAGCAGGATATTCACGAAACACTACAATACAAATGTTCAGTATATTCACTTAATCGACCTAATTCTGCCAAATGATTTTTTTTTATTTTGTTATAGTATGTACAAATTCTCTTTTTGTATCCGTTTTTGTCTACAATAGTTTTTTTTTATTCTTTTGTTATAAACGTTAGATTGTTTTGTTAGGTGTACAAGAGTTTTGTAACTAAAAGGTTGCAAAACTGTCAAAAGAACTATAAAAGCTGTAGAAACAATCTATTTTTTATTTCACTTTTTGTATCGTTTTTTACTATCCATGCGATTTGCTCACATCTTTTCACATAATATTTAGGTATTCATTAGACTTTTTGTATCTAAACGGGCTTAACATATTTGTTACAAAATAGTGATTTAATTGACAATAACCATAAATTTTATGTTGTGCATTTTGATTCTGTAGCAAAAACGGTTTTATTCAGCAAAATTGATATTTGCAGTTTTTTTCTTTGTTGACCACTTTAGGGGGTTTTATTTTTAGTGGTTAAAAAGAGATAAAAATTTTTTTTTTAATATAAATAGCGCTTAAAAAGATAGCCCAGACTAAATATGATGTAGTTTTATAGGTATTTAGTTTTACTTTAAAAAAAAAATAACTGTGGCATATATTAAAGCATATTAAAGTCAGAACAAATATTATTTTTAAGGATATTTTATATTTATGATACTTTTTAAGGCATTATTGTTTTATAGAAATTTAAGGAAATTAAAGTATTTCGGTATTTTAATAATTATGTATTATTTGGGGAGGCGAAATAAATTCGAACCGACTTTATTACCAAAAACGATGGCAATAAAATTGAATTAGCAATTCTATCTTATTTCCAAAAAAATGTTAAAAACTAAAATAAATGAAATAAAGTTTTGTCAAAAAATCGAGTTAAAAAACTGAATAATCACAGAATCGCCCATATTACTTTATAATCTTAAAAAAGGGAATACCCTGATTTTTAAATACCTTAAATCCTTTTCTTATGCTTTCTTCGTTTATACTAAAAATTTTAAAAATAATGAAGGTTTCGTATAACGTTAAATTAATGTATACCGTATGGTAACCCTAATTGTTATTTGTTTTACATATATATTTTTTAAAGCTTATTAAAGAAGATGTTACAGTTTTCGTATTGAAAGTATAGAAACCTCATAAGACTCTTGTTATAACCGGTCCAATTCCCGAGTTTGAGAGACAGTAGCTCATTGGCGAGTGGGGCGAAAGAAATTCTTCCATTTTTTTTGCAATACCTACTTGGAGTTAAAATTTCTTTACTCTATTTCAGTTTTTGTAAACATACGGACGAACGAACGGTCGGGCACATTTTTACATAATTTTTTGAAAATATGATAAAAACAATTCAGTCAAAAGGCTTTTTATAATAAAACAATATATTATTTATAGTATAGTTAGTTTTGATGAAATTCATATTGGTGCAAAGAAGTTGTATGGCAGCCCTCCGAAAATGGGTCCGTAACATTTTGAAACTTAATATAAGTGCTCGATTCAATATATAATTAACCGTATATAATATATCAATATATAATTCAATATATAATTAACCGTATAAAATATATCAATATATATTAACATTGTATGACAGCGCCCCGAAGCCTTGGTCCGATTTTAACCAAAAATAATAGGGAACCTCAAAAATTGTCTAAAAATGACTTTGCGTTTAAAACTTAAAAAAAAACTTTTAAAACTCTAGTCCTTTTAGTTTTTGAGTTATCGTGCTGACACATGGACGGACGGACAGACACACATATCTAGATCGATTTCTTTTTCGATACTGATCCGATACGTACCTACCCTTGACACTATATCTAGCTGGTCTAGATCGATGCGTTACAAACGGAAGAGCAATTTTAATATACCCGATGTCATATATGTTTGAGCGGGTATAATAAGAAAAAGCTTATTTAAAATTTACATAATTTAAAAAATTGGAAAAATTAAAATATTGAGAAATAAACGTTTTTGACAACTTTTTTAGGTTAAGGTAAATTTGATTGATTGGGATAAAAACTTCATGACTTTATAAATCAGTGAAAAAAATGCAAGCTGTTGATTCTTTTGATTCTTAAGTTTCAATAGCAAAACTCCAAGTAGTATATCCTTTACGGAATATCTAAACCTGAGGTTTTTATTCAAAATTTTAATCAAACCAATTTTCTGTTAACTTTTAAAAAATTTATAAAAGCTTCACGAGGTTGAAAAAAATTTTAGTTTTACGAACTATTTATTGGCCGTTTCTGTTTAAAAATTTAGAAAATTGCATCGAGATTATTAGAAAAAGCTTGTTAAATTGCTAATATTATATAAAACTAATAAATTTAATTTATTAAAATTAAAAATTAAAGTTATTGTTATAATAATAAGATTATCACCGGACAAAATTTAAAAACAAAAAGTAAAGGGAAATAATTTGATAACAGATAAGACAACCAAATCTATTCGTAAGTAAATGAATAATAAATTATTAAAAACTTTTTTTAAAATTGTTATAATATGTATGAATATGTATAATATTTATTTGTTCATAACTTTGTATATGTATTTAATTGTCTTGTTACGACTTTCAAAAATCATGAACAAACTCATTTTATCGTACAAATTATAACACTAGCATGAAGGTATTTCAAAAGGATAATTAATTTGCCACTACGTTTTTGAAGCTATAAGGGAAAAACGGATAGATGTAAAATATAGTAGATTAAAGGATATATGTAGATATGTGTATGGATCGGATCAGAGCAGAAAAGGAAATTGGATCTAGCAATGTACGTCCAACCTTCACTCCGTCCGTCCGTTCGCACGATAACTTCCAATTCAAAGGTAAATACATTGATTCCAAGTTTTACCAAAACGCTTTTATACAGGCGTTGAAACTGGTATTGCTAATTGAGCCATTTTTTTCCAATGAGTTCAAGGAGCTGCTATAAAACTATTTTTTAAATAGGAGCGTAAACTTTATATGTAATTAAAATTGAATATTTGAAACTTGGCCAAAAAAGTTAAGTTTAAAGGCAAATTAATATACGAAAAATAGTTCTCTAGTGCAAATGTTCGAAATGTTCATACACCGTATATAAAGTTTATTAAGTTATGTATATGAAATTTGGACAAATTAGCTACCAGGAATATGATATAATATTCGTCTAGATACCCCAGAGTTGACAAAATTTACTCTATACGCTCTTTCTTGTTTATTAATATTATTCTTCAATACTTACATATACAAAACAAAAGCTTCAAAGATAATATTAATAAAATTAAATTAAAATATTAATGTTTAGCTTTTTTAAGGATGTAATTAATTTTGTTTTGTACTACAAACTTTATATATCCTTCCTTCTATTGTATATTAATATTACACTATACAAAGTTACATTAATTTATGAATTTATTTAGAAATATTATAATTATGTTAATTATATTCAAGTGTAGATTTTGTTAAAACTTTATAGACTTAAAAATAAAATTTTATTACTAAATTTTAAATATTAAGTATATAATTGTATAATTACAATTATTATATAATTACTTAAAAAAGAAACTAAAGTTAGATATTATAATTCAACTTTAAAGGAGAGCACCAGATTAGTGGTTATATCAGTATTATCGGCTATTCTAAGGTTTAACTAGTATCCCCGTAGCACCAAATGACTAAATACAAAAGATAGCTGGTGTTGCCAGCTTTCAAAAAATATATAGCTTTAATGGCGCATATTATCCTTTAAGGACGAAAAGGACATTTAAAAGTATCCTTGTTATTTTAGTCTATTTTACAAAAAACGGTATATCTAGCGATCTGTTCAATATATATATATATATTCAATCAAAGCTATTAATTAAGACGATGGTCTGGAGAATATTTAAACGTTTATTTGATGACGATAGGTGTTGCCGTTTTGGAGATATTGCAATTTCAAAAGGAAATTTAAAACAAACAAAAAAACAAATTTTTATTTGTTGAAATATGCATGTAAAAAATAATTAGGAGAGATTTTATAGTTGGCTACAATTACAGGATTATATATACGCTTTTTCCAGAATATTTATATATTTGTATACGTGAGATTCTGAATTAGGAGGGATTTTAGAGTTGGATTCAAAATCAGGGTTTCAGTAATTTGTTTAGCGGGGGTTTGGGGGCGGCAGCCCCCACTATTTCTAAATTTTTATTTGTTGAAATATGCATGTAAAAAATAATAAGGATAAATTTTATAGTTAGCTAAATTACTGTTTTTAAAAAATAGTTTGTCATTAAATTTTTATTTTTGGAATTTTTTTTTTGGAATTATTTTTTTTTGAATTGTTTTTTTTTTTGGAATTTTTTTATACCTGGAAACATATTTATAACATATTAAAATTTTTTTTTTCAAAAATGCTTATATCTTCTAAACGCTCTAATATAGACATACCTTATGTATGCCCAAATTATAGCAAAAAAATAAGAGCTTTCCAAAGATGTAAAAATATTTAGAGGGTTTCTTTGCAAAATTTTGAAAAATATGAGTTTTAGAGAAAGGATGTTAAAATTTTTTTTTTTTGCAAAAATTTTCAAATTTGAACTACAATATCTCCAAAACGGCAGCACCTATCGTCATCAAATAAACGGTAAAATATTCTCCAGACCGTCATCTTAATTATTAGCTTGAACTGAATACATATATATTCAACAGATTGCTAGTTATAACGGTTTTTGTAAAATAGACAAAAATAACAAGGATACTTATAAATGTCCTTTTCGTCCTTAAAGGATAATATGCGCCATTAAAGCTATATATTTTTTGAAAGCTGGCAACACCAGCTATCTTTTATATATAGTCATTTGGTCCTACGCGGATACTAGTTAAACCTTAGAATCCCCCGAGGAAGATTATAGTTGCCCTTGTCAACTTTTAGATACCCTGGGTATGCACGGTGCTCGAGTGCTCGATTCATTATATAACTAACAGTGTATAATTTTCATCTTCGTAGTATACTCAGTTTCCAAGAAATTCATATTGGTGCAAAGAGTTGTATGGCAGCCCCCCGCAAATGAAGCCGTAAAATTTTGAAACTTCATATAAGTGCCTTATTCATTGTAAAACTAAACGTGTGTAATTTTCGTCTTTCTAGTATAATTACTTTTGAAGAAATTTATATTTGTTTAAATAAGTTGTGTGGCAGCTCCCCGAAACCTTGGTCTGGTCTTAACCAAAAAGAATAGGGAACCTTAAAAATGTCCAAAAAATTTTTTGTGTGAATTTCAAAACTCTAGCTCTAATTTTTCAATTCTATCTCTTTTAATTAATTTTTAATTCACGAATATATTAAACCTAAGCATC
This sequence comes from Dolichopus griseipennis, assembly GCA_963082915.1. Lineage (NCBI taxonomy): Eukaryota > Metazoa > Arthropoda > Insecta > Diptera > Dolichopodidae > Dolichopus > Dolichopus griseipennis. The sequence continues at coordinate 270,669 of CAUJBZ010000053.1, read as the reverse complement.
ATATAATCATATTGATAAAATGATTCATTCAAAATATTACACATATACATATTATATGAATATACATATATAAATTATTTATGAAGCCATTTACTTAAAAAAAATCTTTGTGTTCTTTTTTGCTTATCTTACATTTTTTTTAAACTACGCATCATTTAAATCATATGAAATCGTAACTCGAATTCGTTATCTACAAAAAAAAAAAAACAAACAACAAAATAAAAAAAAAAAAAAAAAAAATTCATATAATTTCATGTTAAATACAGGATGCATAGCAAAATTTCAAATTTTTATATGAAAATACTGGAGTTAAAAAAGTTAGTTGTTCTAGAGCGACCCGAAGTTTTGGTCCGATCTTAACCAAAAAAAATACGGAACATAGAAATTGATTGAAAAATATTTTGTGAAAATTTCAAAACTGTAGCTCTTTTAGTTTTTGAGTTATCGTGCTGGCACACAGACGGACGGACGGACAGACACACATAGCTAGATCGACTCATTTTTCGATTCTGAGCCGATACGTACCCTTGACACTATATCTAGCTCGTTTAGATCGATGCGTTACAAACGGAGGAGCAAATCTAATATACCCGATGTCATATATGTATGTATGCACGGGTATAAATATAAAAAAGTATATAACTTATTATCATAAGTTTTGCTTAAAAAAAAGATAACAACAAAAAAAAAAATTAAATTTTTAATTCATTATAAGTACCATAATTTTAGCTTAAAAAATAAAAAAAACCCTAAGAGTTGGTCCGGGTGATGTCCAACTTTGCCAACTAACTTGCCCTATTACTTTACCTGCCCAGTTTTAATTTTAACCTCGTAGCTTCATTAGATTCACAGTTATCGAATTGACAACTTGGCACGGCAGCTGCCCGAAAATGGGGCCGTAACATTTTTAAATTCCATATAAGTGCTCGATTCATTATATATAACTAATCGTTTATAATTTTCATCCTCGTAGTTTAATTAGTATTAAAGAAATTCATATTGGTGCAAAGAAGTTGTATGGCAGTCCCCGAAAATGGAGCCGTAACATTTTGAAACTTCATATAAGTGCTTGATTCATTATAAAAATAACCGTTTTGTAATTTTTGTCTTCCTGGTATAATTACTTTTAAAGAAATTCATATTGGTTTAAATAAGTTGTGTGGCAGCTCCCCGAAACCTTGGTCTGGTCTTAACCAAAAAGAATAGGGAACCTCAAAAATGTCTAAAAAATGTTTTGTTTGAATTTCAAAACTCTAGCTCTAATTTTTCAATTCTATCTCTTTTAATTAATTTTTAATTCACGAATATATTAAACTTAAGCAAAATAAGCTTCATATGATCATATTCATATAATGATCATCATGATAGATAATAATCATCAAATTCATAATGATTATATCTATCAATATCAATAAGCCATTCACTTAAAAAAAATCTTTGTGTTCTTTTTTGCTTATCTTAAATAAACTACGCATCATTTAAATCATATGAAATCGTAACTCGAAATCGTTATCTACAAAAAAAAAAAACAAAAAAACTAAAAAAAACAAAATTCATATAATTTCATGTTAAATACAAGATGTATAGCAAAATTTCAAATTTTTATATGAAAATATTGGAGTTAAAAAAGTTAGTTGTTCGAGAGTTACCTAAAGTTTTGGTCCGATCTTAACCAAAACAAGTGATGAAAAAAACCAAGGGTTTTTAAAAAAGCACATTTTCATAATAATATAGTGAATTAGTAATAACTCAGTGTTTCATACTGAGTATTTTATCGGAATATAATGTTGAAGCTTCAATGTTTATTAAATATATACGTTGGTGACTAAGTTACTACTTACTTATAAAAACCGTAATTTTTTTAATTTTTAAGTTCTAATAGCCCCTCTATGGGGAATGTTGCCCAATTTTTCAAGGATCTAAACCTCACTACTCCCCTTCTCCCAACTTTTTTAGGTTCAAGGAATGAAATTGTGAATTCTAGCAAAATTTGGAATTCTATTTAGAATTTTACTATATAAGCCAAAATGGTTAAAACTGACAGACACTTTCTTCAATTTAAAGAACCGCTTTTAAATTTAAGAAAATCTTTTAAAATATGTTAAAGTATAATGTTGGACCTTAAAATTTTGTATATTAAAAAAAAAAATTTGAACAGGTATTCAAGTTACAGGTGTTTAAAAATAGCAAAATTTCAATTTTCGAGCTCTTATTGCTGCTGAACAGGGGGCTTGACAAAAAAATTTTGTTAACCGACTCTTACTAATTTCTGAAGTTCTAACTTCTCCCAAAATTTCAAGACCCCAGCTGGAACCGTTTAACAGATATTTGGGCCCAAAAATTTTGCAAAAATTGAGTTTTGCATAATGGTAAATTTTAGTACCGTATGGCAACCCTGTTCATTTTAGTGATATATTTTTGTAAAGCCTAAGAAAGAAGCTCTCTTCTACCGTTTTTAGATTGAAAATATAGCTAACAGAACTCTTATTATATCAATTTAAATATAGGGCTTTTTTGGAATTTGCGGGGGCTGTAGCTTCGTCACCCTTCAAAATTAAGAAAAACCTTTGACACATGTTGAAATATATTTAAAGAGCTTTCAATTTTGTAAATCACAAAAAAAAAATTTGAACAGGTATTCAAGTTATAGGTGTTTAAAAATAGCAAAATTACAATTTTTGGGCCCTTGTAGCTGCAAAACAGGGGACGTGACAAAAAAAATTTGTTAACCGACTTCTACTTATTTCAAAGGATCTAACTACTCCCAAAATTTCAAGACCCTAGCTTGGCCCATATAGAAGATATGTGTAGCCAAAAATTTTGCAAAAATTGAGTTTTGCATAATGGTAAATTTTAGTACCGTATGGTAACCCTAAACATTTTTCTTTTAAAAATTTATAAATTTTATAACACCAGCTATCTTTTTCCGTTTTCAGATTGAAAATACACCTAATAGAACTCTTGTTATAACAATTTGAATATAGGGCTTTTCCCAACTTTGGGGGGCTGCAGCTCCGTAACGGGTGGGGCTACAGAAAAAAATTCTTCTACGAAATTATTTTTTTTGTAATACCTACTCGTGGTTAAAATTTCTTTTCTCTATTTCAAACGATGTAAAAGTTTTTGTAAACATACGGACGGGCAGACGGACAGACGGACAGACGGACAGACAAACGGACGGACAGAGTGAAGCTATATAGGCACATTTTTACAAAATTTTTTGAAAATGTGCTAAAAAATAGGGAACCTAGAAATTGATTGAAAAATATTTTGTGAAAATTTCAAAACTGTAGCTCTTTTAGTTTTTGAGTTATCGTGCTGACACGGACGGACGGACAGACACACATAGCTAGATCGACTCATTTTTCGATTCTGAGCCGATACGTACCCTTGACACTATATCTAGCTCGTCTAGATCGATGCGTTACAAACGGAGGAGCAATTTTAATACACCCGATGTCATATATGTATGCACGGGTATAAATATATATAAAATAATTTTTTAATTAATAATTTTTAATTAATATTTTAACTAATATTTAAATAATTTAAATATATCGATTTCATTGACACACTAATAAAAAATTTTTATTATGTAAAACATTAAATTAAGACCTAGCCGAATTAAAAACTATTTTTTTTTTTTTTTTTTTTTTAACTTTAAATTTTATATATCCCTTTATACATCTTACAAATATCTTAACCTAGAAAAATTTACAAAAACGGTTTACTTTCTTATATACTTAACATTTAAATTATTGTCTTAACTTTTATGTTAATTTGAATCGATATTTTATTTATTTTTATACTTAATTTAAATTATAAATTTAATATTATTCTTATATATTGAAAAAACTTGGGAATATAAAAACCAATAACTAAACATGTTTTTTATAAAACTTAACCTACTTAAATAACCTAACCTAATTAAAAGCAAATTGTATCAAATACTTAATGCTAATAATTTTTTTTATTTTGACTAATCTTACATGTTTTCCAACCACCAATAATTTCTTTTTAGCAATTTGTCTATGTCTGGTATTGACATATCGTATTTCAGATGTTCTCCGTTTATATCGCCCGGGTTATATTCTATGACTTTGTATGTAGCCCGTCTATTATAATGGTATAATAGGGGGACATGATTATCGTCTTGAATATAGCCGTTTTTGTCCAGAAAGATAAAATGCTCAGGGGCTATAAAGCCTGTGAGAAAGGTCTTTCTAATGTACTTCATATTGTGGTAGGATATATGTGATATTAAACCATTTTCTGGAGTGTTTTGTGCTCTTTCATAGTGGTTTCTGACTAATTTTATTATAAAATTGTCTATTCTAATGAATTTAAAACTAAATTACGTAATATTATTTTACAAATATCAAAGTACCAATTTCCATACTATATTACATTTAAACTAAATTTTACTAATAGATACTTAAACTTTGACTTCGAATAGGATGACTTGGCAGGTAACTTGGTTTAATATCTTTTGAGAAAAATAAAAATAGGCCACAATTGGATTTGAAGAAATTTGAGAAAACTTAAAAACCTTCAAAAATTTGACAAATATAATTTTATTCGCAACAGAACCAGATTCAGAATCTGATCACTTTTGTCTACAAAGTTCTCTTGAGGGATTGAATTAAACATAGCAGACTCTACATATCTTAAAATATTTAAAAAAAACTTTGTAGAAGTTATGTTACTGAACATTTATATCTTTTATATTATTAAGAGTAGGGTAGAATGGGGTGAATTTGACAATTTTTGGATAACATTAAACTCAATTTTAACAACTCTATGGCATTGAATTAATTCGAATTCCAAAATTTTTACAAGATTTTATTCTTAACAATAAGAGCTTTAAAAATATTAACGAATAAGTATTATAAATTAAAAATATTCAGATATATAATATTTTAAGTCAATGACATTCTACTATAGGTACCAATACTATTTTTTATACATATCTATTTATTATATTTTACACCATATTTTTTTCTAAAAGGGAAGTGCAATTATTTTTTAATTTTAAAGGTTAGTAAGCCAGATACTTGTTACTGCGCCCCTAGGTCCCAGAATTTTTGAAACTGTACAATTATAGTATTAAACGTGTTATTTAAATTGGGATAACGAATATTTAAAACAATGATATAAATTTTGTAAAATTTAAAAAAATACTTTTTCCAGAAATTCTTTTCATGGAAATCTTATTAGAACATGGATAAGAAAATAAATTCAATTTTTAACACTTTACATACTTTTCGTCTTATTTTAAATTCTAGGAGCAACTGAAAGGCTATAAGGTTAAAAATAAAGCTCTATAAACAATATCTTTTATAGTTTTGAAAAATAATGCCTATAACAACCTTGAATTTTTTCAAGTTTTATATTAAATAAAAATGTATTATAATAATATATAACATATTAAATTGTTCTATCTTCACCGTAGAAATTGTTCCTTAAATAACGGCATATAAACAGTGTTAAAATTTAAAAAAGAAAACACAAGGAACAGTTTTCATTTATTGAGTACAAAACATTCACTACTATCATATTTATTGCTTTTTAAGTTTATTTATTTCAATTTCTTTTGAAAGTTAATACATATAAATTCATGTCACGTAATTTTCCAATATCTAACAATACTTTTGTATTTTGATGGAAGTTTCAAAAGAAAATTACAATGAGTGAAAAGAAAAATCAAATAAAATCAACTAAATATTTATTTGACTTAATATTGATTATAATTTTATTTATATTGAAAAACCCATAAAATTTTATATTATTAAAACCTGTAACATAAAATTGTGGGTTTTATTATTTGTTGTTAAGAAATGTATTTAAAAAAATGTATTTATATTCCAATACAATGAACTATCTATCTACCTGTATATATAAAAGCGAAATTTTGTTTATTTGTTTGTTTGTTTGTATGTAGCGAATAGACTCCTAAACTGCCCAGCCGATTTTCATGAAAATTTGTAAATAGAGGTTTTTGGGTACGGAAAGAAATCGTGGCCCAAAAATTTTGCTTTAACGGACCGCCAAGTTGGGTGCAAGTATTTAAACTTCTTTGTTCTAAAATGAAAACGGTTTGACCGATTGACTTAAAATTTTGTATACGTGATGGTCTTTAAGAATTGAGTAGACACTATTAACAGTTTTGAAATTTGTTAACTCATGTCGGGCCGACGGGTGGTCAAAAAAAATGTTGGTTCCAAATTTTATCCGATTTTATGAAGTTCTGCTTTGGCTTAAAGGAAAGCCCCAAAAAAAATTTGGTTGAGTTCCATTAACCCAACAGCTTTTTATAGGTTTTTTCAATATTTTACTCTAAATTAAAAACGGTTTGACCGATTTTCTTCAAATTTTGTATACTTGCTCCCCTGTGAGAATTGAGTTGACACTATTAACAGATTTATAATTTGTTAACCCATGTCGGGCCGACGGTTGGTCAAAATAATTGTGGAAGCTAATATTGTCAAAATTTGCGAAGAACTGCTTTGGCTAAAAAGAAAGCCTAAATAAAATTTTGTTGAGTTCCATTAACCCATTTCGGCCCAACTGCTTTTTATAAAGTTTGTGGTTACTTTACTCTAAATTAGAAACGGTTTAACTGATGTTCTTCAGATTTTGTATATGTGTTCCGTTTTTAGAATGAAATTAACTCTTTTAACAGATTTGCAATTGGTTAACCCATGCCGGCCCGACGATTGACAAAAAAAAGATTTGGAAGCAAATTACGTCCGATTTTGCGCAATACTGCTTTGCCCAAAAGAAAGTGTAGTTCCGTTTACCCAATGGGGCACAGTGGCTTTTAATAGATTTTTGCGTTATTTAACTCTAAATTAGAAACGATTTGGCCGGTTGACCTGAAATTTTATATGTGTGAACTTGAAAATGGAGTTGAGTTTGTTAACAGTCGGTCCTGGTCAAAAAAATTTGTTTGGAAGTAAATTACGTCAAATTTTGCGAAGTAGTTTGTACTGCTTTGAATTACAGAAAGTTTCAAAAATTACTAGAATAATCCTAGAAAAATCGTTTTAAAAAGATTGTTTTCATTAATTTTAAAATTTACATGTGTAAACCGTGTGCAGTAACATCAACTTCAATTAAACCTCCATTGAGAGGCGCAGCAACGCGCACCGGTTATTAACTAGTAAGTTATAAAAAAAGAACAATTGAAAATCAAAGTATTCGATTAATAAAAAAACATACTTTCAAATATATTAAGTGTGTGTTAAAATTTATTATTTATTAATATCATGATAATTAAAGTTATAGGTTTCATTAAATGTAAGATTTATTATTTCAATTTTAGCACATTTTCAAAAAAAAATATAAGGATTTTCTAATTAGTTTGACTTTGATCATCTGTCTACCAATGAAAACTCCATACTACTTAAAATAAATGAATGAAATAATGACGTAGTAATAATAAGATTGTTGAGCACCCTTTATTATTTAAATCTATATTAATTAATTAATTTTAATTTTGTTTTTTACGGAGCTACGGACTCCTTTATAATATATAATTGTATATATTTAAAAGATTTTAACTCATGTTCTACTAGATATGGATACTCTTCAATGTGAAAGCTGAAACTGACTGCTGATTTTTTAAGCTTTATTAAATTAGGACCCTAGTTGATGTAGGACGTTTTGAATTTTAGGCATTAAAATTGATGTAATGTATTTTTATTTCTTAGTTGCCAATAGTTATTGGAAATTTTCTTATATAATACCGACAGACAATGTGTTAATGCATAAATTTGATATGATGGAATGGAAGCTGCGATTATAAGCTGGATATTTGCAATTTTAAAATAAAAAAAAAATTATATTAAAATATCACGTTCGTTTTTTAATAAAATATTTCGAAATAATGGATTTCGAAACTAAAATCAATTACTGATATATGAAGCTCTACAACCTTTTTATAAGGATCATTATTTCAGATTACTTTCATTTGGGTACTAAAAACGTTAATAATTGGCTACTAAAAACGCATCTATAGATACTATGAAAGCCAAATGAATTGAAAATCATGTGAAGTATAAAAGTGTGAACTCAACAAAATCTACAATTTATGTTTTGCATTAAGAATGTTTATAAGCTCATGGGCCGGGAATTATTAAAAAAAAAACCCTGGCGATTATAATTTTTTTGAATAAAATCATTGTTCTAGGTTGTCTTGCTAGATGTTTTTAAAATATCGTGCTAAGTAAAAAAAATTTTGGACACTTCAACCATATATAACTAGCTTTACTATATAATTTTAAATTAATAAGGTTTTAAAATATTTAATACTTAAAAATTTATAAATACTAATGATATAAATAAAGAAAATATGATAAAGATGTTATGCTACAACTTAAAAGAAAAGTTTTAAAGAGTTTATAAAATACATCCAGCTAAAAGTAATTTAATTATTTCTAATGGTTCAGAGTAATTCTGTCGATTACCTAATAATTTAAATTCTTTACCTAATCTAGTATTATGTTATCTAAAAACATTATCTTTATTTAAATAGTTTATTTATTTAACATAATATGAACTATACAAATTTTCATTACTTAGTAGATACAAAAAATTTATTGACCTTGGAACAAATTAGAATTGATCTTAATGATTTCGACGTACAATTTAAACATGAGATTGTGCTAGGCTTTACAATATGTAGAAACGTCTTAGATTTACAATACATTCAATTATAGTTGTTAAATTGTTATAGTTATAGGTAGCTTTGAATTATAATGTCTATTTCTGTGAGTTATATTTTTAAATTAAATTGTTGTATTGTTATATTAATGTATGTTTTTAATGGATCGACTTGAAGCTAATGGCGAATGGTTTATAAGTCGATTTCGTAAATCATAGAAATATTTTGGGGATTCTACTGTTTAACTAGTATCCGCGTAGCACCAAATGGCTATATATAAAAGATAGCTGGTGTTGCCAGCTTTCAAAAAATATATAGCTTTAATGGCGCTTGTTATCCTTTAAGGACGAAAAGGACATTTAAAAGTATCCTTGTTATTTTAATCTATTTTAAAAAAACCGTTATAACTAGCGATCTGTTCAATATATATATATTCAATCAAAAGCTATTAATTAAGATGACGATCTGGAAAATATTTTAACGTTTATTTGATGACGATAGGTGCTGCCGTTTTGGAGATATTGCAATTTCAAGTGGAATTTTAAAACAAAAAAAAAAAAAATTTTGAACTTTCAAAAAAACCATTATAACTATGAAATTTTCAAAAACATTCTGTATTTTTTATTATACTGTTAGAAAGGTCTTTTGACACTCTTTCCAATGGTATATAATAAGTATGGTATATGTTGATAAATAGCCCCACCAGAGAACATGAATAAAAAACTGACACAACAATTTTATTAAAAAATACATTTTCATACTTTATTTCTCATAAATTTATTTTGCTTTTTTGTTGGGATGGTGTCACAATTCCAAAAAAAAAATTTCAAATTTACAAAATTTCAAAGAAAGAAAAAAAATAATTCCAAAAAAAAAATGCCAAACATCAAAATTTAATGACAAACCATTTTTTACATGCATATTTCAACAAATAAATATTTAAAAATAGTGGGGGCTGCCGCCCCTAAACCCCCGCTAAACAAATTATTGAAACCCTGATTTTCAATCCAACTCTAAAATCCCTCCTAATTCAGAATCTCACGTATACAAATATATAAATATTCTGGAAAAAGCGTATAATCCTGTAATTGTAGCCAACTATAAAATCTCTCCTAATTATTTTTTACATGCGTATTTCAACAAATAAAAATTTAAAAATAGTGGGGGCTGCCGCCCCCAAACCCCCGCTGAATAAATTATTGAAACCCTGATTTTGAATCCAACTCTAAAATCCCTCCTAATTCAGAATCTCACGTATACAAATATATAAATATTCTGGAAAAAGCGTATAATCCTGTAATTGTAGCCAACTATAAAATCTCTCCTTACATGCAGATTTCAACAAATAAAAATTTAAAAATAGTGGGGGCTGCCGCCCCCAAACCCCGCTAAACAAATGATTGAAATCCTGATTTTGAATCCAACTCTAAAATCCCTCCTAATTAAGAATCTCACGTATACAAATATATAAATATGCTGGAAAAAGCGTATAATCCTGATTTTGTAACAAACTCTAAAATTCTTGCTCGCTAAAGCTATGGAAATATTTTTTGGATTTTTTTTTGGAATTTTTTTTTTGGAATTATTTTTTTTCTTTCTTTGGAATTTTGTAAATTTGGAATATTTTTTTTGGAATTATGACACCATCCCAACAAAAAGGCAAAATAAATTTATGAGAAATAAAGTATGAAAATGTATTTTTTAATAAAATTGTTGTGTCAGTTTTTCATTCATATTCTCTGGTGGGGCTATTTATCAACATATACCATACGTATTATATACCGTTGGAAAGAGTGTCAAAAGACCTTTCTAACAGTATAATAAAAAATACAGGGTGTTTTTGAAAATTTCATAGTTATAGGGGTTTTTTTGAAAGTTCAAAAGTTTTTTTTTTTTTGTTTTAAATTTCCACTTGAAATTGCAATATCTCCAAAACGGCAGCACCTATCGTCATCGAATAAACGTTAAAATATTTTTCAGACCATCATCTTAATTAATAGCTTTGATTGAATATATATATATTGAACAGGTTGCTAGTTATAACGGTTTTTGTAAAATAGACTAAAATAACAAGGATACTTTTAAATGTCCTTTTCGTCCTTAAAGGATAACATGCGCCATTAAAGCTATATATTTTTTGAAAGCTGGCAACACCAGCTATCTTTTATATATAGTCATTTGGTGCTACGCGGATACTAGTTAAACCGTAGAATAGCCAACATTTTTTTTACTAGGAATAAGATAAGAGCGAACTAAAATGTCAATATTCATTATCATAATAACTACTATTACTTACTAAAATTATTCTATCACTTTTCTAATACAACACATATACTCGAACATAATATATAAAGTAAATTAAATATATGTAAAACTTTAATTTCAAAATTAAGAAGCTTAAAATTTTAATCCTATTATTTTATTGTTTAATGAAGTGAACTAGTTCAAAATAAGATTAAAAAAACATTAAAAAAAAATTCATTATTTCAATTAAAAACAATACAAAAACTCTAATGAAATACAATGCACAATGCAAATAACCTGTTTTTTAAAATTAAATAAAATTAGGAGATAGGTATATAAAATATATATTATACGTATGACTTTATATTATTATTTTAATAGCTTACTTACATATTTTGTACTAATTATTAATAAAAGTAAATTTTGTTAAATAAATGTACAACTTTTGTTCTAGAACACATTACATTCTACTTTTATTGCAAACTATAGACAATACAATATACTTTTCAATTGAATACAAGTATTAAGGTTTTGATCTCAACTGATATGAATTACAGATTAAAAACAATACTTAGAAAGTTATGACAATTGTGTTAGTCCTTAGTAATTTTATATATACCAGCTAATAACTCCTTAATAATTATATATGAGCTCGACATTTTATTATAGAGTAATTCCACGGCCTGTCAATTTTATGACAATTTTTATTTATTATTTTGTTAAGTCAGACAAAAGTATAATTTTTATTTAAATTTATTTACATTTGGTAAGATTTTAATCTTACAGAACAAAAACATTGGATTAAGTATTCTAATTGTCATTTTATAAAAAATCAAAATTTGAAACTGAATTTTAAATTTTATACTTTAAAAAAAATACCTAATTTATTTTGTTAATATTTAAATTAATCTGCATTTTGCAGACACTACTAAAAAACATTTTTATTTAATTTTTTTGCTTTATTTTAAATTATAATACGACAAAATGAAACACCTACAATAAGAACAAATATTTTTATATGCAGTAGTATTATGTATCTTTTATTTTTTTAAATGTCTTTTTATTAAATGTATGATCTTTGTGTATTATTTTTACAGTACTGTTCACTTAAAAGAGATATTCACTTACGTTGAAGTGTTACCAGACTTAAAAAAATATTGATATTAATTTTATTTTTATATTTTCAATTACTTTTTAAAAAATATATACTACGAGCTGTGGAGTTACAGCTATTACAGCACCTGGAGTTCATCCTGTTGGAGTTACAGTTTTATATTGTTATCTACCTCTGGTCTTAAAAAATATTCAACAATATTGCTCGTTAGTTAATGTCTATTACATTAGACGTTACTTTGTTCGTCGTTTTCGAAAACTATTTTGCTGTGACCCTTTCTGAAGCTATTCCACAAAATAATTTTTCATTTCAGTGAATATATTTGATGTTAACATTATTCTTGGATTTTGAGTGCCTCATTTTCTGAAATTTAGTTTACTCACGTGACCTTAAGGTAAAATGGACCTCTAATCTCATCATGAGTTTGTGAATAAACTAGTTCTTTTATAGGTACAATTCTTAAGCACGGCAACTATATTGAATACGTATTTTGCATCATTGTGCATCATTTAGTTTAAACTGGAGAACAAATTTAATCTTGTATCAAAAATGGTGTACCTTATTTAAAATTCTTTGGAAAGACCGCCTAAATATCACCAACAAGTAAGAATGTTGTCTGGTGAAAGCTTTGAGGTTTTCATCAATACTCGCTTGCACCCGAGAAAAGTTCACATGAAAGATCGCAAACACACCTTTGTTACCGAAAACGCTGAACCAATCGGCAAATTGTTGGAGTGATAGTTGCATCTTAAGTATGAAAAAAATTTCAATATGTTTTTAGTGTTTGAATAATCGAGTGCTGACTTTCAAAATGAAATTTAACTTTGGTGTTTTGTCCCATGCAGAGTCCTTCCACCATAAATTTCTTTCAAAGTTAATTCTGAAAAACAGAGAACAAAATATACGTAAACAAAAAAATTCTTCACTAATTAAATCATGATGTTAAATAACAAATTAAATCATAATGCTACCCCTAATAAGAACGAAGTTTATTGCAAACGAGTTTTCTTAAATTAATAACATAAATTCATTTGATACATTTCAATTTGAAACTCTGTCACAAGTTGCATAATCTAATTATAAAATTTCGAAATACTTGCATTTCAATCATTAAGTTCAAACTTTTGAGGACGTGCCTTACATTCCATTAAAGGAATTTTCGCTTATTCTTTTACATGCACCTTTGAATGAAAAATGATAAAACCAAATTTTTAGCAAAAACTAGTATTCAAAAATGTCTGCTTTAATATTATTAAAAACTGTAAATTTCATGTTCTCTAGATTTTTTAAAATAGAATTTTTTTTTTTATATGCCTAGATACCTACTAAGTAAATTCTTTTAAGATAAGTTTATTATATTTTCATACAAACATTTAGATTATAATATATGCATAATCCTGACAGCTATTTTATGTACATAAAAACGCATAAAAGTATCTAGGTATTTATTTTGCTCTAAGATGTGAAAATATTCTTTTGATCAATTAACATATTTTTCGCACATAACAACCTTACATCATATTTAATGTTCATCACTGAACAGGAAAATAGCCCTGTTTTCATTCATTTCGACTTTTAATTTTTATTATAATGTGAGAAAATTTCAAAAATTGCATTAATAATACAAAAGAAGGAATGAAAGAAAAAAAAAAATTTCTATAAGAAAAACTAGAAAAATCCAAAAAAGAGCGAGGAAAAATATAGTTGTCCTTGCTGACTTTCAGGCACGCGTGCGACTATATCACAAATTTTGAGCTCTGAATATTTATTATATTTTAGTGTAATATACATTGTGCAATCCGAAAATCTCGATAGCTACTGCTCTAAAGCAGGTTCGGTAATAATCTAGAACATTAAAATACAAATCATTAAACAGCTTTTATTTGTTTGGCAGTTACGTTCTCTTAATTCCAATTTCCTTATTCTTATTGGTTTTAATGATATAAAAATTTAATCAAAGTAAAGTAGCGTAGATTGAAACTAGAATCTTTCATAAGACCATACACCTAATTATCTTTTTACGCGATAGATACGTTCCGAAAAAATCCTCTTAAGACAGCATCGCGTATAAAAAATAAGAAATGCATACAAAGGAACATTCCCTTTTCCGCGAATTTGAAAGAACGCGATGTGAAAAAATTATAGCGCGATTAAAAGACATGATAAAACTCGATTTAAACTATTTGAAATTCCACAAAGATATTTTATTATGAAATAATATGATTTTAAGAAATAGAAATTTCGTGTGATGAGAGTTTTACATTAGAGGAGTATGAATATGAAAATAAAACAACTTCGAGGGAGAGAGTGATATTCAAATGGCACTTCAATAAAGAACGCGCATACACCTGATTTAAGTTGAAAAAATTACCTTTAATTTGTTATTGAAGTTGAACTTATTTTTTGTTTGGTTATTTTTTGTATATTTAATTTAAATTAAATTATTTTAATGCACAATTCCATTTTCGTCTTAATTTAGTGCATATATTATAAAATAAAGTGTGAAATACATTTTAGAATTTTTATATGTTATTACATTATTATATGTTATTGCTTTTATTTCGTTTTTTTTTTAAATGTGGAAACAATCCTGCGATTACGTGTATTTATTGCCACTTATTCCTGAAAGCAATTTAATTCATTACAAACGAAAAACAAATTTTTATATATTATCTTTTCGCAACTATCGTTTAAACGGGTATGAAGAGAAAAAATATGAAGGTAAAATATATGCAAAAAGCTAAAGAATTTACCTAAAAAACAAAATTTATAATTTTTTACGCTTAGTTCTCATCTTTTATGTTTTCATAAGAGAATAGTATTATAGTTTTCTTTTTTTTTTTTGTATTCAAACCCTATATTCACATATTAAATAAAACATAAAATGGTTTTGTGTTTTTAATATTAAAGGCACCTGAATTCGCTGCCAACTTCAAGTGAAATAAATGCGAAATTAATTTTATTTCTTTTATTCATTTTCTGTTCTTTTTTTCTTCAATTTCTTTCACTTTGTTTGAGTTTTTGTAAGAAAATTAAGTATAGATACATGTTTAATTTCAAAAGTTTTGTCCTAGATAATTTTCTTACAAAAATTTGTGTAAAAACTTAGAAATTTTACTATTTTAATCTATAAGATCTCTTCGGAGGCAGCCTGAAAATTCTTATACAACATTTTCAATATTAAATTTTATCCTATATATTATCTTTGGGTGAGTATCACAATCTTATAATTTTTAATATTTTAACTCCAAAATCTCGTGCCTTATAAAAATTAATTTGTCTTTTATGAATGCGTTTTTAAAATCTTTTATTTGCGCTAAAAAATCAAAAATTCAAAGGGTTACTGTGGCGAGCCTGTATTTCATTTGCTTGTATTATGATTTGAATTAACTCTTCTTTTCCAAAATACAAGCAAACGAAATACAGGCAAAAAAAATTTAGGCTAATGAAATACAGTTAAATAATCAACAAATATAGACAAGCGATACCATCGACAGCTGAAATACAGGTATATTATACGTTTCCAAATTCAAAGATTATGACAAAACTGGTTAGCTCTTCTTATAATACGTAAGTAAAAATTTGGGGTGGGGTATTTATTTATTTATACACAGTCCCCTACCACATACAATGTGATAAGTGAGTGAATCTGCCTTTCCTTTTCAGGTGTTCCAGATAAATTAATTTAATAGTATGACATAAACTATTACGATATTAATTATAAATTTTAATTTTTTATTAGATATGATCTGACCAGGATTTGAACCCGAGACTTTTCTTTGAAAAGTAACCACTCCAACCACCGAGCTATCAGTCAGATTGCAGATATTTATATTCAACCATATTTATTAATTGAGAAGATAACTAAAAGGGTTTGTAAAATTATTAAACTACAGCTTCTTTTAAGGGGCTATGTTGGTCTTGTGGGAAATAATTCGGGTTACCATCCGAGAGGGGCCGGGTTCGATTCACGTACAGTTCCTTTCATATTTTATTGAATCATGATTTTAGATGGTTCATTACATATTTTATTGAATCATGATTTTGATGGAAATTAAATTTTCGTAAAATTCGTAAAGCTCAAATTGTTTCAAAAACCTATTGCTTCAAAATATCTCAAACTATCTGAATTCGAATTCCGTAACACTATCTATTTACTTTAAGAATTCAGTAGTCGTACTGATTTAAAAGTAATTCGATTATGTTCCAAGTAGACTTTTAAAGAGCTTACATGACGCCGTCTCGTACAATTTTTATTGAAATTAATTTATCATTATTTATTTACAAATTGTAGATTTATTAAATTATAAATTGTTTAATTCAAATAATTTTAATTCTTATTCAAAAAAAAAACAAACATATTACAAAATATAATTTACAGATAATACCAATAAATATAATTTAATAACAATTTCCGCTAATATTTCAAATTTTTTGAATAACAACACAATAAAATATTTTTGATATTTATCTCTTATCTGTCTTTACAAATAGAAGAATAGCGAAATCATTTACGGAATCGGAAATAACAATATAATAAATAAAATGAAAAAAAGAAAATAAATCTATAAATACAAAGAAAAATATTTCAGTAGAAAATCTTATTGTCTATTTGGTGAAATGAAAGTATAATTTCTATTTAAAATAAAGGTTTTGTTTGTTCTAAAAGATGCTTGAAAGGTTTAATTTTTCCGTCTAAATGTCTGTCAGTTTCTAGACTAAATTTTTACACAATTTAGATCTCGTAAGTTCAATATGAATCATAGGGAGGTGTTATTATTTTAAATAAACGTTTTAGAGATCCTTTAAAAATGAAGACTTATAAGTGCTATGATCCCTTAGGAAGCTTCAGAGTTCCAGGATCGATATTTTTTTATTACCTATTTATAAGCTAGGTATAAATTTATGAACAAAACAGAATCGATAAAGACAGAAAAGTGTTCGAAGAACTTCGCCTCATATGTAACAATTCGCAAACATAAAGATCAACTAAACTAACATATGACTGCGAATCATGGTTGCTCACTAATTCAATTAGAAATAAATTAGAAGTCTTTATAAACAAACATCTATGAATAATATGCTGAATAGAATATGATATGCAGCCTTGTGAGTACTAACAAACGAAGAGCCAATAGTGAAGCAAATTACCAGAAGGAAATAGAGGTGGGCTGACCATACACTTAGGAAAAAATGAGGAAGAACGATGCTAAACTGGAATCATCTATGAGGATCTAGATCAAAAGGTAGATCCAGTAAAAGATGGAAAAGAACAAAGCTGAGAGAATTAAATAAACGCAAAAATCGCTGGAAATAGTAGAAAAAGTTATGAATAGAAAAATGAATGGACACTTCAACTTGAATCCCTATGCTTCCAAGTGGAGTATCAGGACAAAAAAAAAACAAAAACATGATAATATATTGCTTCCTACGTTGGCACTTATAATATTAGTATAGCTATACTTAAGTCTTAAAATGCAAAATTTTTCCAAATCAAAAGGAAATTCAATAAATTATTCCATTGATTCATTATTTCCTCATATTTAACAGTAATAAAATTTATAATTCAACTAGCTTAGATATTAATAACTACGATGAGTTTGTCAACAGTGTTTTCGTATCATATTCAACAGTAGAATATTAAAATTTAATAATGATTAAATTTTCTGAAAAAAATTATTTTGAGATGAAAAATAAATATTCAACATAATGTATTTTCCCTGAGCATTTTTCTTTGTTTTTCGAATATTTTTAATATTCTTTCGCACCACACATCATCAATTTTAATTTCTTTTTTTTTTTTGGTTCTCTTTCAGTGCCCGAAAATGTAAAGGCGATGTATTTATTTCTTCTATATATACCATCAGATATGAAAATTAAATTAATGTTTTTAAACAAAGTTTTGTTTATTTCTAGAAATAAAATAAAATAAAAAAATTTAAATAATCAACTTTTTATCATCCCAGAAGAATACTAAAAGGTTGTGATTAATGGTATCCGTATATGTTGATACTAAAAATTATTTTATCTATGAATGGTATTTTAGGAATCTTGTAGATATAAGGAAGTTTTTTAAAAAAAAGTTTTGAAGTTCAAAATTTTTTTAAGGGAAAAATTTTTGGTTCTTTGAACTTTAAAGGATTTTAAAGGAACTTAAGGTTGGTTTATTTATTTAAGGTTGGTTAGAAACTTAAAATTAATTAATAGTAAAATTAATTAAATTAATCGAATACGATTCTATTCGATTCTATGCAACTCAATTGTGTTACCTACTCTTCTAATTTATTTTCACTTTGTCATCAAAATTTTTTAAAATGGGTACAATGTAGAGACATATTTTAGAAATGGAATATTAAGGCGTTTGCCAATACTGATGACCCAAAATAATGCGACAATTATAATTAAGAACTCATCTCTGGTTTATATTGTATGGAACCATTAATATAATTATAATGGCTCATAAATACGCAGTTCCAATTCAAGCTTGAAATTAAGTCTTTGACCTTTTATGTTGGAACCCAGATATCAGATCGACTTGGTTAAAAAAATTTAGACTACGATTCTGTAGTGGTCACCAAATAAAGGATCAAATTATGAAAAATCCCAAAAAGTGGTATCAAAATTTTTAAGAGCTATTTGTTGGGGCAATCTTAAAAATCTAGCTTTTTTACCTTTTCTTGCTTTATTAAGATTTCACTAAGGAATCGGTGATTACTTTTTCGGCTAATGAAGTTCGGCTAATGGTTCGACTAATGAGTCCCGAAAAATTTTTTGCTTTTTAAATAATTTACAAAAAATTGAGTTTGAAATTCAAATGTACCTGAATTTGTTAGCTAATATTCACGTTTTAGATTCACATAATCTTCAAACCTTAGCACAGCTTCAAAAACTACCAAAAGACCATATTCTTAAAATCAATTCCACTAACTTTAGTCTTTAAATCTTTATGATACTTGTATTCTTAGATTTTTCTCCAATATACTGAATTATTCTAGCTACTATTCTTTAGAAGTCACATATTAATATTTCTAAACGATTTTCAGAAATGCAATGTAATATCTACTCTGCAGTATACATATACTATTTTCTAAATAATTAAAAAGTTTTACCCTAGTCTTGCTTTATATATTTAAAAGATTTCTAAAAAGCGAAATTTTATAAAAACGAATACAATTATTGAAAATAGCTCATATTGAATAGCTAATATTGAAAATAGCTCGTTAAATTTCCCCCAGCCCCCTTCTATTTAAATGAAAACAAAAATTAATTTTCTCTCTTAATTTTCTTTTTCATTTTATTTCTCACTTTTAACCGCCATCTTGATTGTACGGTCTTGTATTTGTTCAATTAAATCAAAAGATCTAACCAGGTTAATTACATTTTCCCTAAGAAACGAAACAAACCTAAAATAATAAAAACAATTAAAATATAAAAAATAATCATTTTTTTTTAAACATTTTGATTTATAATATAATTTATATATAGGGATAATTTTATTTTGAAGGAGGGAAAATATACCTCTTAATGAATTTGAATATTATTTAAAAAGGATTTCCCCATTTTTTTAAATAAGGAAAAAAGTATGAAAAATTAAAAATTGTTAAAATTAATTTTAACAAAATAAATTAAAATGTATTCAAGCCGAAATATAAATATAAATGAGATATAATACGATTAAAACATGCTTAAAATATAAAAATAATAAAATGCAAATTAAAAATGTATTTTTATAATTTAAATTATTTCCGTAGGATATAATATATCATCAATTATTTTGTAAAATTATAATTTTTATATTGTGAATTAATTGACATTTTGAGTCCACATGTGTGTTTCATAATATTTGGAAATCATAGTAGACTATGTTACAATTACAAGAAATTGACAGCATGGATTTGAAATTTTAGAATTCTGCGACACGTTTAAGAGATAAAACTGAAAAAGGTATCATATTTTTATTTATTTATTTTTTTATGTACTGTCCCCCTACCACATTCAATGCGATGGCATTTATATTTATTTTATATAATGATATATACTATTACAATATCAATTATAAACATTTGAATATGCTTTGACAGGGATTTGAACCCGAAACTTTTCGATTGAAAAGTCGCCACTTTAATCACTGATCTTATAGATCAAATAGGGATCATATTAAAAAGCATTTTGAAGTATTTATATTTTTCATTGTTCGTGGACCTCAACTGGTTCCTGGTGTGTGCATTTCAAATGTTGTTTGCTTTATGCAAGCTTTGTTTATAATTTTTATGTAAATGTCCTGTAACTTTTTGAACCATTAGACTTACTTCTAATACATTCAAGAAATATCTATAATTATTTCTTAATAATTGTAGATATTGTAAAGAGTACGTAACAGTAAATTTATTTTTTTACAGCACTCAAATTTTTATATTAAAAGTATATTTAAGAATTTTTCCCAAATTTGCCTTTGGTTCTATGGGCAGTTTACACAAATCTAGTGGTCTGGAAAGTAGCATAATTTATTTTGAGTTTTAGTATTTAGAGGCAGGAAGACGGCTCTCTAAATCGACTCAGGAGATGACGCTAATCAAAAATATAATATATACTTTTCTTTATCTAGAATGTTACCTGTTGGTGGTTACAAACACCCCATACCAAAGTTAATATACCTCTATTTTATACTTATATTATAGGTGGGTTATATAAAAAATTAAGAAACTTCTAATAATTATATAAAATATACTGTTAACTTGCATTTACTGTTTTTACTGGAGATATGTACGTTTCATGTGAAATTAATTTTTGAAAAGATTCCGAAACAAACAAAATCTTAAACAAAAGTTGTTTAAAAGTTCACCTACTTAAATAATAATGTTTTTAAGCACGCTATTATACTACGGTACAACATACCCGATTGCTGGATAATCATGAAAATATTGTAAGATGAGAGTTACTTATTAAACAAAAAGCTTTATTATTTGTAAAAAGAAAAGTTAAAAGTTTTTAAAAAAGGTTAAAAGTTAATTTGTGTAATAAACAAAGAAAAACAGAAAATAATATAAGTTAATTATTAGCATTTTGAAAATTTAAGTAATTAGTATGTTCCTAGATTAATAATATGAATGTGGTTTTTAAGAATGAAATATAGTATATTTATAACTAATTAATCAAACTTTATAAGTATATATCAAAGTTTTATAATGGATATTGAATTGGAAACAAATGAAGTGCTAAAGAGAGAGCTGACAAAGAAAGGTTCTAATGAATTGTTGCATAAGCAAAACCATAACCCTATAATGGTACCTGTTGTGAAAACTGAAATATAGAAAAGTTTTGACTGAGTTACAACCGTTGAATATAAATATTTTAACGTATAGTTAGTCGAATTTACAATATTAGAAAAATTAGAAGGCAAGTAATTTTGTTTTATTTTATTCTTATTAAATCAACTACTTATCACTAATCAAATAATTAAATAATAATTTTTTTCATAAGTTTAGTGAGTGTCTTGTACAAATTAAAACTTTATTGAGAAATGGCTAAGTTGTATTTAAAATAGGACATTAGGACAAATAGGACGGGCATTAATTATTATTATTATTATATTACACGTATTGTGAAGTTTAAAAAAAAAATGGGTGAAAGAAATAGTCTCAAGTGTACGAATCCAATCAGAATGGGAAAGTGAGTTTATTTAGCTATGGATGTCCTTATGTTCATTCGTGCATCAGTCGGTCCGCATGATAACTCAAAAATTAAAGATGATAGAAGTCTGCAATTTTCACAAAATTAATTTTTATGCAAGAAACGTCTTTGCTATTGAAATTTAGCCAGACTTCCATACTAATTTTTTATTTATATTAGCCTAATTCAGTATAAGGCTTGGTATTTGAAATTTTTTCAAGAAGAATTGAATAATATAGTAGCGGTTTACTTAAAATTTGGTTCGTATAGTGCCTCGGTTTCCAATAGATCCGATTTTAGAATAATAAGAAGTAAGCATATAAATTCAATTAATCTAGCTATTCATAATTTAAATTTTAAACCCTTTAAAAATATCTTGACATTTTTTTCTTAATTAATATAATAATATTTAATCTAGCGAAAGCATAATATCAACTTCAGTTTCACTACATGATATTTTTGTTTTTCTTTTACATAAAAGTTGATTAAATTAATATTTTCTGTAAAAATTTTATCAAAAAACCAGTTAGTGTTAACTGAAATAAAAGTTTAATATAATGTAAATGCGGTTAACGCATAATTGAACAACATTCTAATAAAATCAAATATTCATACGAAAAAAGAAAATAAATTAACCACCTCCAACGTTATAGTTCTTTATATATAGGTTTGATTAGAGCACTTGTACTGCAACTGAATTAAAAATAAAAATAAACAAGTTGAAACAGAGAAGTATCTGAAACTATAGATTTGAAAAGATGTAAACTTTAAAAATATAAATACGAAGCAGACAAAATTTATAGAGACATTTTGATTTTAGTTTAAGTCAAAAGCGCACATGAGCTTAGAAACATCTTTTAATATTGCAAACTACTTAATATATCTCCTACTTTTCCTTTTCCTTCCTTTTTTCAACATTAAAATGTTCAACCCTTTAACATTGAAACGTTCTTTTCAAATTGCATTTTTATTTTTTTCAAATAGCATCCAATTACTATAAAAATTTATAAAATACAAATTTATTTGTCATGCGCGAATATGGAACCATATCTCTTTCACATCAAGACCATCTTTCTTCTAAATATCCTATCAAATTGCCCTCATCCCTATAATCCTAGAATCTTACATTTTCATAAACCCAACTCCCAATAATTGTTTCACAATCTTATCCTTTGAAACAAGTTCTACATTTGTATCACGGGTCCCACCCTAAAGTTCGGTAAAAGTGTTAGGGTTTGTTGTGTTGAATTCTGAAGTCACACTCTACCTATAGATAGCTTTCGAAGCTTTCCAAGTCTCATGCAAAAAAAAAGGAAAAGAAGAATTTTGGACTTACACTTGTTTAGTTTTAATATTTTGAATAATTCCCTCCAAAACTTTCTAAATATTTTTCCTGAAATATTTGTTAACGAGACGATTTGATTTCAAAACTAATACAAGGCGAGCGATTCATGATTCAAAGAAATTCTTGAAAAGAAAATTTCATCTTTTTTTTGGAAATGAATACAATTTTTCACATTGTTTTTATCCATAAAAATAGGGGTTGAAATATTTATAAATAATGTGAACCATGTCTGTATATATTGTATTTTATAATTATTGCTGCAGAACATTTAAACAGTACATTAAAAAAACAATGAAATTTTGTGAAGAACAAGTAAACTGCATTGTTCTTTTTTGAAACTGCGAATATTTCTTAAAAAAATTTTTTTTTAACGTATTATCCTTGACATGTTTATTAAAATTTTGTACAATGTTTATAACAAGTAAATAAATATAAAGAATTTGTTTTGAAGTTAAATAAAAAACTTATTATTTTTCGAAAGATATAATAAATTTAGTAAAAAAATCGCTGTGTCAGATATATATGAATTTTGATTATCCATTGATAACTCATACATACATTGATTTAATTATGAATATTTATCTACCACGATTATCCTACCATTTGACTTTAGTATTGTTATATTAGTCCTAATGGACTTTTAGATTAAGCCTATGCTAGAATACGCACAGTATTAAGATGATTAGCATCATGTTTTTTTAAATTGCAATTCGAGGGTGTGGTATAGGTAGATGTTAGAATAGGAGAGCAAGATTGCTAATGCATTAGTTGATCATTTAACAGGTAAGAATAACTAATAAGACTAGATGGTTTTTGTCAATTAAAATGATTTCTTTGTGTCTAGTAAATTGGTTATTAAATTCTTTATCATAATATTATCAGCTCTACTAACTATTCACACTCTCGTCATCAAAACTCGCAAAATTTGCAAAACTAAATTACCCTTACAATTGGTATAACTACTAACTTTAAATATTATCAGATGCATTTTTAAAGCTTTAATAAAGCAAAATAACTTTAAAAAAATTGTTTTGATTTATATCTAAATGTTTGATCTGTTGTTACAACTCACAGATGATCTTAATAATTTTTTATTAACGACATTTGTTAGATCGAAATTTATTTGGGTTATTTGTCTGGGTTGCCCAACACTAATATTACAGACTGAGGAGTCTAATATTGTGTGAGATGAACGAAACACTCAAATTTGACTTTTTTTTTTAAAGTTTTCTAATTCAAAAAAAATATAGAATGTTGCTGGTGGAATATAATTATGTCTGAATGCATTTGCTATGAAATAGAAAATGAAATTTATAAATTTATATTTAATTTATTGGTTTTGTAAAACTGTAAAGGTGGTAAAACTATTTTGGAATATTAATTATGTTCAATAACACTTGACTTATAACTTTAATAAAGTATTGATATAAAAGTAATTGATAGAATATGAAATTGCCAACGGTTTAAAACTCTGTCTCTTAAATTTTGAATTAAACTGATGAAAATTAATATTCCAAGACAAGGTTAGTTTCGTTTCTTTTTAATAATCCGATTCATAATGACAACAATATTTAAAATGGGAATTTAAAGGAATTCAAATATCAAAGTTTTCAGTTCATATTTTTTGTATCTTTCTTTTAAAATGAATCTCAATTCCAAAACTGAAAGATAATATTTTGGAAGGGAAAGAAAGTATTGATAACAAAGATATGATAAAAATCTAAAAGATAACAAAGGAAAATTTTAAAAATTCTCAAAATGTCCATTTAAATAAAAATGAACCAGAAAAATTGTCATTTTTTGTTATTACAAATTTAATTAAAGTAAGAAATAAACCGAAGAAAGTACATTCATAAAATTTTATTTAGTTTTTAAAAATCATTAACTAATAATTTTTTAATTTATGAGTTCATTAACCATAAAGCTACCCAAAAATGAATATTATTCCAACTATATCTAATATATTTAATACAGTGTGTTTTCGGGACTCTCAAATAGTACTCCAATAAATAAAATAAAACTGATCCCTTTTCTTTTAAACAAATTTTCAAAAAATTATGAAAAAAATGTGCTTTTTATTATTTCCTCAGCGTTCGTTCTCGTTTGTCTGTTATTGCAAGACTTCAACACCGTTTAATATAAAAAAATAAAATTTTAACAAGCCATATTGCAAAAAGCTTAATTTTAGCGAATCATTTTTTTCAAATCCTATCTTTTACGGAACTACATCGTACAAAAATTTGGAAAACCTCTATATAACAGAAATTCTAAAAACAAAAGTTTGTGTTCACTTTAGAAATGACAGCTGCTTTAATAAGTTTGATAGCTGTTTGAATACCTGAGGTAAACTTTGGATTAAGGTCCATGTCCAATTGCAATGAAATTTATTAAAACGGTATTTGTTAATGTCACCAAAATTTCATAGAGAGAATCTTTGTTTAACAATGATATTTTAAGGTCAAATTGATTGTATGAAAATTTTCTTAACATTTTTATAGTATACGGGAACTAGTTTCCAAAAGTCAACCGCATTGTACTCCTAAAAGTTCATTTATCAGATTTAAATATTTAAGATCTGTTTAATTGCATTAGGCTTCAAAAAAATTTTTTTTTTTTTAATTTAAAGAAATTTTTAAAATAATACAAAGTTTTAATTTCAATGCTGTGCAACTCATTATTTGAGCTCTTATTTAATGTGTTCTTTGTCTCGTTGGTACTATGTCGTCAAAAGCCATTTGTTAATCAATGCTTCTTTAGTTTTTCAGAAACTTCAGTAATAATTTAATTTATATCATAATATTTAATCGGCTTATTTTTTCCCATACAAATATAAACATCCTTTTTCCGGATAAACTATGAGACCAATTTTAATGAAACAACAACCAAAAGAAAGGTTTTTATTGTTTTCATAGGACAATGATATTTTTTTTTAGAATATTGCGTTTTTTCAGGTGAAAACCCGTCTTGAATTTAACGTAAATTTGAATTTAACGGTCACGCTGTTAAAAGTTAAGGCTTATGACTCTAATATTATGCGCCGACTTTCTGGGTAAAAGTAATTCATTTTCGGTTGTAACTCGCAGCTCAATCAAACTATTATACATATGCGCCGACTTATGTCTTTCTTTTTTTTGTTTAGTTCAAATGTTCAATGAACAAGGAGATTTAAATTTTTTTTTTGTTTTTGTTTTTTCTTTATCTTAAAAAGTGAACGAAAAAAATGAGTTGAATGAAAGCAATACATTTGGTTTTATACAGTAGTTTTCATTTATAGCGAACTCGGTGCAATTTTAATTATAATAAACTTTACACTTTTTGATAAAGAATTAAATTTTACCTAAAAATGAAAGTTTTTTATTACATTGATATTTCTTTTATTTAAAATTCTTATATCTAATTATGTTGCTTGGTGATTAATTTAGTATTTTTTTATTTATTTTTGAATATAAAAAAAATCATAATAACACATCAAAAATACAAAAAAAATTTCATTAGAAGAAAAAGCTTGAGGCTTGAGGCTGACACATCAAATAAAATTTTAGCAAATGAGTTCGAAGTGTCCATTCTAGAATCAGCACATTCTACAATGTTCAAGTTTTATACTAATTTTTCAAAATTCACAGGATTCTTTTAAAACGACATTCGTTTATTACGACGAATATTTTCCGTCCCATCATGGTCGTTATAACCGAAAAGTACTGTGCTTTGTTTTCGTTTGCTTCAAAAATTTTTTTTTTAAATCGTATATTGTTGTTGGTTTTTGTTAAGTTTTTTGTAAAATAAGAAACCGACTTCTGATAAATAATATTTCTTAAGAAAAATGATTTGTTACTTATGGATCAACCAAATTCAGCGTGTACGGCGTTCAGTTTCTGTCAAAAAATTTTGAAATAATTAGTTATGTAAATAAATTTACATGAAAGCATACGCGACGTACTGTACCTCGGAGTTTTAAAATTTAAAAATTGACAAAGCGTATAAAAATATTGTAATTGTTTTTTCTTATGTTGCTACGATTAAATTTTAAAAATAAAATATTTTAAAATAATATTTTTTTAAAATAATTTTTTTTAAAACATATGTATAGGTATTCAAAATAATTGAAATATGTTTGCAAAAAATGAAAAACGAAAAATCTTTCTTAAAAAAATAATTTGCAATTTAAATGATTTGTTCCTTTGGGCCTAATCAAAATCAACACTTATGGTGTTTTAAATTAGTAGTTAAGTACATGATATTACATGAGAATAACTTACTTTACCTCGAATTTTTAAAATTTAAACATTGACAAAGCATATAAAAAAGTTATTGTTTTTTCTTATGTTGTTATTGTTCTAAAAATAAAATATTTTAAAATAATAGGTTATGTTTTTAAAAATACCTATATTTTTTTAAAAAATACTTTACATATATTCAAAATAATTGCAATACCTAGAGTATGTTTGCAGAAACAAAAAAATAACATTTCTTAAGAAAAATTATGTGTTCTTTACAGATCAACCAGAATAAACGCGTACGGCATGAAGTTTCTGTCAAAAAAATTTGAAATAAGTAGGTATGTTGTGTACTGTACTTCGGAATTTAAAATTTTAAAATTTCACAAAGCGTATAAAAATATTGTAATTGTTTTTTCTGATGTTGCTACGATTTAGATTTCAAAATAAAATATTTTAAAATAATATTTTTTTTTTTAAAAAAACATACATTCAAAATAATTAAAAATACCTATAATATGTTCGCAAAAAAAACTAAAAAATAATCTTAAACTTAAATAAAAGTTGACGTATAATTTCTGTCAAAAAATTTACAAATAAATAGGTACATGAATTTTCATGAGAGCAACCAAAATACGTGTAACGCGATATACTGTAATCGAATTTTTAAAATTTACAAATTGACAAATGTTTTTTGGTTTTTCTTATATTTCTAAGATTATGTTTTAAAAAATATTTTATATTGAAAAAAATTCAAAATATAACTATTATATGAAATTAACAAAATTTTTGTTCTAAATTAAGACATTCAAATATATTTTAGCAAATGAGTTCGAAGTGTCCATTCTAGAATCAGCACATTCTACAATGTCCAAGTCTTATACTAATTTTTCACAATTCACAGCATTCTTTTAAAACGACATTCGTTTATTACGACGAATATTTTCCGTCTCATCATGGTCGTTATAACCTAAAAATTACTGTATTTTGTTTTTGTTTGCAATTTATTATAATACAGTAGGTACTAAAAAAAAAATTTTTTTGTAAAACGTAAATTGTTGTTGCTTTTTGTTAAGTTTTTTGTAAAATTAAAAACTGACTTCTGAAATATGCAGAAACTGAAAAGAAAAATAATATTTCTTAAGAAAAATTATTTGTTTCTTATTGATTAGCCAAAATCAGCATGTACGGCATTCAGTTTCTGTCAAAAAATTTTGAAATAATTAGTTATGTAAAAAAATTTACATGAAAGCTTACGCGACGTACTGTACCTCAGAGTTTTAAAATTTAAAAATTGACAAAGTGTATAAAAATACATATTGTAATTGTTAATTCTTATGCTGCTGCGATTAAATTTTAAAAATAAAAAATTTTAAAATAACATTTTTTTTTTAATTATTTAGTTTAAAACATACAAATATTCAAATAAATTCAAAATACCTACAGTAGGACAATATGTTTACAAAACTAAAAAAATTATCTTTCTCAAAAAAAGTTATTTGTTCCTTAGGTCCCAACCTAAATAAAAGCGTACAGCGTATAATTTCTGTCAAAAAATTGAGAAATAAATAGGTACATAAATTTACATTAGCAGCGAAAATACGCGTAACGCAATGTACTGTATCTCGGATTTTTAAAATTTACAAATATTGACAAAATGTATAAAAATATTATTATTGGTTTTTCTTATATTTCTAATATTATGTTTTAAAAAATAATATTTTTTTACAATAATTTTTATTAAAAAATATCTTATATTCAAAATACTTATAATATGAAATTAAAAATATTTTTTGTAGGTACTAAATTAAAACATTCAAATAAATATTTTTGATAAATTAAAAATTGTACGCGCGTATCGATTTACCGATAATGGATATGTAGACAGACGTATTGACGTACTGCCGTATAAAAATTGTCCGTCGTATGTTTTGATTTCATTCTAATAATTGAAAAGTTTATTTCACACTTTCAACATCGAATAATGTATTTTTATAATAAAAAAAACTATTTTTAGTTTTACTTTGACAAAACGAACAAATTTATATATCAAAAAGTGGATTAGATAGGCGTAGTTTGTAAATGGAACGCTAATTTTTGTTTCAGGAGTACATAATTGTTAGATTAATCGTCATATATATATTTGACATCTTAAAACTACCTGTCATTTGAGAAGTTAATTATATTGAATAGTATTTAAATATTAATAAAGTGAAAAAATTAAGGCTTATTGCTGATATAAATATAAAGAATATTTTTTTAAAATGGAAGGGGGTAAGTGCTTATTGGTTATCAAATAAAAAATATGATTTAACATAACCTATTCAAGAGAATTTTAATTAAAGCCATCTGCCGCAAATTATTTATCTACTCTGTCAAATACTCTTTTACAAGGGCTGAAGTAGCTGACAATAGTTGAGAGTAGAAAAGAGTTTACTCCTCATAAAGGAATAAAGGCAATAATATTTATTTGTTTTAAGAAACTTATGAGTCATGGCTCACGATCATGTATAGAAATATATTTTTGTCAATAAAAAACTTAGGAAATATTAAATAAATAAACTAGACAAAAAGGTATAAAGGAAACTAAGGAATTCAGAATCATTTTTCGCATGTTTTCAGAACTTTAAATAAGCATACATTTGTAGTAAAAATTAAATTTAAAAATGAAAAAAGGGTAGGAAAAATTTATTCTGTTGAAAAACTTTTTTTTTGTTATAAATCTTAAGATTGAGATTTAAAAAAAGACTTCGGTCAACTTGACTATTTTTTGTACTTCTGGCAGCTTCAATATAATATAATACTAAATACTAAACTTATGAATTATGATTTGTTAAATTTTGTTGCACATATTATGTATTCATACAGTTTTTTGATTAGGATACAGAATACGTACAACATTGTTCATATCGTACTAAAATGTTTAGAAAAAAGTACAGTTTGCTATATGAAGGACAGCATTAACTCGAATTTTGGGTTCTTGACTTCAATAAATATATGTATATGTTTAGAATTATGTATTTATTAGAATAATATTTATATGTATTTAGAATTTTAATTTAATTTAACTGTACCAATTTATCCTCTCTTTAAAGCGGCTTAAGCTATAGAAATAAAACTCAAAAATCGGTACTTAACAACGTTTTAATAATTAAAAAAAATTATAAATTTTTTTTAAGCAAATTTCAAGCGCAAGAATTGTTGACAACACTGTTGGCATAACTTTTATTATGTATAGTCTAATATAATTTACACAAAACGAATTTTATATGTTAACTTAAAAGCAAAAATAGCTCGAATTTCGAGCTCAGGGCGATACTAGTTTATTTTAATACTAGTTGTTGACCGTCACAGAATGACGGAAGGTCAATTGAAAGAAGAACTTTTTCTAATTAAAAACTATTTATAATTTCATTATGTACATTATGTTAAAAGTATGTTAAATAAAATTGCAACTGTTACATTACGCATATTATGCTTCGATTCTAGTAATAGATACACAAAAAATAAATAAATGACTCATATAATTTCTTGTTGTATCTTAAAAACTTGAAGATGAATAAGTTAGTTAGTCTACTTTTTATATGTTTCGTATTTTATAAAATGTTAGGGTCGTTAGTTCAAATCCCTTCTTGGTATAATTTTTTTTAATCTCAATTAATATTTTTTTTTATTTAAGTGCATACTTGCTTAAATTAAATAAATAAATAAAAGATTTTAAATTTTTTTATAGGTTTATTTTGTTTCAATAATGATCTATTTCTCCATTTATTAATGTTTTGTATATATATTTTTAAAAAACGTTGCTATACATTCTATATTGTTTCCTTTGTTTAGATTCAAATCGAAATACTTGTTTGTTGCTAACTTTCTATAATGTACCTACTCAACCTTGCTAAATAATGTATCTATTATTTATATTTACGTAAAATTGTATTAAATAAATGTTGATTTTTGAATTGAATTTTGCATTATCAAATGCAAATTATAAATTTTATTTGGAATTTTTTTAATATACCTAATTTAGTTTAAAAAAATTTATTATTTATAGAAGCCACTTGCTCAAACTTAACATCATTTTCTTCCATTTTTAACATTTTTTAAATAGAAAAATATTTAAAAGATTATGAGGGAAACGTGCAGGGATGGGGGATAGATGAGGTTAGAGTTCAAATGTGGGAGAGATGAGGGTAACTTTAAAATTACTTTGATATTTTGCTTGGCTTATTTGCTTAAGCAAAGCAAGCAATGCATCAAAGCGAATAATTAAGACTTACTACACAAATATTCATGTCAAGCATAGTTTTCTTATTTTTATTTACAAAATGTTTTACAATTTATTTAAAATTTCCAGAAAATCATCTGTGATTTTTAAAGCTGAAATGAATTAATTCATAAACTAATAAATAAATTTTATTTCATAAAAACATTTTAATTATTTTTGTTTTTATTTTTATTTTTTTTGGCCTGCTTATGATAATTTTGGATATGTTATTTTCTAAAATAAAACGCATCCAACAAAACTTTAATATTTTATTTTTTTATAATTAAACACATCCAATAAAACACATTTAATTGAATGCGTTTATTCCACCTCATTCTTGACAAATATATTCATAATAATAATAATAAAAATAATAATAAATAAAAATAATTTAAAGCATCATCATGAATCTAAATACTACAAAACTATATACGGTTCCTAAAATTCCATTTTTAATAAACAACATGTTTATGACATTTGTATAATAAATTAAAAAATTAAGGCTTATTGCTGATATAAATATAAAGAATATTTTTTTAAAATGGAAGGGGGTAAGTGCTTATTGGTTATCAAATAAAAAATATGATTTAACATAACCTATTCAAGAGAATTTTAATTAAAGCCATCTGCCGCAAATTATTTATCTACTCTGTCAAATACTCTTTTACAAGGGCTGAAGTAGCTGACAATAGTTGAGAGTAGAAAAGAGTTTACTCCTCATAAAGGAATAAAGGCAATAATATTTATTTGTTTTAAGAAACTTATGAGTCATGGCTCACGATCATGTATAGAAATATATTTTTGTCAATAAAAAACTTAGGAAATATTAAATAAATAAACTAGACAAAAAGGTATAAAGGAAACTAAGGAATTCAGAATCATTTTTCGCATGTTTTCAGAACTTTAAATAAGCATACATTTGTAGTAAAAATTAAATTTAAAAATGAAAAAAGGGTAGGAAAAATTTATTCTGTTGAAAAACTTTTTTTTTGTTATAAATCTTAAGATTGAGATTTAAAAAAAGACTTCGGTCAACTTGACTATTTTTTGTACTTCTGGCAGCTTCAATATAATATAATACTAAATACTAAACTTATGAATTATGATTTGTTAAATTTTGTTGCACATATTATGTATTCATACAGTTTTTTGATTAGGATACAGAATACGTACAACATTGTTCATATCGTACTAAAATGTTTAGAAAAAAGTACAGTTTGCTATATGAAGGACAGCATTAACTCGAATTTTGGGTTCTTGACTTCAATAAATATATGTATATGTTTAGAATTATGTATTTATTAGAATAATATTTATATGTATTTAGAATTTTAATTTAATTTAACTGTACCAATTTATCCTCTCTTTAAAGCGGCTTAAGCTATAGAAATAAAACTCAAAAATCGGTACTTAACAACGTTTTAATAATTAAAAAAAATTATAAATTTTTTTTAAGCAAATTTCAAGCGCAAGAATTGTTGACAACACTGTTGGCATAACTTTTATTATGTATAGTCTAATATAATTTACACAAAACGAATTTTATATGTTAACTTAAAAGCAAAAATAGCTCGAATTTCGAGCTCAGGGCGATACTAGTTTATTTTAATACTAGTTGTTGACCGTCACAGAATGACGGAAGGTCAATTGAAAGAAGAACTTTTTCTAATTAAAAACTATTTATAATTTCATTATGTACATTATGTTAAAAGTATGTTAAATAAAATTGCAACTGTTACATTACGCATATTATGCTTCGATTCTAGTAATAGATACACAAAAAATAAATAAATGACTCATATAATTTCTTGTTGTATCTTAAAAACTTGAAGATGAATAAGTTAGTTAGTCTACTTTTTATATGTTTCGTATTTTATAAAATGTTAGGGTCGTTAGTTCAAATCCCTTCTTGGTATAATTTTTTTTAATCTCAATTAATATTTTTTTTTATTTAAGTGCATACTTGCTTAAATTAAATAAATAAATAAAAGATTTTAAATTTTTTTATAGGTTTATTTTGTTTCAATAATGATCTATTTCTCCATTTATTAATGTTTTGTATATATATTTTTAAAAAACGTTGCTATACATTCTATATTGTTTCCTTTGTTTAGATTCAAATCGAAATACTTGTTTGTTGCTAACTTTCTATAATGTACCTACTCAACCTTGCTAAATAATGTATCTATTATTTATATTTACGTAAAATTGTATTAAATAAATGTTGATTTTTGAATTGAATTTTGCATTATCAAATGCAAATTATAAATTTTATTTGGAATTTTTTTAATATACCTAATTTAGTTTAAAAAAATTTATTATTTATAGAAGCCACTTGCTCAAACTTAACATCATTTTCTTCCATTTTTAACATTTTTTAAATAGAAAAATATTTAAAAGATTATGAGGGAAACGTGCAGGGATGGGGGATAGATGAGGTTAGAGTTCAAATGTGGGAGAGATGAGGGTAACTTTAAAATTACTTTGATATTTTGCTTGGCTTATTTGCTTAAGCAAAGCAAGCAATGCATCAAAGCGAATAATTAAGGCTTACTACACAAATATTCATGTCAAGCATAGTCTTCTTATTTTTATTTACAAAATGTTTTACAATTTATTTAAAATTTCCAGAAAATCATCTGTGATTTTTAAAGCTGAAATGAATTAATTCATAAACTAATAAATAAATTTTATTTCATAAAAACATTTTAATTATTTTTGTTTTTATTTTTATTTTTTTTGGCCTGCTTATGATAATTTTGGATATGTTATTTTCTAAAATAAAACGCATCCAACAAAACTTTAATATTTTATTTTTTTATAATTAAACACATCCAATAAAACACATTTAATTGAATGCGTTTATTCCACCTCATTCTTGACAAATATATTCATAATAATAATAATAAAAATAATAATAAATAAAAATAATTTAAAGCATCATCATGAATCTAAATACTACAAAACTATATACGGTTCCTAAAATTCCATTTTTAATAAACAACATGTTTATGACATTTGCATAATAAATTAAAAAAATTTCCATCTTGTATTATAATCTTATACTCTTATAAAAACTTCATTTTAATTTTGCAAATATAAAAAATTGATTAAATTTGATAGGAAATACTCTATTCTAATATCAAATGCTCCCACAATATATCTACAATTCTCATGACATCTAATCTAATTCAAAAAAAAAATTTCTAATAGTTTTGTTTTTTTGGCATCGGGATTGTATTCTATAGTAAATACGTGTATGCGATACTTATCATGAATTTATATCATAGTTTGGGGGCGAATATTGTATGTGATGTTAACAATGGTTAAGATTTTGTTAAATTTTATGTTTTGGATTTTTTTCCTCTATACAGAAGACACGATACTTCAGCTCTATGATGCACTTAGTGAAGCATAGTTTTTATGTTTTAATAATTGTTATATGAGTAGAATTGCAGTCATAAATTTATTTTTTAGATGTATATATATTGTAGTATCGTCTATATATATATATTGATATTATATAAAGAAGAGTTTGTTTTTTTAGCTCTTGTATAGAGACACGTTCAACGATTTTCCTTCCAGTCAAGTGGTTTAGTGCATTTAAAACTTATATGAAAATGTATGCACACATAATACTTTAGATTGTGCAATAGGGTAAAGACAATCCAATATGATCTATTGGTGTTTCATGATTATAAAAACACAAAAAAAGGAAAACTATGAAAAATTTTAAAATAATAACAATATTTTTCCAAATGCTTTATCATAATAGATTTATGATAGAAATTTTATAGAAAAAAAATAATTTTTTTGTGTTTAATATTTTAGGGAGAAGCTCTGCGGACTTAAAGATTTTGGGCATCGTGGTAAATCAAAAATTTACCCGGTCAAATCATATTTTTGGTTTTATACTGCCATAAAACTTATTTGCCTTCAATCGATCTTTTTAATATCATAATATAAAAGATTATGTTAGAATTAAAGTGGAGTATATTGTCCTAAAGCTCTTAATCGGCTCTGAGATATCTTGATAAAACCCAAAATAAAGTTATTCGTCTTTTACACGATCCCGATGTTATCTCAAGCTCACTTAACTTATCTGTTAACGTACATTTTTGTTTTAACCCTCTTTTATATATGTCTAATAGGGAACACCATAAAAACACTACTTGATGATAAATCACCAAAAAAACACTACTAAAAACATAAAATAATATAAATGCCACAATTTAAAGTTTTTTAACGATAAACAAGGAGTGTAACAGATTCTCACTGCTGAGATTTCGTAACATGGCGACATGGAGTAACACGGCTTATGGGAATTCATTTGTTACGTGCATCGGTGCAAATAAAAACCTTTTTCCATAATGTCCCTCCAAATTTATTAACTCATCCATCATGATCACTATGCCCAATTTTAATTATACTTAAATATACCTTAAATTTCCTTTCCTGATTTCCAACCGTAAAACCAAAAAGACTTCATCCTTAAGTTTGATATTAATTAGAATATTAAAGAAACACTGCTTTCGATGCTTTCGATTGTCCTTCGTTTAAAAATAAATTAAATTGTTGCATTCAATTTTAAAAAAGTTCAACTGGTGTCAAGGTTCATATTTTCCAACAACATCAATATATCTTGTTAATTAAATATTTTTACATTTCTTTAATATGCTATCACTCATGTTGTTCTTCCATTTAATGAAACAAAATTCTTTAGTGTTAAAACTTATCAATAAAACTTTTTTATTTACCCCTAATTAAAACTTTTAATTTTTTTATGAAAAAAAAATGACAAACAAAAGATTCATGATAGTATATTTAGTGCCACCTTTTTTTAAACTACTTTTTTCCATAAACTTTTCATTTCCTTTATCTTCACTTATTTATTTGTTATTTTATTAACAAGGTCTTATTGGAAACACCTAGAAAAAAAATTTTTTTAATTCTTTAAAATAAGACAAGTTTAAATGATATATATATACTCGTATATTATAGATATAGAGTAAAGTTTTAATGCACTATAAATAGAAAGTTTTGCGATACTTCTATGTCTGTAATTAAGGTGTCTAGTATCTTCATTGTAAGGCATACAAACTTTAGAATGATAAACAAATACACTAT
The DNA here is from genome assembly GCA_963082915.1 of Dolichopus griseipennis. Lineage (NCBI taxonomy): Eukaryota > Metazoa > Arthropoda > Insecta > Diptera > Dolichopodidae > Dolichopus > Dolichopus griseipennis. The sequence continues at coordinate 234,027 of CAUJBZ010000053.1, read as the reverse complement.
TGTTTAACTTGTCGAACAACGTACTGTAAACTCAGTACGCTGGAAACGGTATCTCTAATATATATTTTGGTATAGCTTTCTGTCAGAGAAACTTAAAAGTAAATGTTTTACAATAAGTTGTTAAGAAAGCAAGTTGGCATTGAAATTAGATTCTTAGATTATAAACGTGGATTCACCAAATATATTAATAGGAATATTTAAATTGTAACTTAAAAATTGTATTTAATTGACTGAAATTTTTATTAAAAGTAAAATTAAAACTGTCAACACTTTAGACCGTTTCCATAAGTAAAAGGTATCTACAATAATTTTGAAATTTTTAAGTTATTTATATACGCCTTAAAATAAAGCAAGAAAGGCATTCATGGTCTGCAAACACTTGTTTTATAACCAAACTATTGATAATAAAGTCAAGATCATATGTTATAAGACATTTCTATGGGCAATTATCACCTATGCAGATCCACTCTGGTACAATACTAGTGCTAGCGCAATGAAGAAACTTTGCAAATTCGAAAGAAAGTGCATAAGAGCATGCATTAATAAATACCGTAAGTCCGACACGAATTATTTTTATTGAAATAATTACATATACAAAGAGTCAAACATGACACGAATTAACAATTTTATTAAACTCTGATTTTGAAACCAACTCTAAAACCCTTCCTAATTAAATTTCCTGCTTATATATTTAAACTATAAAATTTAAAAATAGTGGGGCCTGCCGCCCAAGCTCCCGTTAAACAAAGGATATTTCTTACATACAGTTTTTCAACTACAAAATTATAAAAAGCACGAGATTTGGCAACACGAGATTTTGAAACACGAGATTTTGACACGCGAGATTATAAAACACGAGGGTTATAAAAGCACGAGATTTTGATGCACGAAATTTTGATTCGCAAGATTTTGATACGCTCACATTTCATACTATGATATGATGTCAAAGCATGCAAAATATAACCAATATTAAATTAAATAATATGACTTTAACTGTTAGGTATATTAAATTATATTATTCCAAATTTTATATGATTTCATTTATTTAAACAAAAGCAGAGTTATTTTTACTTGAGATGCCATACATTTTTAACACAATGCAACAAATTTACTCATTAAATATTTTACCCAGACCCGAAAAATGTCAATTAAACGGAAACAAATACAAAAACATTAATTTTCTCTGTATTAATACAATAATTAAGTGGTAATTATAGCAAATTTGTATTTATTAAAATATTTATTGCAAAATATTTATATTGAAATTAAATTTCATTTTAAAATTGGATTTTATACATTTACCAATATTTTAACACTTATTAAACAATATGGTATCAAATTGACAGTCATTTTATGAATTACAATAAAAAACAAAATAAAAAAAAAACAAGGAAGAGTGTAGTAGAGTAGACTGTGTCAACTCTGGGATACCCGTATGACCGTAACATATACATTACAACATCTGGTTAATTACTTTTGGCAAAATTTCAAACATACAGCTTTATTAAGTATAGTTGAATACTTATATTAAAGAAGGAGTTGTATAGCAGCTACTTGAACCCTCTGCAGTAGACCAACCAAACTTTGCAGAAACTCTGCCCATTACACTAACCTATTTTTAGCAAAATTTCAGACACCCAGCTTCATTAGGTGGAGGGTAATGCTCATATAAAATAACAAGATTCTAGCTCCTTTAGTTTTTGAGTTATCGTGAGGACGGACGGACAGACAGACGGACGGACGGACAGACAGACGGACGGACACAGACAGACGGACGAACGGACGGACGGACGGACGGACGGACGGACGGACGGACGGGCGGACGGACAGACAGACGGACGAACGGACGGACGGACGGACGAACGGACAGACGGACATACATAGCTAAATCGATTTTTTTTTCGATTCAGAACCGATCCATACACTTGGGTGTATATCTACCCCTCCTTCTTCTCTGCGTCACAAACGTAATGGCAAATTTATTATACCCTTTGACTATAAAGTCATACGGGTATAATAAAATTAATAAAAATGAATATAAACTTTTTCAGGATAATCAAATTGTTGTTTTTTTTTTTAATAATATGTATTTACTTAAATTATTTTGTGGTTTAATATTGGCATAGCTCATAATATAAAATTCAATTTAAATTAAATTATAATCATAATTCATACATACATATAATTTATGCCTCTATATCTTTAAACAAAATTTGCCATACTGCAATTAAACACCATTTGTAATGCTATAAAGGAAGGAGGTAGCTGGGATTCTGAAATTTATCGTATATAAATTTACAAAAATAGAATTTTATATACGAGCCGTCTTTGCTATTCAACTCCACGCAGTTTTCGCAACGGGTTCGAGTAACCTAGAACTCCATCTAAACTAATCTTACATATTTGCACATATTTCCTGAATAGTAAAAAGCTGATTTGTGATACTTTACAATTTATTTACTATACAATTAAATATATATTAAAATAAACGTCGAAATCGAATTGTATAGTTGAGTCTGTCTGTCTGAAAAATGCAGTTAAGTCGTAATGACGTAAAGTTGAGATGGGAAGATTATGTAAAGAAAATGAAGGAAAAACTAGAAATTAAATACAAGCAATTGCAGTGGCTTGTCGTACAAGATTCTTGCCGTTCAAAATTAAACATTTGAGCCAGTCTGAATATACCGTATTTACATATGGGGTTGTGCTAAGCAACTTATATTCAAACAATCCAATTGTTCCAAAATAAAGTATTGCCTAATATTGTCGGTGTATCTTGGTAAATGAGCAATAATGATATGCAGAGTGATCTTAATATTCTACCCATGGGATTTAAATTTTGTTAGATCAAATATATTTCTAAAAGTAAAGAGCCCAAGTCAAATTAATTGTTTGCCTTACACCAAGTATTAATGATAACAAATCTAATAGTAGGTTTCAGTGTAGTTAAAGCCACTCCCTCATACAACTTAACCCGTCGTTAAATTGTACATAAGCTGTTGCTAAGAACCGGATTTTTAAATACTCCCCAGTAAATATATAAATTTAATATTTGAAGTCAATCAAATGGACGTTCAATCTCTCCATATTACAGGAAAATTACCTTATCATCAAAGATAGAACGATTTTATAAATTTTTCTTAGATTTAGGAAAAAAAAACATCTTTTAAGTTTTTTAATTTAATTATCTACATTATTTACACAAAATGATAAAAAGTAATACAATTAAAAAAAGATTATATTTTTTCAGGCATACTATACTCTTCCAAACGGAGTAAAGATCTGATTTAAAATGAACCGATTTGAGGTCATAATAAATTCATAGGACTGAAAAATGATTTCAACTTAAAAGAGGTCAAAGATGAAAGACAAAAATTTAATTTGATGAAATTAAATAATGGGTTGAGACTAAATTTTTTCCGAAATTTTGTGTTGAATTTATATTTAATTTTATTTGAAAAGAAATAAATAGGTTAAAGGGTTAAAAGGATATCTTAAAAAGTAAATTAATAAGGATACAAGAATAAAAAATGAATTCTTCAATAAATTTTTTTTAGGTATTATAAATTTAATATTATATTAAAGTAATATTTTGTATTATTACGTCATCAATTCAAAAATAAAATAAAAATCCAATAAAATTTTTAAAAAACTGCATTTAAATTAGTATTATCTTATTCTAATATTACTAATAGATTTTTTTTACTATTATCAAGTAGTTGTTAGTTGCATGGAATGTTTATTGCAACAAGGATTCTCACGAAAAAATAAAAATGTCGAAGGATGGCACCTATTTAACTATATCATTCTTTGTGTTTCTTTGTAAATAGTTTCTTATTTTTAGGAAGAATTAATTCGCGCGACTTTCAATTATTTTTCCCGTAAAATTCGTTTCTGTGAATTGAGTTTCCGTTAATTGAGCTACTGTGAATTGTTTTTCTGTGAATTATTTTTCTGTGTATTGTTTTTCGGTGAATTGTTCTCTGTAAGCTGACCTAAATTCGTTAATTATTATTATTATTTTTTTGTTATAAAGTATATTAATGGTGAATATTTTTAGCTTAAGTAGGCAAATTATGTCCCGGTGACCATTTTCGGCTTCGCACATTCGTAATCTTTCCAGAACATTTTCTATAACTTTTCGTAATTTTTAATCGCTGTTTTGTTTCATTTCTCCGAGTTTTTTTCAAAAAATTCTGAAATAAAAATAAAAATAAATAAATTTAAAAAGTTATTAAACATTCAAACCATATGGGTCGTTTTGCGCCACCCTGTATATCTACATTTATTTAAATGAACAAAACTTCTGTAGTCTGTACGAAATGTCATATAATATACAAATACATGCACATAATGTTTTATGTCTGAAATGAATAATTAAATAAAATAGTTTCACTAGTCTACATAAAAATATTAAGTAAAAGTTTAATTTTTCCTTTGAGAATTTTCCAATATCAAAATCCACTAAATTTTTTTGTAGAATTTATAATTTTCCTAGAATGGCTTCTTAATTTTGTTCTCACAAGGGCAATTTTCCCCTTATAATATAAATTAATTTTATATAGAAAAATATAGAAATGTGTTTGTATATTATTTGCTATTAGTTTTTATATATCTAATATAGAAGTACCTTTAAGTTTGGTACAGTACATAAAATTTTATTATACTCTACACCTAAAATGAGTATAGATTTATATTAACATTGGTACGACGAATTGTAACCACCAAAAGGAAGCAAGTTCCAATATATGGAAACATTGGAAACGTATATAAAATATTCTTGATCAGGTATACCTAATCAATCTATTAAGTGAAGTCCGTCCGTCAGTTCGTAAACACGACAACTCAAAAAGTACGAATGCTCTTTTAATGAAATCTTACGAAAGTAAGTTCTGGATTGCAAATAGGCGAGATCTGAAAACGAGTTCGAATTATGAAAGGTTCCGATAGAGTTACAACATTTAAACTTGATACAATGAGTTGTTCTTTCTATTTCTTGGGTGGTTTCCTGTGTGCGACACAATTATCGCTTAATTTTAAAATAAATTGAAGTTGTAGTTCGGATCTTCTATTAAGATCTGTTTCACTTATTAAGACTACTTAAAAAAAGTGCAATTATGTTAGTTGTAATTTTTTGTAATATTTTATTTGATTTTTTGCTTTTATATTATTTGATTTTTCTGAAATTAGTTTATCAACTGGAAAAAAAATACTTATGTATTTATATACAGCTGTATTATATTATAATTCCTATATATTATTTGATAATACATAAAAGAAAGTTAAAAAAAATAACTAGTTTTGATATTTTAGTCCTTTCAAGTTTCTTTGTAGCTTCGCTTAAAGTAATATTCTAATGGGAATAACTTGCGTTGGTATCACCACATTGGATCAATATTAGCTGATTTATCATTCATTATACCCGTGCATACATATATGAACATCGGGTATATTAAAATTACTCCTCCGTTTGTAACGCATCGAAATATAAGAGCTAGATATAGTGTCAAGGGTACGTATCGAATCAGCATCGAAAAGTGAATCGATCTAGCTATGTGTGTCCGTCCGTCCGTCCGTCCGTCAGCACGATAACTCAAAAACTATAAGAGCTAGAGTTCTGAAACTTTCACAAAGTAATTTTTAGACAATTTCTAGGTTCCCTATTGTTTTTGGTTAAAATCGGACCAAGTCTTCGGGGAGCTGTCATACAACTTTTTTGCACCAATATGAATTTCTTCAAAAGTAATTATACTACGAGAATGAAAATTACACACGGTTAGTTTTATAATGACTCCGGCACTTATATGAAGTTTCAAAATGTTAGGGCCCCATTTTGGGGGGGCTGTCATACAACTTCTTTGCACCAATATGAATTTCTTCAAAACTAATTATACTACGAGGCTGAAAATTACACACGGTTAGTTATATAATGAATCGAGCACTTATATGAAGTTTCAAAATGTTAGGGCCCCATTTTCGGGGAGCTGCCATACAACTTTTTTGCACCAATATGAATTTCTTCAAAACTATTTATACTACGGGGATGAAAATTACACACGGTTAGTTTTATAATGACTCCGGCACTTATATGAAGTTTCAAAATGTTAGGGCCCCATTTTCGGGGGGCTGCCATACAACTTCTTTGCACCAATATGAATTTCTTCAAAACTAATTATACTACGAGGCTGAAAATTACACACGGTTAGTTATATAATGAATCGAGCACTTATATGAAGTTTCAAAATTTTAGGGCCCCATTTTCGGGGAGCTGCCATACAACTTTTTTGCACCAATATGAAATTCTTCAAAACTATTTATACTACGCGGATGAAAATTACACACGGTTAGTTATATAATGAATCGAGCACTTATATGAAGTTTCAAAATGTTAGGGCCCCATTTTCGGGGGGCTGCCATACAACTTCTTTGCACCAATATGAATTTCTTCAAAACTAATTATACTACGAGGCCGAAAATTACACACGGTTAGTTATATAATGAATCGAGCACTTATATGAAGTTTCAAAATTTTAGGGCCCCATTTTCGGGGGGCTGCCATACAAAGTTTTCGATTCAATAACTTTGAATCTAATGAAGCTACAAGGTTAAAATTAAAATTGGGCAGATAAATTAATAGGGCAAGTTACTTGGCAAAGTTGGACATCACTCGGACCTTCGGACTTTTAGGGTGGGCCAATTTTTTTTATTTTTTTTTTTTTTTTTTTTTTTTAAGCTAAAGTTATGGGACAATGAATGAAAATTTTGTTTTTTGTTTTGTAATTTTTTTTTTTTTTTGTTAATTTTTTTTTTTTTTTTTACGTCAAAATTATGGGGTAATGAGTTAAATGTATAAGGGAAGTAAATTACGGTTTATTTTATACACCATAGAGGGTATGCACGGGTATCTAAAAGTTGACAAGGGCAACTATAATCTTCCTCGTTTTAAAGTAGAGCAAGTGCTTGTACCTACCTTTTTCTTGGATTAATCGCAATATTTCAAAAATTTTACAATTCTATGCATGTGAGATTCGAGTATAATTTAAGATCTCCGATGAAAAAGGCATGTTTTTTTAAGGGCACTGTAAATTTTTTTTGAGATTTTCAATTTAAATATCGAACGTATAATGTTTAGCATTAGATTTAATTAGCATGACTTGAAGTGCTAAGCAGGCCGATCTCAATGTACCGCTAATTTAATTTAAGCTGGAAATGTACATTAACACAGAATACAGACTTTAAGCGGTACTTATGTATATGAAAATACACAAAAGCTGAGTTTAATAGAAATGTAATGATAGGGGCAGAAGGACACCGCTAAAATTTTTTACGTCAATTATAGTTGTCATTTTGTAATTTACTTGGAAAGAAAAATTACAGAGAAAAAAAAGCAACAACAAAAACAAAAATATTTCGTCTGTCCTGGGATATAATTAAGGAATTTTTAAAACTATTCAGAGATTCTTTCATTTTTTGTTTGTTTTTACTAACATAATATATATATATTATATATACATGTTTATATACACACACAGTTGTTAAGTAGTTAAAAGTCAAATAAAGGCAAAGGTTTTCATATTATTAATCTTTTGTAATCTAATAGATATTTTTTGCAGATATTAAAAAGATAGAAATACTAAATATATTATACCTAAGTTATATTATACCCTTACATTTTGTTACATTTCATAATATCTAAGTTTTTCTGAGAATTTTTTCAAACAGCTATTGATGAATTCAACTGCGAACTCTGAATTCTATTGAAAACTTAAAACTTTAGTAACATAAAAAAACATACAAGATTTTTGAAACTAAGAGTTGAAATTTAATATGAAGACAAACTTACTTAATTATAAAGAGCAACTAGAAATACTTTTATGTTGTATTAAGGTGACTTTAACAAAAAATGTATTAAAGAGGAAAAAAATTAAGTTCGAGGATTTTAGTAACAAAAACTTTTCTTTTATTCCTTTTCCATTCTTTTAAGGACTATCGGGCATTCAACAAGTCTATTTAGAATAGGCTTCATTTTTTTTTAAATCATTATACTCACTAATTTTTGATATACTTATAAAATTTTACGATATTTTATTAGATATGATTTGACCAGGGGTTGAATCCGAGACTTTTCACATGAAGAGCGGTTTCTTTACTACTACACTATAATAAACTTTAGGAAAAGTTAAATAAAAGAAGAAAAGTGGGATTTTTAACAAAAGCTGAATTTTGGAAAAGCTAAAATTTGAAAATGCGGGATTTTGAAAAAGTGGAATTTTATAAAAACGGGATTTTAGGAAAGCGGAATTTGGTGAAGCAGGATTACGGTTCAGTTCTTATCAAACCATCAAACCATTAACAAGTTAACGGTATTTTAATTAAACCCGCTTTTTTTTTTTTATATTTAATTCGTTTTTAATATATAACTTTTTTAATAAATAAAAACTTTTAATAATTTTAAACATTTTTCAAAAAGTGCTGACACTTAATTTAAATAAAAAAAAATTTACATTATAACTTTAAAATTAGTAAGACTTTTTTTATAATAATTTTAAATTTTAATTGTTGACGATCAAATTTCAATCTAGGTCATTTAAGTTTATTCACTTTTAATAATACATTTTGCAAGTGTAATTTTTTAAGAACATTAAAAACTGACCTATTATATTTTAAATACATTTTTTTTGCCGTTATAAAATAAAAAAAAAACAATATTAAATAAAAATGAATCAAAATAAATGCAGTGCCGTACTCTGTACAATTACAGATTTCAGAACCGAAATTATTACATGTAATGGTATCTGTAAAAGAAAATTTCATGGAGTTTGCATTAATGCACCTAGGGGCTGGCAAACATGCAACTCGTTCATTTCGCATCACTTTGTTTGCGATAGTTGCTTGGATTTGAACCAGCCTATACAAATACTAAAAGATGAGTTAATGGTTACACTAAATGATATTAAAAGTGACTGCCAAGGTTGCACGACTAAAGCAGTAGATGCTTTAAAAAACAATTCGGTATGCTTTAACGATATGGCCAAAAGCTATGATAACTTCAATCAAGCTTTATGCAGTTTTCTTTCTGACCGGAAAAAATATTTGAAAAACACTATGACAGATCTATTAAATGATCTCAAAGGTGAACTTATATCGGCAACATCAAAGGAGCTGGTTGGCATTCGTGAAGTGGTGGATCTAATGAAGGACGACTTAAATCGTATGAACGTATCCCTTCATGCTTTGGGTTCAGATCAACAAATACCCAATCATAGACAGAAGGAAATTCAGTGCGATGTGGAGTTAATTAAACAACAGTTGGATAAATTAAATAAACCACCAATAGTTTATAAAGATGTTTTTATCCAAACTGACAATATCACACCTAGCACAACGGCAAAGAGTAAAATAAATAAGACAAAACCCGGAGTTAAGGCTCTACTAACCCCGATTGTTACAACAAAGCCTTCGTTTACTCTTTGCATTTCAAGGCTAAATTGTAAAATGACTGAAAAAAGCCTTGAGAGCTTTATTAAACAAAAATTTAAGTGTGATATTGCAATTTGTAAAAAAGTTACTCCCAAAAGGATCCGGAATCCAAAATACCTGTCATTTAAAGTGTCCGTTCCTGATATGATGGTTGAGAAGGTGAGAAATCTTAAATTTTGGAAGAAGGGAACGAAAATTACAAAATTTCGGGATGTTAGAGGTAATAAAAATAAAATTAATAAAAATAAAAATAATGATAATAATCGTAAAAATAAAAATATATCTAGTAATAAAAGTAATAAGACTAATAAAAATAAATATAATAATAACAATAATAATAATAATAATAATAATAATAATAATAATAATAATAATAATAGTAATAATAATAAAAATAGTAATAATAATAATAATAATAATAATAATAATAATAATAATAATAATAATAATAATAATAATAATAATAATAATAATAATAATAATAATAATAATAATAATAATAATAATAATAATAATAATAATAATAATAATAGTAATAATAATAATAATAACAATAACAATAATAATAATAATAATAGTTCTGAAAATAGTAATATTAACTCTGACAATAGAAATACTAATACTAGCATTAACGTTAATAATATAACTGTACATCCTAATAATAGCGCAACTGCTAACAATTCAACTAATTCTAACTCAACAGATTCAAATAATTCCATAAACACTAAATTAAATACTAATAACAGTACTTCTAACATAAATCAGAACAACATTTGTCATAACCACAATACTATTCAGAACAATAATAACAATACAAACACTTTAAATACTTCATCAGTAACTAAAGAGCCTGAAATTGTCAATGCTAACTCTACTACAGTTATTGAACCTCCTCCTTCTTCGTTGACTTCTCCAAACACTCCTTCTACTTCTAAATTCGTAAAATTTGTGCAAGGTGAAACTCTTCAGCCTTCAATTATTAACCCACTTTTACCACCAATAACTAGAATGACACAACAATCTCTTGCCAACAAGGACTATACAATAGCTCTTTCCAGGCTAAGAGATGATAAAGTTTATAACATGGTCAGATTGTATTTGTCGTATTTGTTTGACGATAATTATAATAAGGTATTGGAAGGTAAGACTAGAATAAGTGTAAAGGTCTTAATTGATAACGAAGGTTTACCGACCGATTATAAAGAACTCTATAAATTATATATTAAATTTCACGAAATTAAAGGTATATCTTCCAAAGATGTTTCTGACGACTTAAAGGCATACCGTAACCATTGTAGTAGTAATTATTACAATCACTTGCAGGTTTCAAATGATAACCATAATAAATATTTTCATATTAAATAATATTTAAATAAGACCTCTACATCTTTGATTGATCCTTCAAATTTGATAAATTTATCATTATATTATCAAAATGTCAGAGGTCTTAGAACAAAAACTAGACAAGTCCTACTTAATTCAATAAATTTAAATTTTGACGTATTTGCTTTAACTGAAACTTGGCTAAATTCTTCTATTAACAATCTTGAGCTTTTTGATAGCTCATACTCGGTTTTTAGAAAAGACAGATACTCTGAACTTAATGTATCTAATAGTTACATTCCTAAAGGGGGAGGAGTATTGATAGCCGTAAAAAACTCATTTAATGCAAATGAAATTCCTATTTCTGACGCGGACTGTCTCGAAATAATTGGTGTGAACATAAAATTTTCCAATAAAAGTGTTAATATTGTTAACACATACATTCCACCTTCTTCGAATTTAAATATTTATATTACTCTTTTAAATGTAATAGATTCGATTTGCTGTAATTCTGGTCCTAATGATGAGTTAATTTTATGTGGAGATTTTAATCTCCCTAATATAACTTGGATCAATCATGACGAAGAATCTTTTTTGATTGCTGATTCTTCAGTGAATGAACCTGATTCTTAATTTATTGATGGTTTAAATACCAACGATTTACAACAGGTTTCCCACTGCCGCAATTTTAAAGATAAACAATTGGATCTAATATTTACTTCTGATTGGAATAATATTATTTTCTGTGAATCGGTGTCACCGCTTGTTGCGTTGGACCCCTATCACCCTTCAATAAATTTTACTTATTGTTTGACTAATTCCATAAATCATGAAGCAGCAGATTCTTATAGGTTTAATTTCAATAAAACCAACTTTCCCGGACTAGTAAATTTCTTAAACACCTATGACTTCACGTCTATATTTAATAATATAGACCTTAATCAAATGACAATTAGGTTTTATGAAATAATGTTCGAAGGTTTTACACAATTTGTTCCTATTTCAAAAAACAGATGTTCTAACTCTGGCCCACCATGGTTCACAAAGGAGCTTAGATCTCTCAGAAATAAGAAAAACAAAGCCTGGCGTAAATATCTAAAAACAAAAGATATTAATGAATTTAATAATTTTGTCATATTGTTTGAGAATTTTAAAACTTCTTCTGAAATACTTTATAATAGTTACATTAACTTAATGGCAACTAAATTAAAGTCTGATCCGAAAAAATTTTGGAAATTCTTAAACTCTAAACGTAAATGTGATGATTACCCAACATTTATGAATTTCAATTCTCTTTCTAGTAATGATCCTTCAACTATTTCAAAATATTTTCGTGAGTTTTTTAGCACTTCATATAGTGAGTCTTCTTTTACGCCAAATGAAAATTATTTCTCCTATATGAATACATATCAAAAAACTTCTCTTACTGACATTAATATTAATGAACAAATAGTTTCCAGCTATCTAAATAAACTGGGTGATAATACTTTTCCTGGACCAGATGGTATACCAGAAATAATTTTGAGCAAGTGTTCTAACATTCTCACTACGCCTTTAACATTACTCTTTAAAAATTCATTAAATTCCGGATATTTTCCTCCTATTTGGAAAATTTCTTATATCAGGCCAATTCACAAAAAGAATGCTAAAAATGAAATCACTAACTATCGCCCAATAGCTAAATTATCTTCAATTCCTAAATTATTTGAATTAATTATAACGGATTCAATTTATAATCATTGTAGGAATCTTTTAATAGATAACCAACATGGCTTTGTAAAACAAAAATCTACGGTGACTAATCTAGTTGAAACCACATCTCTTCTTCTTAATAACATGGAAGAAGGATTTCAAACAGATGTTGTCTATACTGATTTTAGTAAAGCATTTGATCTATTGCCACATAATATTATTTTACTAAAACTTGAAAAATATGGTTTTCCACTATTTTTCCTTAAGTGGATACATTCTTATTTATGTGATCGCTCCTATAGTGTTATATTTAAAAATGTGATTTCAGAACCTTTCGTGGCAAATTCGGGAGTTCCACAAGGTAGTCACCTTGGCCCTCTACTTTTTATCTTATCTGTAAATGATGTTTCTTCTTTAATTTCTAATTGCGAGCTTCAAGTTTACGCTGATGATATGAAACTTTTTAAAAAGATTACATCTTATAATGACGCCATCCTTATGCAGAATGATCTTCAAAATTTTAACAATTGGTGCGTTAATAACTGTTTACTACTTAATGTAAATAAATGCGCACTGATATCTTATACACGCCGATCTAATCCTATTTGTTTCAATTATAACTTAGATGGTATTAGTTTACCTAAAGTTACCTCAATAAAGGACTTAGGGGTGTACTTCGATTCCCAACTTAGCTTTAAAATCCATTATAATAATATTATAAATAAAGCTAATTCACTATTGGGATTTGTTAAACGTTCTGCAAAGGAATTTTCAGATCCTTATGTACTTAAATCGTTGTACACTTGTCTTGTAAGACCAAACTTGGAATATGCTAGTCAAGTTTGGTCTCCGTTTTATATGGTACACATTGATAGGATTGAGGCAATACAAAAAAATTTTCTTAGATTTGCCTTACGCCATTTGCCATGGTCGAATCCCATTATTTTACCACCATATGAACAAAGGCTAAAATTAATTGATTTGTGTACTTTAAATTTTCGACGTGAAGTTTCTGATGTCATTTTTATTACAGAAATTGTCAAGGGTAACGTTAAATCTAATTTAATTTCTAGTAAAATTATTATTAGAAATCTTCAACGTCTTCGCTCTTGCAATTTATTTAAAACTAATAATCATAGGACTAACTATGGCAAATTCGAACCTATTAATAGAATGCTTATTATAGGTAATAAACATAAACATTATATTGACTTTACACTTTCAAAACACTCCCAAAAACAAAAATTATACAATCGCTATTATTAGGATTATTTTTGTTTTGTTTTTCTTGTAGTAATGTAAAGTTTATAATTTTTAACTTTTAATTTTAATTTTAGTTTGAACATATTTATAATTAGTCAAATATGTAATTTTTTATATTGATTTTAATTGTATAATTTTAATTGTTATTTGTATGATTTTTTGTAAACTGTTTGTGTTAAGCAGTATAATAAATAAATAAAATAAATAAATAAAACTATTTCATTTAAAACCATTGCAACTGTACAAGTAAGGAGTCGAGGTGTAGTTTGCAATTGAGTATATCAATTGATTTGTGTAGAAATTTCACTCTGTTCTCTCTTCTATTGCTAGCACAATATTAAATGATCAAATTCCAAATTATAATATAACACTTAAAATCAACTTATAAAGTCTGCATATTATGATGATACTAATTGTGTTAAGATAATGGTACCCAATCTAGGACTCAATTAATATTTACCTTTTAATAGAGGACCTAAACGATCTTTGCAATTAGAGGGTAATTAATAACTGAGATTCATTATGGAATATGAGATATCTTTTAGTAAACTCAAACATCTATGAGTTAAAATTTCCTCACTATTTTTGGAATATACGCGTGTGTGTCATAAATTTAACAACGAACCCTTTTTCTAAATTAAATAAAAATTTTAGAAATCCTAAACACAGGAAAAAAAAAATAAATAATTCAACCGCTTTTTCTCCTGTAAAAGTGAATAGAGAAGATTTTTTTCTCTATTCCATAAACATTCTACGAATATTTTTATTTTATTAAATTGAATTTTTTATTAATTTTTGTTTTTTCTGTGTTGTGTTTTTTTTTAATTCTCTTCTGAATATGAAATATGATTATATGTCATGTATGTTAAGCTTTAAACACATGTGTTTCATGTCTCTTTTAGTAAATTTAGAATAAATATTTAAGTAAATACAAAATTTATTATCTAGTTCTTTTCACTGACGTTCACTTACTAACCGTTCATCAGCCCATTAGCTCTTCGTCGAACGCGTTTGGTACACCAGAATTACTTTTCTTTATGATTTTTAAACGAAAGTTAGTATCGGCACGAGTAAATTTTTTGTTTGATGATTTTTATTTTATTGTATTTTAGCATTGTATTAACCTCCATTAAGTGTATAGTTATAAAAGATTTGTTCAAACTAATACGTCTGATCTGTGTATAACCAATAGAATAAGAATGATAAAACATAACAGCAAAAATTGTAAAAGCACTATCTGTTTCGACCCTATTCAAGTGACATCGAAGGGTTAATAAATATTGAATATAGGCTGCCATGAACCTTAAACTCTAAAGTTAAAAATGAATAGCCTAGAAATTGATTATTATTATTATATTATTGTACTAATTGATCTTTTAAAAATTAGAAGTCTAGAAATCTTCGTACGGCTTTCCGAATTTCTAAATTTTGAATTTTTTCTAGGAAAGCAAAACTTTTATAAATAAAAATATATACCATGTCCTATAACTTCTCTGGTCCACATCAATTCTCTAAAGAGGCTCTAAGTTAAACATTTAAAAATTGGAAAAACTGAAGTTCGAAAACTTTTCAAAGTTATTTATAAATGAAAACTTTGTATCAATCCTGTGCGAAACTCAATTTTTGCAAAATTCTTTATTCTTTTTTGGACTTTCAAGCGGTTTGACCCAAGGATTTTAATATTTAAGGAAACTTGATCTATGTTTTCTTAAAAGACTAATCAAAAAAAAAATGAGTATCTTCTGCGAGAACTTTATAGTATGGACCTCCGGTTGGGAGCTGTAAGGGACCAATAATTTATAATTTCTAATTTTTAAATACCAGGAACTTGAATACCTGTCCAAATTTTTTTTTAAATAGTATGCAAAAAATGGAGCTCCAGCGTTATATTTTAACATATTTATTCATTATTGTTTAATTTTTAAATATGTGCTTATTTGAAAACTTTGGTTTTTTAAATCTTTGGTAAATGTGTGGTTTGAGTTATAATTAAATTGTTTTTGTTATTTTGGATTGTTTGTATATCAGATTTATCAAGGTGTACTAAGTTTTAATGAGTAATATGCTTATTTTTTTTTTATTTAAAATGTTCATGCCCTTTGTATTGTTGGTGAAAATAAGCTTGTTTTTAATATTACCGTTTTTTTTCTACAATTCGTAGTAGAGATTTAAATATTTTATGTAAAGGTTTATGCTTTTTTTTAAGATCTTTTTTCTTTGTTTAGTTAAATGGGATAAAAACCACTTTGTTACATACAAAAATTGTGCTAAGCAAATAATTTTTATATAAAACAAAAATATTTTCAAGGTGTGGTGATTATAAAGAGATAGAAAAGGAAACAATACACATAAGGAACTTTTGAAGCAAAGATATTTGGGAACCTAAGAATGGCTAATGCAAGGACTAAGTTAGTACATATAGGAGTAAAAAATAATTTCATTTGGAAATTTCCAGTAAATTCATTATATTAAAAGCTAACATTGTATCACTTTTTTCCAAAAACGCATACTAGCTTGTACCATTTAAATCACTATTCGTGGAGTGCACTAATACTTTAGCTCACCAAACTCTTTCAATAGATAGAATTTTTTGTTACAAGGACGTTCTTCCCTGTTGCCGTCATTTGTTTTAATATTGGGATGAATGAGAGTAGTTGATTGGATACTTGCTTCACGGTAGTGGTTTGAATAGCGTTCCATGTTCTATTAAGAATAGGAAACTGGCGCTTAGTACAAGTTATTTTAGGTTGACACTTTTCTTTAATGTTCCTCTAATGGTATTAAGCCAGCATTTTTGGGGCCATTTCATATGGGCCCGGATCATAATGTCCTTTTTTGATTTAATGACCCACCATAATTTCGGATATGGAATTTAAAACTATTAAATTATTGTATTATTCCAATTCCAAATTTGTAGCCGACTGTAAAATTTGAATATTTTTAACAGGTTTGAAACAATTTTCTATATTCCATTAGATGGGCAATTCAGTTTTGATTTTGTTAAGGGTATTGTGTCACACCATTGGTGAGGTGTTTTCCCCCGACAATAGTTTTGAAATATGTTTCACCGCTGTTAAAAAAATAGTATGACCTGTTAAAAATTTTATGACATTTATTAAAGAAAAACAATACCAAAAAAAACGGTATAAATATTTTTAATTAATTAATACTTCTTAATATTTTAAATATTAAATATCTATAACCTGAGTAACCTGAGAAATGAAAGACAGTTCTTCTTTTTGTTAAAATTAATCCAGCAATTTACTTTTATATTAAAACACTTTTAAATGCAAAAGATCTGCCATCAATTTTTGGTTAATGAAAATTTTAAACATTTTAAGCTTAAAAGTTTTCAAACATTAAAAGAACTGTTTCTTATACCAGCAATTTACTTTTATATTAACACAGTAATAAATTCCCAAGATCTACCTTCAATTTTTTATTACCTACATTTTAGGGGGCTAGTACTACTTTAATAAAAGTATATATTGAAAAAAATATTTTTTTTATTTTATTTTATTTAAGAAAATAGTATTGATATACAATATTTGTACATGTATATAATGAAATTAGAAATAATTCTTATTAGAAAAAAATTTTCTTTCAATTGACATTCCGTCATTTGTGACGGGCCAACAGCTAGTAATAAATAATAAAAATAATTAAAATTTAAAAAGTTGAATCCTATTAAAATCGGTCTCAAAACGTACCAATTAATTAATTTACAAATGAGCGAATTTAAGATATAAGATCAATTATTAATAACTTTTACAAAAGACTGATTTTATTAATTTAATTCATTATTGAAAAAATATTATAATTTTCGCATATCCATAATATTATAATATTAGACAATGAGTTGTTCTTCGGTTACAAAATAAGGTTTTCACATGTCCTTGTAACAACAATACATTTTCCACTGTCCTTTGTTTTATTTCTTATATTTTAAGGTGGTAGATTGTTCTTTAAAGTTATATTTACTGTTTCTTGTATTGCATTGAACCATGAAAATATTGGGAAGCTGTATATTTAATATTATATCTTTATTTATATTGATATATGGCATACCATCGTTTTCCATTACATTAGTTTTAATCTTGGGGATCAACAAAATAAAATATGATTCAGAAATAGAAAAATATTGTAGGGAATAGAATTTTATTTTATTTGTTTGCAAAAGGTCAATGAACCCAATTTTAAAATAATTTCAAGGTTGTTCCCTTGTGAATTGTGAATAAAAATTTCTTCCACATTTTTATGATTAAAAAAGAAATAAGTTAGTTTTTTTTGGAATATTGTATAAAGGTGTCCAATCATGAAAAAAAGTTAAAGTTTTCACATAGGAATTTATCCTAGTCCTTATTAACTAGTGTTGTTTTAAAGTATTGCCTCTGCCCAACAAGTTGAAAAATTGAAGTAATACCTTGAATAAGGTTTTTAATATTGAAAATATCTAAATGTCTAAAAATCAATATTATGGCTTATATCAAGAAAAGTTTGGTATTGCATTTCTGAACATAAAGTGTAAAAATAATAAAAAGCTTTTCAGGGATTGATCAGATCTTTAAAAGAAAAATACGATCTGTGATGAAACAAGTGATGAAAAAAACCAAGGGATTTTACAAAAGCACATTTTCAGAATTATATAATGTTTGATTTAGATGACTTAACTGGATCCAATTAATTAATACTTAAAACCGATTATTAAAATTATGCCTCCTAAAACTGTATGCCTTATTAAACTGTATCACAAATTGGTATACACATTACGAATATTTAGAGATGCTGGAAAGATGATATAAAATCGCTAAAGTATTTGATAAAATCTTTATCTAGGTGGTTAACTAAATTGTTTAATATTTAATAGGTATCTTTCAGTCTGAATACATTTTTGCACATATACATAATGTTCCACGTTTAGTATAACACTATGTAGGTACCTACCTGTTAGATATGTAGACCTATCAGATATACATACTTATGTAATATGTTTTCAAAATTGTTCCGAAATTTGCTTTTGCTTTTCAAAACTAAAAACCATTCCAATCCAAATATTAGTTGTGAAAATTGTTTAATTATTACTTTTATTTATGACTTTGAATATATACATACCTACTAACCTATCTATTCGTTTTTAAAGAAACTTCGTACAATAATCAAATTTTATTTGGTAGTACTTACTTATGATAATTTTTATAATAGTAAAACGATATATATGTAATTAGTTCTTTGTTTATTTTTCTTAATATTTTTTTACATACACATATGCATATGCTGATAATAATATGAGAAAACATGGTAGTAATCTAATTAGAAATATTGTTTTCATTAATGAAAATACATAATCATTAAAATATTTTTTTTAAACAAAATACGCACACGCATATTTATGTAAGATTATTATTAATATATTTATTATCTATCGAACACAAATAAACTTACATTAGACACATGTATACTTTACTACTATAAACATATGTATCCATAGAACAAACATATTTGGTATTTGCATATCAATAGCAAAACTAAAACAAAATCATTTCACACTATTACATTTTGTCTTACGCGCTGTTGCATTTTTAAAATTTTAAGATGAATAAGTTAGGTAGTCTACCTTTTGTATTTTTCGTATTTTTTTAAAATGTTGAGGTCGTTTGTTCAAATTCTCTTCATGGTGAAATTTTTTTTGATAACTAAAAGTTTTTTTTTATTTAAGTACCTATTTGTTTAATTGAAACTATCCAAATAAATAAATTTTATTTGTAATTTTTATACCCGTATGACTATATAGTCCAAGGGTATAATAAATTTGCCATTATGTTTGTGACGCAGAGAAGGAGGGGGGGTAGATATAGATTCAAGTGTATGGATCGGATCAGAATCGAAAAATAAATCGATTTAGCTATGTATGTCCGTCCGTCCGTGTGTCCATCCGTCCGTCCGTCATCACGGTAACTCAAAAAGTAAAGGAGCTAGAATTATGAAATTTTCACAAATTCGTTTTTATGCAAAAAACGGAATCGAGTTTTAAATTCAGCCATTTTGGTCCACGGGTTCGAGTACCTGCCATACAACTTCTAATTTTATATGAGCATTACTCTATACCTATGGAAGCTGCGTATCTGAAATTTTGCCAAAAGTGGTTTAGTATAATGGCCAAAGTTACTGCAAAATTTGGTTGGTCTACTGCAGAGGGTTCGAGTAGCTGCCATACAACTCCTTCTTTTATATGAGCTTTACACTACACCTGATGAAGCTGGGTGTCTGAAATTTTGCAAAAATTAGTTTAGTGTAACGGCCAAAGTTACTGCAAAATTTAGTTGGTCTACTGCTGAGGGTTCGAGTAGCTGCCATACAACTCCTTCTTTTATATGAGGATTACACTACACCAAATGAATCTGGGTGTCTGAAATTTTGCCAAAAATAGTTTAGTGTAATGGACAAAGTTACTGCAAAATTTGGTTGGTCTACTGCAAAGGGTTCGAGTAGCTGCCATACAACTCCTTCTTTTATATGAGCGTTACTCTACACCTAATAAAGCTGAATGTTTGAAATTTTGCCAAAAGTAATTAACCGGATGATATAATGTATATGTTACGGTCATACGGGTATCCCAGAGTTGACACAGTCTACTCTACTACACTCTTCCTCGTTTTTATTATTTCTGTTGAATTTAAAAAAAAACATAAAAAAAAATTTTTCCTTTCAACGAGGATCGAACTCAGATGTATTTACACCCGATGCCACTTCGCTAACCACTGAACCATACAATTCTTGTAAACTTATGGTCAGATTTCTAATATAAATATATCACTAACTGACAGAATGAAAAATAAAGCCATAGACACAGGCAAGTTCATTTAAAAGTATATAATAACACGTTATCACATTAGGACAACTTTTAGAAACTTTCTTATGAACGAATGGAAGAACGGACGGAAGAACTTTCTTTTTTATACAATTATTGCCAAGTCGTAGAAAACTGAAATATTTTCTGTACTGGAATTTACTGATAAAAAAAGACTTAGAGCTCCATAAGTCAGCCCATGCGTCGGTGTTATTCCAACAGGTATTAAGAACTTAGAACTCCATAAATCTTTTTCTGCCAGTATATTCCAGTAGAACCAATAGATTCCAGTATCCAGTAGATACGTTTAACAAAAATTTTCACTTTTTTAATAGTTTTTTCAATATTTCCTAAATACCAACTTAAGAAATACAATAAATCAACCTTATTCCATGCTGTTGAAAATATAATATGACAGTTATCAATAAATTTTTAAAGTAATTTCCAATTTTATTTTTTTACATAAAAATATTCAATAATTCGCAATAAGTTCCCTTGTGTAAAAAGTTGTATCTATGTAGAATACATGAAAGAAATTTATTTTCAAATTTATTTATTTCTTTTAACGCTTTCATACTTTATCATTTCCAAGAAAAAAAGTGTTTCTATTAAATTTCCCAACTTGGCACAATATACAGAGTATCTACATAAACTAAACATTGACGTATCCTTTAAAATATGTCTGAGATCCTTTCTATTAAATTGAATGTGGAATTCAATAAGACCAATTCTAATAACACGAATATAATATGACCCCTTGTTCCAACATGTACCTATGGTATAGACAGGCTTATTAGCCTAACAGTTGAACAGTTAGCGCTTAAAAAATAAAAAATAAAAAAAAGTATCTTCTCGATCAATTGAATTTAATTTTTCTAAAACATTTTTATAACTTATTTTTTCTAGATATAATAATTTAATATACAAAGTATAATTTAATATATAATATAGATTCACTAAATTAAAAAAAAAATTATTAAAAGTTAAAACAACTTTGTTTTTTGCAAAAAACAAGCCAAAACCTAAAACAACTTTTGAAAAAGGTATACTCTATTTCTATTTTTGCTCAGTTAAGGGTGTGTAAGTAAGACTCAATTCCTAGATGATTTTATTTATTATTTTTCCTTTCTTTAAAGAAGTTAAAATAAAGTTAAATTTTTCAGTTAATATTAAAATTGCAGTGAAAACCTCATGTATAAGCGTTAAAGGAAATTATTAATTAACAAGTGAGGAAAAAAACCAAGGGTTTTTAAAAAGCACATATTCAAAATTATATACGGTTTCTTACTGAATATTTTATCATTTACTTTTATAAAAATATATATTATGATAATATTATGATTTAGTTATTTCATTAATTTATTAATTATATGACTTATAGTGAAATACTTAGAATATAACCCCAATGCCCTCAAGAAAACCTGTTAATAAGTGCGAAATATAATGTTGGATTTTCAATGTCAACGTTTAATTTTGGTAAAACTTACACTGGTGAATAAGTTACTGTTTTATGAAAATATAAAATTTTTAAGACCTAGTAGCCCTTTAACGGGGATGGTTCCCAAATTTTTGCTTAGCAAACTTATGATGAATCTGCTCACCCTCCTCCTGTGTTCACCCTTCCATTTTTTTCCGGTTCTAGGAAATCAATTTTGAACTCCAACAAAATTTGGAATTTTACCTAGAATTTTATTATTTAACCAAAAATGGTTAAAACTAAGAGACAATTTCTTCATTTTAAAATCTTTCATCTTCCCTTTAAAATTTAAGAAAAACTTTTAACATATGTTGAAATATAATGCTGCAGCTGTAAATTTTGTATATTTTTGAGAAAAACTTTAAACAGATATTACAGTTACAGGTGTTTAAAAATAGCTAACTTTAAATTTTCGAGCCCTTTTAGCTCCTAAACAGAGGACGCGACAAAAAAATTTTGTTAACTGACTCCCAAAATTTTCAGACCCTAGCTAGAACCGTTTAGAAGTTAAAAGTTATGTGTAGTACCGTATGGCAACCCTATACATTTAAGACTTATATTTTTGTGAAGCCTGTAAAAGCAGCTCTCTTATACCGTTTTTAGATTGAAAATGCACTTAATAGAACTCTGGTTATAACAATTTAAAAATAAGGCTTTTTCCATTTTGGTGGGGAGGGACTACAGAAAAAAATTCTTCCACGAAATTATTTTTTTTGTAATATCTACCCGTGGTTAAAATTTTTTTACTCTATTTCAAACGGTGTAAAAGTTTTGTAAGCATACGCAAGGACGGACGGACGGACAAAATGAAGCTATATAGGCACATTTTTACAAAATCTTTTGAAAATGTGCTAAAAATTAACAGTGTTTAGTAAAGGAAAATTTTTCGTAAAATTTAATCTTTACATTTATATATAATCGACTAATTGTTTTTTTATATGTAACAAACCCCAACTTGAGGCTGTGTGCAAGAATTTAAGCGTTTTTGCTCTGACAGTCTGATTAATTGACTTCAAACTTTGTATACGATTATCATCTTTGATAATGTAGCTGAATTTATTAGCAGACTTTGAATTCAATTACCCATATAGACACAACGATTGGTCACAAAAAATTTTGAAATTGAAAAGGTCCAATTTTCCGAAACACTGCATTGACCCAAATGAATTCTCAAACAATAATTTTTATACCCGTATGACTATATAGTCATTATACCCGTATGACTATATAGTGATTATACCCGTATGACTATATAGTCATTATACCCGTATGACTAGGGTATAATCTAGGGTATAATAAATTTGCCATTACGTTTGTGACGCAGAGAAGGAGGGGGGGTAGATATAGACTCAAGTGTATGGATCGGATCAGAATCGAAAAATAAAACGATTTAGCTATGTATGTCCGTCCGTCCGTCCGTCTGTCCGTCCGTCCGTCTGTCCGTCTGTCCGTCTCTCCGTCCGTCCGTCCGCACGATAACTCAAAAACTAAAGGAGCTAGGATCTTGAAATTTTCGCAAATTCGTTTTTTTGCAATAGCCGTCATCGCTATTTAAATATAGCCATTTTGGTCCATGGGTTCGGGTAGCTGCCATACAACTTCTTTTTTTATATGAGCATTACTCTGTACCTATTACAGCTGCGTGTCTGAAATTTTGGCAAAAATAGTTTAGTTTTATGGCCAAAGTTTCTGCAAAATTTGGTTGGTCTAGTGGAGTGGGTTCGGGTAGCTGCCATACAACTTCTTATTTTATATGAGCATTACTCTCCACTTAATGAAGCTGGGTGTCTGAATTTTTGCCAACAATTGTTTAGTGTAATGGCCAAAGTTTCTGCTAAATTTGGTTGGTCTGCTGCAGAGGGTTCGAGTAGCTGCCATACAACTCCTTATTTTATATGAGCATTACTCTCCATCTAATGTAGCTGGGTGTCTGAATTTTTGCCAAAAATTGTTTAGTGTAATGGCCAAAGTTTCTGCAAAATTTGGTTGGTCTACGACAGAGGGTTCGAGTAGCTGCCATACAACTCTTTATTTTATATGAGTATTCCACTACACTTAATAAAGCCAAAAGTAATTAACCGGATGATATAATGTATATGTTACGGTCATACGGGTATCCCAGAGTTGACACAGTCTACTCTACTACACTCTTCCTCGTTATTAATTAAAAACCCATTTAGGAACGTATATTGGGTATTAGGTAATATAATACCATGTTGTATGACAACGTGATGTGTCAGAAATCCCATTGTCAGAAGTTTCATGGAACTTCTCAATTTCTGAAAAAAATTTAATTTCTCAGTAAAGTTTTGCAATAAGAATTCTGCGCATGGGAATTCTTAAACGCCAGCGTCTGAAATATTAATTTATAAAAAATTTTTAAATTTATTTTAATTAGTAATTCTCATGCTCCAATTTTTCAATTAATGGAGTAGTTTTAAGGTATAAAAATTTGTTGCTAAAAAAGTAGTTGATTTGTTTTACTTTTTCGATTGATAAACTTTTAAGGGTGACAGTAAGAAGTCAAATAGCATTATCTATACTCCAACCTAATGCTTGACTATGCAAATACGATCCTATGTGTAGGGCTCTACTAACATTAGATTGACATATTGCCATCCTACTTCCCTCATGAGAACAGCGTTTTTATTTTGGCATTTTACATGCAATCAATTCTTTTATTCTATAATTGGAAGTTCGTTAGAATTCTAGGAGTCAGTTAACCGTGGGAGAGAAGTTTGGTTCTGGCTAGATTGGGATATCTGTAAATTATTTTCGATAATTTTGAATTCGGCTTCATTGATGCCTATTGGTCAGATGCATTTCTAATAGTTGCTACTAACTTGAAGGTGTCCCAGATGGTCGACAACGTTTTAGGTATGTTGAAATGGTTTAGATTACTCCATCTTTGTTGTAATTTTGTTGTTTAACACAAGACCCTTCACAGGAAATTTACATAATAGTCTCTAAATTTTAAAATTAATATTTTAATATACATATTTCAGCAGCAATACAAAAATAATTTCAAATCGGAATAATTTAAATATCTTTTTTTCTAAATAGAATCAATTTCTTATTAGGTTTTCTTTTAGCATTTTGTTCTTTCAATTTAAATTTAATTTTCCACGTGTCGGTTTGTTTTTATCATATGTTTTAATTTTATTGGATCTTTTTTATATTTTTTTTTTATTTTCAATTTGAATTTTAGGGTTAAAATAGCTGGCACATAAAAAAAAGAAAATTGTGAAAAACTATTACTTTTTAAAGCGGAAAGAATCGAAATTGAAATACATGTAATTCAGTTTTTTTTTTATTTTTTTCCAGCTATTTTTACTTAAAAACGAGGAAGAGTGTAGAAAAATAGACTGTGTTAACTTTGGGATACTCGTATGACCGTATTATAAACATTATATCATTCGGTTAATTACTTTTGGAAAAATTTTAGACACCCAGCTTCATTAGGTTTACTCTGCACCATGTAAAAGAAGAAGTTGTATGGCAGCTGCTCGAACCTACTGCACTACTCCAACTAAATTTTGCACAAACTTTGGCCATAATATTAACCTACTTTAGCAAAATTTCAGACACCCAGCTTCATTAGGTATGGAATAATACAGTCATACGGGTATTAAAAAAATTCTCTGACTTTTAAAATTCATTTTCTTTAGATTTTTTTTTGCTATTTAGATACTTTATTCTATGTGGATACTTATTTTTGTGCTGTACAATTTTACCAATAATGCAATTTTGTGTTTCCAGATGAGATACGGAAATTTTAGAAGTATTTATGATTTTTGTAACAATTTGAAATGTAAAAAAATCCATTCTTAGAAACAAAAACGAAACCCCTTTTTAAAAAAATACTGTAGAAAACAAAATTGAAAAATTAAGTTTATTAGTTTCAATACAAACTACACTTTAAAAGGTAACAGTTACTGAAATAAAGTTTCTATCTAAAGTTTATATTATTAGATTTTGTTATTGAAATTTAAGTATAGGTTGGGGAAATTAGTATTATTTAATTTTGCTGAAAAGTTTTTAATAGAAAAATAAATTTTCCTATAAAGTTTAACAGTCGGACAAATAATAATTGATTGAAGATTTTTGCCTCATCTACAGACGCTTTTCAAATATCAAGTGTTACTATCCATGTCTCCGTTCTTAACGACATTTTCTAAATAGAACTCAACATTGTTAAAATTAAGTTGAATTATATCATTGTAAGCGTTTAGGTGGAGATCATCAAAATCAAAATTCTGATTTTGTATCCGACTCAAATAAAATAATAAAAAAAAATTTGGTTTACCCCACTCCATAAATTAAAAAAAAAAATCATAAAAACCATAAAAAATTTGATGCACGCGATTCTAAAAATTTAAAAAAAAACAAATTTTGGCCCACTATAAAAGTTCGGGTAATTTCTAACTTTGTCAACGTTCTTGCCATATTACTTTATTTACCTACTTTTACTTCAACTATGTAGTTCTGAAGATATGTAAGTAAAGTTCAAAAAAGTTGTATGGCAGTAGCCCGAAAATGAAGTTTAACGTTTTGAAATTTAACAGAAGTTCTTATATAACTTAATCTCCATAGTTTTCATCCTCCCAGTAGATATAATTAGTTTTGAAGAAATTCATACTGATTCAAAAGGTTTGTATGATAGCTACACGATGACGTGGTCTAATTTTAATCAAAAAAAAATATTGAACCTGCTAATTTCCTTAAAAGAGCTTTGTTTGAATTTCAAAATCCTAGCCCTTTTAGGTTTGTGCTGACATACTCTGCCAGATCGATTTACTTTTCGATGGTAATCGAATACACAAATTTGAATCTGTTATCTTGCATATTTAGATCGATGCGTTACGCACGGAGGAGCAACTTTACTATACCCGTAGCCTTATTTGGATTCCCGGGAATAAAAAGGAGATTTTCTAAGAACTGGGTTTAGAATTAAAAACAAGATTATCCTTCCCTCCCATATCATATCTCAAGTTATGGAACGCAAATTGGTTCATTATACTTTCACATTCATATTCCCTCTATTTAATATTTTCCTGTGTCTGTATTTTCCAATCAACTGGTAGGCAACGGTATTATCCCATTACATTTGCAAAAAGGAAACTCTTTAGTTACTCGGTTATTAATTTTTAGCACATTTTCAAAAAATTTTGTAAAAATGTGCCTATATAGCTTCCCTCTGTCCGTCCGTCCGTCCGTCCGTATGTTTATTAAAACTTTTACACCGTTTGAAATAGAGAAAAAAAATTTTAACCATGGGTAGTTTTTGCAAAAAAAATTATTTCGTAGAAGAATTTTTTTCTGTAGCCCCACCTGTTACGGGGCTACAGCCCCCCAAAGTTGGAAAAAGCTCTATATTTAAATTGTTATAACAAGAGTTCTGTTACATATATTTTCAATCTGAAAACGGCAAATGATAGCTGGTTCATACGCTTTATAAATTTTTACAAGGCAAATATTTAGGGTTGCCATACGGTACTAAAATTTAACATTACGCAAAACTCAATTTTTTGCCACACATATCTGCTGAACGGTTCAAGCTAGGATCTTGAAATTTTGGGAGAAGTTAGATCCTAAAAAAATAGTAGGAGTCAGTTAACAAAATTTTTTTGTCAAGCCCCCTGTTTAGGAGCCATAAGGACCCGAAAATTGAAATTATGCTATTTTTAAGCACCTGTAACTTGAATACCTGTCCAATTTTTTTTTTATTAATATACAAAATTTAAAGGTCCAACATTATATTTTAACATATGTTAAAGGTTTTTCTTAAATTTAAAAGGGGTTCCTTAAATTGAAGAAAGTGTCTCTCAGTTTTACCCATTTTTGCTTAGATAATAAAATTCTAAGTAAAATTCCAAATTTTTGTGTAATTCACAATTTAATTCCTAGAACCTAAAAAATTAGAGGATGGAGGAGGGGGGGGGGGGGAGTTAGAGGTTAGATTCTTGAGAAATTTGGCAACCTTCCCCATTGAAGGGCTATAACAACTTTTAAATAAAAAATTTACTGTTAGCAGTAAATTTTATAAGTCAGTAGTAACTATTTCCAAGTAAATATTTCCAAAGTTAAACTCAGTATGTAATACAATATAATTTGGAAAATGTGCTTTTTTAAAAACCCTTTGGTTTTTTTCCATCACTTGTTAAATTTCATTTAACTAAGAAACTAGTTCGATGGGTTAATAATTCCCAAAGACTTGTTTCCAAAGATTTGTTTCAGGACATCAAAGTTTTATTATGAAGCATATTGTTAACTTAAAATGAAGCATATTGTTGGAAACTGAAAATTCCAATTGATTTGATTTTGTTTGATTTAAATAAACATTTTAACTTGTTATTTTTAGTTTTAATAATAATATAATGTAGTCTTATTTATTTTAAATATTTAATTTATGAATTTCGAATATTTTTATTTTAAAGTATTTATTATTATTTTGTTTGCATTCATTATTTAATCAAAATATTATATCAATACATGAATGTAAAAATTATTTAAATGCATAATTTAGGAATTTAATTTAATTATGGGAGGATTTGAAAAAAACTAATACTTACTACGTTCTTGACATTTATTTATTGATCACAAATTTAATTAAAAAAAGTTCGAATATATATATATTATACCATTTTTTTTATTTAATTATGTTTTTTTATATATTTTTATTAAAATTAGCGAAGTTAAGTAATTATCTCCTAAATAATTAATTAATTTTTAAAATTGTTCTGCAGCAAGCATACCTTCTAAATACTGTATAATATTTAATAGGTATTACTTGTTATCCTGTTATAAGTTTCACTTAATAGTTGTTACTTGATAATAATATTGATATTTAGTATCATATGTTTAAATATTTTAAGTATTTGAACTTGAGCCACTCGGATGAGGGGTTGAAACTTATATAATGAACATTGGAAGAACAAAGCTGTGGAAATGTGATTCTCTTCCGTTTTAATGACTTATTCTGTGTTAATACTAATTAATTTTACTAAGTTATTTATATTTATAGAACAATTATACTACAAATAAAATACTCCCATTTGCAGCTTTTGGAATATTACCAAATTGAAAATTAAAATGATTGCCAGAAATCTGACACATAGGTACATCAAATTAAATTCATTAAAAGTTTTCAAAAAATATTTGGAGCATATTACATATCTAAATGTGAAATCCTAGGTTTTTAAGCTTAAATATTTTCCAAAAAATTCTGACTGGAATTTTGCCGGATTTCAATACTTTCAGTATTCGTTTGAATGCTGAATATAAAACAAAAACTTTGATTAAAATTAAATATTTGTAACCACTTTTTCATAATATTTAATTATAAATATCAAAAATGAATTAAAAAAATAACCAAAATTCTAACAAATTTTACAATTGATTAAATACAATAATATAAATATTTTTGAATAAATAATTTATTTCATTAGATATTTTTTTTTTAAATATTTTTCAATTAATTTAAAATTAAAATTTTATTTTTATATAGAAGTTATTCATTCGTATTTTGATTTTAATTTAACCACCCATCAGTTTACCAATGATCATGTATAAAAAATTATACTTGTTTTTATAGATCAATGTAGCATGTAATATAAATAGCTACCATAAATATAATAATTTTTTTTTTTAATATAAATAAAACATCATAATACATTGATTACCATAATAAAATATTTTTTAATAGATACCTAGGTATAGGTAAATTTAATTAGATTAATTTTTTAAATGCCAATCGGTTATTTGTGTTTGTGCAAAGTAAAGTTAAACCAATCTTGGATTTTTCACTGAAATAAGTTGATTTTTTAATTTAGTCAGTTAACAATAAATTAAATGCCAAATTTTTAGGGATAGAACTAACGAGATTAGATTTTATGATAAATCTAAAATTATATACATACATATTTAAATACATTTTTTATTTTGTTACTATGGCTACCACCAAATTTAATTATTTCCAATAAAACAAAACAAAACATTAGTTCTAACAAATTAATATTTTTAGTTAAACAGTATACACTATTTGAGTTACCTACATTGAAAACTATATATTAAATTTTATATTTCACACTGCCTCATAGAGATGGTCAAACATACCATAAGTATTATGATGGGATCCGTAATATCTTTAAAATATATGGAAAGATTATACTTCGTCGAGGGAACAATGAGGCAAGACGAGGAAATGAAATTTTAGAAAAAGGTTATTGCCTCAGTTCGCAGAATGGTTTATTGATTCTGATTAGTATATATTTTTCCACAAAAGCCGAAAAGCCTAAAGTGTGGCTTAATTCTTAGCTGCAAAAAATGATTGACCAGGACGACGAAAAATTATTAACCAGGCTTTTTAATATTTATTCTTTACATATGAAAATAACAGTTTTATTTTTACAGAGTCTCCTTAATAATTTGGCAACTTACTGTTGTTTGATTGTCAAACATATAAGCTTTGAACGAGGTCTTACAAAAGGGTCGGGTACGCAATCCCAAATCAAAAGCCAATTATTAGGGTTTTAGAGTTGGTTACTAATTAGGGTTGCAATAAATTGTTTAGCAGCGGTTTGGGACGGTAGCCTCGATGTTAAAACCTAAAATACGGATAATATAAACCATAATTGCTTTATATTTTCTGAAAAAAAGCGATACTCCTGCTTTTTCAAGAACAATTTTTCTAAAAACTAAACATGGTATTGAAAAATTTAAAACTTCCGTACAACCAACTGAAGCTAGCTGTCGTACATCCTATAAAAATACTTTTAGGGATTTTTTTCCAAATGAAGTTTTCATAAAAATCCTCATAATTAAAAAAAAAGTCCACCTTGTTTTCCAGGATGCTCTACGGATTTTTTCGTTCGGGGTTTTTTTCTTTCAGTAAAGTGTCATTATTTTTTAGAAATTCCTACCCAAGCCGAATAAATTTTCGCACATTTGGGAATTTGTAATAAGTTGAACATTTTTTCTGATTTTGTTATTGCAATTTTTCGATTTGGGAGTTGCTACCGAACCCGGTAGTTACTGAATTATGAGTTAGAGGCGTAATATAATTTTAGATCTACTGTCGTTTATCAGAATCAATTAAAACATTATTACTTTTATATGTCTTTTAAAACTTTGATTTAGTTTTACTAATCTTTCGTTTAGTTGTCTTCCCAAAAAATCATTAGCTTAATCAATTCTAAAGAAGCGCTAATTTCAATTCCATAAGTAAGGGCATCCATCTATTTAGTGTGACATTACTTATTTTATATACTTTTATATTAACTTACTGGTGTCTATTGATTTATTTTTCAGCCAATCATACTGTAAATTCTTAATATTAGAAATCTG
Organism: Dolichopus griseipennis; assembly: GCA_963082915.1. Taxonomy (NCBI): domain Eukaryota; kingdom Metazoa; phylum Arthropoda; class Insecta; order Diptera; family Dolichopodidae; genus Dolichopus; species Dolichopus griseipennis. The sequence goes on along the minus strand of CAUJBZ010000053.1, from coordinate 202,600 downwards.
ATCACTAGTTAGTAAGAATTAATATTAAAGTAGATTGCTGGACTAAGGTTAATGGAAAGAAAAACTGTTTCTAATTTCAGCAATTTACATTTATATTAAAACACTTTTAAATACAAAAGATCTATCATCAATTTTCGGTTAATTAAATTTTACAATATTTTAAGCTTAAAAGCTTTCAATCATTAAAAGAACTGTTTATTATACCAGCAATTTACTTTTATATTAAAACAGTAACAAATTTCCAAGATCTACCTTCAATTTTTTATTTGCTACATTTTAGGGGGCTAGAAGTGCTTTTATAAAATTATATATTGAAAAAAATATTTATTTTATTTTATATTTTCCCATGAAAATCTATTGAACATTTAAATATTATTCTATGGGAAAGGAAATTCTCTATAAGGTAAACAATCAGTATTTATTGTATTATACTATAATATACATTTACCATTTTATAGGAACCTCTTTTACAAAATCTATATCATCTTTGTTTTAAGTAATTTTATTTCGTTTCCTTCATTTCTACATTTGAAATTATTTACATTTTTAATTTTAACATTCACGTTTCTCACAATTCACAATTCATCACACCATCCTAATCAATTTGATAAGATCTTAAGAAAATTTTTCTTCTGATTAAATTGACAATATTATTCAGTAAATTAAAAAAAAAAATTAAACAAAAACTTTTCTTCACTTTTTTATTTTCAATACAGGGCTTTAAAGAAATCTCTATAAAAAATTTGGAAAGTTTAATTTAGAGGATAAATTTTTTTAATTGATTTAAAAATTTGTCGATTAAATAAGTTATGCCATTTTTTTAAAAATTCGGAAATAGCTATGTACTTTAAAATTCTTTGTATTTTCAGTTGTTTACAAAAGAAATGGATGGCTTTTCCGTCCAATATCATTTTAAAATAACTTATTCAAATTTCTCATTTGATTTTATGTTTAATCCTATCGTAAAAAGAATCTGTTAAAAGCATTATTTTAGTAAAAAATGACTTAACGTATATACTATGTCTTAAGGAAAGTTTACAAAACTGTAGTTAACAATTTTACTTCAATGCTTTGGATAAGGCTTAGTACAATGTTCTGGATCTAAATCCGGAGATCACGACATAAATCAGTGGTCGGCAGACAAAAATGCGATTCTTCAAATGGAAGAATTGTTATATGATTCGGAGAATATCGAATAATTTGGAAATTTGATATTTTCTTGATCTTGGGAGCCGACATTTTATCCGTCCACAACTACAAGCTGTTAGAACCTCTCAATCTTTTCAACTTTAAAAAAAACGACATTTTGTCAATTGGTATAAGGTTAGAATCCCGATTACTGAATGGTAAAAGGAAAAAAGATAAGTTTACAAAAAAAACTCGAAATAGGTGTAAAATAAATAAGTCGTTTCGATTGATATTGTTAAAGTTTTTTATTCAAGTTTAAATGTTTTATTATTATTATCAAAAAAATTAAGAGAATTAAATGAAGATGTTAATTTATTTTATAACAAAACTTAAATTTTTTGGATTTTTTTGTAAAGAAAAATATTTTGACTCTTCTTCCAAAAGTTTGAAAGTTTAATTGACTTAAATTGGTAAATCAATTTAAGTCAAAATATCTGGCACATTAATTAGGAAAAGAATTAAAATTTTGTTTTTTTTATACCTATATGAATATAGGTCAAAAGGGTATACTAAATTTTCCATTACGTTTGTAACGCATATAAGTGAGGTAGATATAGATTTAAAGGTATGGATCGGATCAGAATCGAAGAGTAAACTGATCTATCTATGTATCCGACCGTACGTCCGTCGCACGATTAATCAAAAACTAAAGGAGCCACGATTTTGAAATTTTCACAAATTCGCTTTTATGCAATAGCTGTCATCGCAATTAAAGTTCAACCAGTTTGCTCCACGAGTTCGAGTACCTGCCATACAGCTTCTTTATTTTTAAGAGCATTACTCTATACCTTATAAAGCTGGATGTCTGAAATTTTTCCAAAAATAGTTTAGTTTAAAACCCAAACTTTGTGTGAAATTTATTTGAGGTAGTCAAGTGGGTTCGAGTAGTTGCTATACAACTTCTTTTATTATTTGAACATTGAACATTTTTGTCAATGGTGGTTAATTTTAATTGGCAACGTCTAAATAAAATAAAGTTGTTGGAGTGGAAGAGGTTCGAAGAGCTACCTTTCAACTTCTTTCTTTTATACATAACTGAATAGCCTAGCAAGTTACAAACTATCTTAAATGTCAATAACCTCAAATTTAATTCTGTCAAATTATAATAAATAATAAATAAAGAAGAAAAAGTACTGATTTGAATATTATTTGCAAATATTATATAAAGAATTAAAAACTATTATTTAAAAATTTATCCTATCATTTGGTAAAAATGTCCAAAAAATATTGATATGTTAGATCCTACCTATTTAAAATTTAGAAGCTTTTTAAGTCTGTTAAAAAAATGTAAAATTTCCTAGATCATCTTTATATTTTATAAAATTTCTTTTAAATTTACAATATACTTATTATTTAAAAAAATTATTTCAAACATCTTTAAGATTTTTCGCTATTATACGTTTTATCACGTAAAAGGTCTTCCCAAGATATTTTGTCATTTCCCCTTTTATTTTTACACCACAAATTGACCACAAAATAATCCCAAAATAGCATTTAAAATTTTTGTAGCTGAAACGTGTATCAAATATTTAACAAGTGATGATAAAAACAAAAGGTTTTTAAAAAAGCACATTTTCATAATAATATAGAGTTTCATACTGAGTATTTTATCGGAATATAATGTTAAAGCTTCAATGTTAACGTTTAATTTATTAAATATATACGTTGGTGACTAAGTTACTACTTACTTATAAAAACCGTAATTTTTTTAATTTTTAAGTTCTAATAGCCCCTCTATGGGGAAGGTTGCCCAATTTTTCAAGGATCAAATCCTCACTACTCCCCTTCTCCCAACTTTTTTAGGTTCAAGGAATTAAATGGTGAATTCTAGCAAAATTTGGAATTTTATTTAGAATTTTACTATATAAGCAAAAATGGTTAAAACTGACAGACACTTTCTTCAATTTAAAGAACCGCTTTTAAATTTAAGAAAATCTTTTAACGTATGTTAAAGTATAATGTTGGACCTTAAAATTTTGTATATTAACAAAAAAAAAATTTGAACAGGTATTCAAGTTACAGGTGTTTAAAAATAGCAAAATTTCAATTTTCGAGCTCTTATAGCTGCTGAACAGGGGACGTGACAAAAAAATTTTGTTAACCGACTCCTACTAATTTCTAAAGTTCTAACTTCTGCCAAAATTTCAAGACCCCAGCTGGAACAGTTTAACAGATATGTGGGGTCATAAATTTTGCAAAAATTGAGTTTTATATAATGGTAAATTTTAGTACCGTATGGCAACCCTGTTCATTTTAGTGAAATATTTTTGTAAAGTCTAAGAAAGCAGCTCCCTTTACCGTTTTTAGATTGAAAATATAGCTAACAGAACTCTTATTATATCAATTTAAATAAAGGGCTTTTTTGGAATTTGCGGGGGCTGTAGCTTAGTCACCCTTCAAAATTAAGAAAAACCGTTGACACATGTTGAAATGTATTTAAAGAGCTTTCAATTTTGTAAATCACAAAAAAAAAATTTGAATTTTTTGAAAATGTGCTAAAAATTAAACTTTTATTTTTTTAAAATTTTTTTAAGAAATCTTAAAGTCTAATAAAAACTTTAAATAAGGTGTATTATATTTTTTATAAGTACAAGTATAAAAAGTAAGTGGAGAAAAGAATTTGTTACAACAAAACTTTTAAAAGTAAAATAGTACCAAAGGAATGTAATTTAAAGTAAATAAAACTTAATATGAATAAAATGGAAATTGGTGAAATAAATTTTATTTAAATTTTCAAAATTAATTTAATATTATATTTTTTATGCAATAAAATTTACTTTAACGAATTATTCTATTATTTTTAAAACTTTATTGAACTAATTTTATGATGTTAAATAAAATTAATTAGTATTATAGAATTTATTTTTCTAAGTAATGCATAATTATTAATATTTATTCTTCGAACTCATAATTTTATTAAAATTTATACTAATTGGTACTTTATTATAGTTACAATTAGTATCACAAAGGAAACAGAAAGAAACTACCAAGTTATCTATTTATACCCGTGCATACATATATGACATCGGGTATATTAGATTTGCTCCTCCGTTTGTAACGCATCGATCTAGACGAGCTAGATATAGTGTCAAGGGTACGTATTGGCTCAGAATCGAAAAATGAGTCGATCTAGCTATGTGTGTCTGTCCGTCCGTCTGTGTGTCCGTCCGTCTGTGTGTCCGTCCGTCTGTGTGTCAGCGCGATAACTCAAAAACTGAAAAAGCTACAGTTTTGAAATTTTCACAAAATATTTTTCAATCAATTTCTAGGTTCCCTATTTTTTTTGGTTAAGATCGGACCAAAACTTCGGGTAGCTCTCGAACAACTAACTTTTTCAACTCCAACATTTTCATACAAAAATTTTAAATTTTGCTTGCATCTTGAAATTATATGAATTTTGTTTTTTTGTTTTTTTGTTTTTTGTTACAAAAAGTAGATAACGATTTCGAGTTAGAATTTCATATGATTTAAATGATGCGTAGTTTATCTATATATATAAAAGGGAAAGTTTGTTTGTATGTTTGTTTGTTTGTTTGTTTGTTTGTATGTAGCGAATAGACTCCTAAACTGCCCAGCCGATTTTCATGAAAATTTGTATATAGAGGTTTTTGGGTACGGAAAGAAATCGTGGCCCAAAAATTTTGCTCTAACGGACCGCCAAGTTGGGGCTGTGGTGCAAGTATTTAAACTTCTTTGCTGTAAAATGAAAACGGTTTGACCGATTGACTTCAAATTTTGTATACGTAATGCTCTTTGAGAATTGAGTTGACCCTATTAACAGTTTTGGAATTTGTTAACCCATGTCGGGCCGACGGGTGGTCAAAAAAAATGTTGGGTCCAAATTTTGTCCGATTTTACAAAATTCTGCTTTGGCTAAAAAGAAAGCCCCAAAAAAAATTTTGTTGAGTTCCATTAACCCATTGCGGCCCAACAGCTTTTTATAGGTTTTTTCAATACTTAACTCTAAATTAGAAACGGTTTGACCGATTTTCTTCAAATTTTGTATACGTGCTCCTCTGTGAGAATTGAGTTGACCCTATTAACAGTTTTGGAATTTGTTAACCCATGTCGGGCCGACGGGTGGTCAAAAAAAATTTTGGGTCCAAATTTTGTCCGATTTTATGAAATTCTGCTTTGGCTAAAAAGAAAACCCCAAAACAAATTTTATTGAGTTGCATTAACCCATTGCGGCCCAGCAGCTTTTTATAGTTTTTTTCAATACTTAACTTTAAATTAAAAACGGTTTGACCGATTTTCTTCAAATTTTGTATACGTGCTCCCCTGTGAGAATTGAGTTGACACTATTAACAGTTTTGGAATTTGTAAATAGATGTCGGGCCGACGGGTGGTCAAAAAAAATTTTGGGTCCAAATTTTGTCCGATTTTTCGAAATTCTGCTTTGGCTTAAAAGAAAGCCCTAAAAAAAATGTTGTTGAGTTCCATTAACCCATTGCGGCCCAACAGCTTTTTATTAATTTTTTGGTTATTTTACTCTAAATTAGAAACGATTTGACCGGTTGACCTCAAATTTTATATGTGTGAAGCAACTTGAAAATGGAGTTGAGTCTGTTAACGTCGGTCCTACGTTTGGTCAAAAAAAATTTTTTGGAAGTAAATTACGTCAAATTTTGGAAAATAGTTTGTACTGCTTTGAAATACAGAAAGTTTCAAAAATTACTAGAATAATCCTAGCAAAATCGTTTTAAAAAGATTGCTTTCATACATTTTTAAATTTACGTGTGTAAACCGTGCGTAATTTTTGTGTTAACTTTTTGCAGTAACATCAAATTCAATTAAACCTCCATTGAAAGGCGCAGCAACGCGCACCGGGTATTAGCTAGTTTAAGATAAGCAAAAAAGAAGACAAAGATTTTTTTTAAGTAAATGGCTTATTGATATTGATAGATATAATGATTATGAATATGATGATTAATATCTATCATGATGATTATTATATGAATATGATCATATGAAGTTGATTTTGCTTAAGTCTAATATATTGGTAAATTAAAAATTAATTATAAGAGATAGAATTGAAAAATTAGAGCAATAGTTTTGAAAATCACACAAAACATTTTTTGGACATTTTTGAGGTTCCCTATTCTTTTTGTTTAAGACCAGATCAAGGTTTTGGGGAGCTGCCACACAACTTCTGTGCACCAATATGAATTTCTTAGAAACTGATTATACTACGAGAATGAAAATTACACACTGTTAGTTATATAATGGATCGAGCACTTATATGAAGTTTCAAAATGTTACGGCCCCATTTTCGGGGGGCCCATTTTCGGACTAACTTTTAGGGTGGGCTATTTTTTTTTTTTTTATGGGATAATAAGTTAATCAAAAATTATGGGATACCTAATAAAAGTTAAATATTTTTTAAACTATTTTACTTTCTTATATTTTTTTTGTAATATTTATAATAGCATAGGGGAAATAAATAACGGTTAGTGGGTATGTACGGGTATCTAAAAGTTGACAAGGGCAACTATAATCTTCCTCGTTTATTTATTAATTTCGAAGATAAGATTGTGAGATGTGTGGTAGGTACTCGAACCACCACTGCAATTGATTCCAAACTTAACGGACACAAGAAATATAAGGAACAACCTTGTACCCAATTTTCATTGGTTTCGGAATTACGCTCGTTCTTCGAGTTTCTAGAATCCGAACGCATGGCCCGACCTCGCCTATTTTCAATCGTCGGCGTACTTTTGCGTAGTAAAAATTTCATAAAGATAGCGTCATTATCAATTGAGTTATCGTATTAACGAACAGATGGACGGACATCGCTTAATCAATATGTAGGTGACGCTTAGTAAATATATATGTATACTTTTCTATATTTAGCTAACTTCGTTTTCTTGGTTACAAACACCGTATCAAAGTTAGTATGCCCCTTTACTTATTTTAGATGTATGGTTTAAAAATCGATGAAATATGTTCACTTAATAATCAAGTGGATCAACTCAACCATTTAATTGACTTGTAAAACCTTTAAATAAAAAATAAGAAGCTCTACTGGAAGAAATAAAATGTTTATGGAGTTATAAAATATTTTCATTTCTTGGATTATTTGTGACCAAAAATATACCCTCAGACAGACGTCAATCTATGATATACGTATACTAATATATACGTCATTAAATCAATAGTTAGGTAAAAATAAATTTATCATAATTTTTTAAACTAATATTCATACTTAATAATAGTCGGTAATTACATTAAATTTTAAATAAATAATTGATACGAATTAAAAAATACAAATTAAAATAGTAAAAAAAAATATATTCTATTACCTTTACTGGTAATGTTTTTTTATACCCTACACCTATAGAATAGGTAAAGGAGTATATTAACTTTGGTATGGTGTTTGTAACCACCTAAAGGAAGCGAGCTAGATATGGAAAAGTATATATATTTGTGATCAGCGTGACCGCCTTAGTCGATATAGCCATGTCCGTCCGTCCGTCCGTCCGTAGGCACGATAACTCAAAAAATAATGGAGCTATCTTGATGAAATTTTAACTGTAGGTTACTAGGACTGAAAGTACGGCGGGGATTGCATATGGGCGAAATCGGCCCATGGGTTCGGATTCTGGACCTTTTAATCGGTTTCAGGGCTAACGAACAAATATAAAAAATCACGATATCTCAACAACTAATGACGCTATCTTCATCAAATTTGTGCTGTAGGTTACTAGTAATGAAACTACTTCGGGAATTGCGTAAGGTCGGGATTGGACCATGGGTTCGGAACCTAGAACTTTTTGATCGAATTTAGGCCAAACGAGCATAATTCCGAAACCAATGAAGATAGAACCTCCAAATTTGGTATCAGGGTGTCCCTTCCTATTTCGTAAGTGTCTTTGAAATTTGGGCTCCATTGGAGTAGTGGGTCGGGGACCAGCCACATATTTCCGAAGACCTTAAAGCATATCTTTAAAATTAATAAAGATAACAACTTGAAAAAATGTAGAAGCTTCCAATTTGCCACAAGGGTGTTCTTTACTATCTCTTGCGTGTTCCCCTAATTTGGGATCAATTGGAGTGGTGGTTCTGTACCCCTCTCAGACCTCCCAAGTTTTAAAGGCTTATAATCGAAATTACTAAAAATAGTTACTTAATAGTTACTTAGGATAGACCGTTCAAATTGTGTACAAGAGTTAACTAGTACTATAAGTACAGCGCGGACTATATAAGGGCGGAATGAGCCCAACGGTTCGGATTCCGGACCTTTTAATCGATGTCAGGGCTAAGGAACATATATAAAAAATCACGATAACTCAACAACTAATGAGGCTATCTTCATGAAATTTGTGCTGTAGGTTATTGGCAGCGAAACTACGGCGGTGATTACGTACGGTGAGGATTGGACAATGGGTTCGGAACTTAGAACTTTTTGATCGAATTTAGGCCAAACGAGCATAATTCCGAAACCAATGAAGATAGAACCTCCAAATTTGGTATCAGGGTGTCCCTTCCTATTTCGTAAGTGTCTTTGAAATTTGGGCTCCATTGGAGTAGTGGATCGGGGACCAGCCACTCAGTTCTTAGGCCCTTAAAGCATATTTTCGAAATTAATAAAGATAGTAACTTGAAACAAATGTAGAAGCTTCCAATTTGCCACAAGGGTGTTCTTTACTATTTCTTGCGTGCCCCCTAATTTGGGATCAATTGGAGTGGTGGTTCAGAACCTCTCTTAGACCCCCCAATGTGTAAAAGCTTATCATCGAAATTAAAAAAACTAATAACTTAAAATTAAGATAGAGCGTTCCAATTGTGTACAAGGGTTAACTAGTATTGAAGGTTGACGGGACTGCATATGGGCGAAATCGTACCATAATTTCGGGTCCTGGAACCCTTGAAAAGTTCAAGCACTAACAAACATATATCTTACAAACACCATAACTCAAAAAATAATGCCGGTATTTTGATGAAATTTAACAGTAGGTTACTAGTAATGAAAGTACCATGGGAATTGGTTGTGGTCGAGTTTAATTTCGAAGCCAAAGAATATATTTCCTATGTCCTATGTGTCTCCGAAATCTAGACTTAATTGTAGTGGTTCAGCTATGTTCAAAGGTACTTGCTGCATTTATGTAAAATTTATTTTTATATTTAAATGAATTATATGAAAAGGTGTAAATTTTTAATTGTATTTTAGAAATACATTTATTGCATATTTTGCGTTTATAAGATTTTCTATTAGGTATATAAACTAACCATTTAAAATAATTGCAATTTTTAAAAATTTGGATTATTAAATATATTATGCTTTGATTATCTTTTTATCACAAAATTTAATAATTAGAATTTTTTCATTTTGTAATTGAATTGGAATAAATATATTTTCATTTATTTCAAGTTTGTTTGTTTTTTAATATTTTTAAATAGATAAATTAGTAAGAATTTGTAGTATTTTTTAATAGATAGGGTAATTAGAAAATGTTTTTAGTATTATACAGTTAATTTGGTTAGCTATGTCTTACGATCAAATTAATAACAGCTTCTATGGTGTTAAAATGACTTATGGATATGTCCTTAAATTTGAACCAAATAGGTGTAGGGTATTTCTAAGTCGGTTGCACCGACTGACTGTTTCTTTACTTGTTTTTATTTTAATTTAATTTATTTTTTAGCACATTTTCAAAAAATTTTGTAAAAATGTGCCTATATAGCTTCACTCTGTCCGTCCGTCCGTCCGTCCGTATGTTTACAAAAACTTTTACACCGTTTGAAATAGAGTAAAAAAATTTTAACCATGTTACGGAGCTACAGCCCCCCAAAGCTGGAAAAAGCCCTATATTTAAATGGTTATTACAAGAGTTCTGTTAGATATATTTTCAATCTGAAAACGGCAAACGATAGCAGGTTTCATAAACTTTATAAATTTTTAAAAGGCAAATGTTTAGGGTTGCCATATGGTACTAAAATTTAACATTACACAAAACTCAATTTTTGCAAAATTTTCGACCACACATATCTTCTCAACGGTTCAAGCTAGGGTCTTGAAATTGTGGGATAAGTTAGATACTAAGAAACTAGTAGGAGTCAGTTAACAAAATTTTTTTGTCAAGCCCCCTATTTAGGAGCTAGAAGGGCTCGAAAATTGAAATTTTGCTATTTTTAAACACCTGTAACTTGAATACCTGTACAAATTTTTATTTAGTGATATACAAAATTCAAAGCTCTATAATTATATTTCAATATGTGTCAAAGGTTTTTCTTAATTTTGAAGGGTTACGAAGCTACTGCCCCTGCAAATTCCAAAAAAGCCCTACATTTAAAAAAATATAACAAGAGTTCTATTCGGTTTATTTTCAATCGAAAAACGGTATAAGAGAGCTGCTTTTATAGACTTAACAAAAATACATCGACCGAATTTATAGGGTTGCCATACGGTACTAAAATTTAGCATTATATAAAACTCAATTTTTGCAAAATTTTTGGTCCCTCATATCTCTTTTAACGGTTTAAGATAGAGGCTTGAAATTTTGGGAGAAGTTAGATCCTCAAAAGTTAGTAGGAGTCGGTTAACAAAATTTTTTTGTCAAGCCCCCTGTTTGGAAGCTATAAGGGTTCGAAAATTGAAATTTTTCTATTTTTAAGCAACTGTAACTTGAATACCTGTTCAATTTTTTTTTTATTAATATACAAAATTTAAAGGTCCAACATTTTGTTTTAACATATGTTAAAGGTTTTTCTTAAATTTAAAAGCGGTTCTTTAAATTGAAGAAAGTGTCTCTCAGTTTTTCCCATTTTTGCTTAGATAATAAAATTCTAAGCAAAATTCCAAATTTTGGTTTAATTCCTAAAAGATGAAGTTAGGTCCTTGAGAAATTTGGTAACCTTCCCCATTGAAGGGCTATTAGAACTTTAAAATAAAAAATTTACTGTTTCTACAAGTAGTAACTTATAGTCACCAACGTATATATTTCCTAAATTAAACGTTAATATTAAAGTTTGAAATAAATATTATATTCCGATAAAATACTTAGTATAAAACACTATATTATTTTGAAAATGTGCTTTTTTAAAAACCCTTCGTTTTTTATCATCACTTGTTTATTTAGCTTTTAAATTTTATTTAAAATAGGTGTGGCAAAATAACTCTCTACGGCAGTATTGTATTTTTTAAAATGCAAGAAGACCTTGTAACAAATGTGAAACAAAAACCCTAAATTTCTTCTTAAAACTGAAATAAAACCCATTGGTCGTTATTGCACTTTCATAGTGCAAAAACGCCCTACACAAATAAAATTATTATTATTGATCGTATTTGCTTTATTTCAAAAACATGGGAAATAAAGTCAATTGATCTTAATACTATTTTTGAATGGGTAATAAAGCCAGTTGACTTTAATTCCTTTCTGTATTTGACTTTATTACGTACATGCGTACATAAATATTCTGATTTTGAATAGAACTCTAAAATCTCTCTTAATTTAGAATGCTTTATATATACATTTATAAATATTCTGTAACAGGGGAATACCTTGCTTTTGAATCCAATTGTAATATCTCCCTTAATTCAAGATCCCTTATACACCCATGTAAATATTCTATAAAAGGGGTATCCCCTGATTTTGAATCCAAGTCTAAACTCTCTCCTAATTCATTCCTCTTCAATTATATCGGTAGTTACCCATAACACTGAAAATGATTGGCTTTATTTAATAAGTGAATGACCTTATTGCGTCGGGGGTTATTTTACCTCACCTTTAAAATATTATAATATTTAATAAATTTTTTATTTCAATGATTATGACATCAACAAAAAAAAAATTAATTCAAAATATTATCGTTCTATTAACTTTTAGTATTAAAATAATTTAATTTTGTGGTTTTATGGACTCATTATTTTGACATGGTGTTATATAAGAGGTGAAGAATAATATATTAGAAAATATTTATCTAAATAATATTAAAATTATTGAAATAATAGGTAATAAATATTAATGTAGGAAAATATTTTACATTGAGTTACTAAAGGAACCTTTTCGTCATTTGTGTGAATACATAATTATTAAATGGATCAAACAATAAGAAATAAACTCTAGGGTCAAGCCCATACAGATAGGCCAAACATACTTTTATACCCTTTCAAACTTAATACCGTTAATGACACTGAAATGAAAACTAGATAGATTAATGCCAAATTTATAGATTTGATCGGAATTGAAAACTGAATTAGCTTTGTTTCTCTGCCTGATACCCCAAGAACTAAAATAGCTTGGACTGTAAAATTTTCAAAATTGGATTTATAATTTTTTTTTGGCAATTTTTTATTGAACAACTTTACTTAGCAAATCGAATACCTAGTTACTGTACATTTGAATAAAATCAATAACGTTTAATAAAAAAATCAAATAAAATAAAAGGAACAAAAAAAATTGTTAATTGAATTGCACTTATATTATTATTTTAGTGGTTAAGGTGATATTAGATAGAGTACATTTTTTCGAATTTACAATTTCAGTATTATATTTTATTGATTATTTTTAATTTATGAAACTCAGCGCTGATTTTAAAAAATTTACGGTTGACTACTCTTATTGGGTCTTGCCAGGTCATCATCGTTGGTGTTTTCACAGCATATGACCTATCGCCCTCCATTTCTTTTTTTCAAGTTCATGCGCTACTGATTGCTCTTCAAGTAAGTTCAATAAATATTTATTTGTGATTTTTCTTAGATAGAATATACTACATTATAGTTCTAACACATTTATTTATGATTCTTGCATTCTGTTGTTTGTAATACTCGAAGTTAGCCAGGTCTTGCTACCATGCATTAGCATGTTTCTTTCTCAAGCCCGGAAAATCTGCAACTTAGTGTTTCTGGAGATATTTAAGTTTCTCCCATACAACTTGTAACCTTCCAAACGTTGTTGTAGCTTTCTTGAGACGGTCATCCATGTCTTCTTGCGCACCACCACTGGTTAATATAATATACAGCAGAATATGCTAATGATATATTTATTGTTTAGCCATTTATTTGTAGGTGGAGTGTTACAGCGGTATTGATTCTCAAAGTTTTGATCTTATTAATATTGAACTCTAGTCTAACATTTCTTGCAAGACTCTGTAGCTGTTATTTACTCTGCATATTGCTAAACTTGTGCGAGAGAATGCATATATCATCTATGTCCTCTGGGTCTCCAAGCTGATAATTAAGTATCATAACTTACAACCAATTGATTTAGCTTCATATAAAAGCAATGACATATTCATGATGAAATTTAGAAGAAACTCAATTATTCGGGATTTTGTAGGTGTAAAAACTAATGAACATCAACGCGCTATTATGTTAATACATTAGTATTGCGTTTATACCAATTTAATATTCTAGATCCTTTATAATAGAAAATTAATAGCAGTTTAATTATATTGTTTGTTTTTTCAATAAATATTATTATTTAAAGTTTTTATATTAAAAATAGCTATTTACTAAATTATAAATTAAATGAATTTTAAATTTTCTAGGAATTTAGTTAAATTGGTGCTGCGTTTGAAAGAGATACTTCGGTTGATCGAGAAAACTTTAGAATAGCTGCAGATGTAGTTTCAATATAATATTCAAAATTATTAATAAAGATTGAGTAATTTTTGAACACTAAAACGTATTTGAGCTCCTGGTTAATTAATAAAATTCTTTAAACTTAAATAAAATATCGAAAATTGGCTTTAAACATGTTCACAAAAATGTTAGAAACAATGTTAGAAAAACTACCAGGTTATTATTTTCGATTAATTGGTATTCAACCATACATAGAAATCAAGAGTACTACTAGCAATCCTAAAATAGTAAAACTCTTCTTTTTAATTCAGTCTATAGCTCTAATTACATTAAGTGTTAAAAATTGTATTGAACAAAATCATTTTAACATTGAATCATTGTTACCAGATGTTGGTGCAATTTTAAAAATTATGGTTTCTGTTGTAAGCTTGGCTGAAGGTGTTGGACAATTAATAATACAATCTGAATCATTTTTAGAATATTCTAATCTTAATAAAATTAGAAAAGAAATATTTGACATTTATTTTGAAAATAATTTTAATTTAACAAAAAATGATAAAATAAAAATTTTACGTATGTTTTCAATTTATTGTTTATTATTAATTTTATTTTTAATTCATATTATAAGTGAATTTAGATTAATTTATGAAGTTATTTATGATAGTACTATAATAATATTATATATACAATTAGTTATATATAGTAAAGCAATTGAAATATATATATTAATGCAATTTATACAACAATTTATGATAAAACACAATGAAAACTTGCATCAAATTGTCAAAAAATGTGGAAATTTGTCAAAAATAAGTGGTAGAAATAATTTTTCAAATAATGATTTGAATGAAAACGAAATTTTAGAAGAAAATTTGCAAACTTGTCAATTATTTTATGAAAAAATTCATAAAATATCAAAATTAATTCAAATATATTCAAGAAAATCATTATGGTTCATATATATGTATGTAATGTTTTATATTGTTTATGATTGTTTTATTTATTTCTACAAAATTGAAGATTTAAGTGATGATCAACATAATATAACATCACTTAAAATAAGTAAGCATTTGTGTATATAATTTATTTTATACAGTAGGTAGGGGAGGCTGACAAATAGTGAGAAACTCAATTCTAAAGCAAATATTCAAAAAAATAAATTGTATTTGCATTTTTTTTATACCCGTATGACTATATAGTCAAAGAGTATAATAAATTTGCCATTACGTTTGTGACGCAGAGAAGGAGGGGGGGTAGATATAGACTCAAGTGTATGGATCGGATCAGGATCGAAAAACTCAAAAACTAAAAGAGCTAGGATCTTGAAATTTTCGCAAATTCGTTTTTTGGAATAGCCGTCATCGCTATTTAAATCCAGCCATTTTGGTCGGGGAGCTGCCATACAACTTCTTTTTTTATATAAGTATTACTCTGTACCTTACAGCTGCGTGCCTGAAATTTTGCCAAAAGTAGTTTAGTTTTATGGCCAAAGTTTCTGCAAAATTTGGTTCGTCTACTTTAGTGGGTTGGAGTAGCTGCCATACAACTTCTTATTTTATATGAGCATTACTCTACACCTAAAGAAGCTGGGTGTCTGAAATTTTGACAAATATAGTTTAGTGTAATGGCCAAAGTTACTGCAAAATTTGGTTGGTCTACCTACTGCAAGGAGTTCGAGTAGCTGCCATACAACTTCTTAGTTTATATGAGCATTGCTCTATACCTATTGAAGTTGGGTGTCTGCAATTTTGCCAAAAATAGTTTAGTGTGATGGCCAAAGTTACTGTAAAATTTAGTTGGTTTACTGCAGAGGGTTCAAGTAGCTGCCATACAACACCTTCTTTTATATTAGCACTACACTACACCTAATAAAGTTGGTGTGTTTGAAATTTCGCCACAAGTAATTAATGTTTATAATAATAATGATATAATGTTTATATAGCGATCATACGGGTATCTCAGAGTTGAAACAGGCTACTCTACCACACTCTTCCTCGTTTATTATACCGAATTATAATTTCTTTTAGATAAAGAAAAATATTTTGTTTGATATATATGATGCATTTTATTTGGCTTTATTTCAGGGATCAGGAAAACTTTGAAATTGCTTTGATTGCATTGCTTTTTTTATTTGCTCTTCACAGCAAAGCAAGCAACGCTGAAGCGTACATTGGGTCTTATCCATTATTTCATATTTTCACTGAAAATAATAAATACTCACTTCTAATGAATAAGACTATAAACATAGTCTAAATTTTTAATATCAAAATGTTTTACTATTTATTTAAAATTTCAAAAAAATGTTCTGTTCGTTTTAAAAACTGAATAAAATAATTCATAAACATTTAAAATAATTTAAATTCACAAAAAAAATTTTAATTTTAATTTTTTTTTTTCGTTCTTTTTTTTATTAAAAATTAATAAAATATTTTTTGGCCTGCTTATGATAATTTTGGATATTATATTTTCTAAAATAAAACACATTCAACAAAATATTAATACTTTATTTTTTTATAATTGGACACATTTAATTGAATGCGTTTGTTACACCTCATTTCCTAGATAAATATATTTATAACTAGCTGTTGGCCCGTCACAGAATGACGGAAGGTCAGTTGAAAGAAGAACTTTTTCTAATTAAGAACTATTTCTAATTTAATTACATATATTACATAAACATATATTATATATCAATACCATTTTCTTAAATAAAATGGTAACCGTTGCATTCTACGTAATACAGACTATGCTTCAATTCTAGTTATGTACAAAAAAAACAAAAACTTATATGTTGTTGTATCTAAAAATTTGAAGATGAATAATTTATTTAGTCTACCTTTTTTATGTTTTGAATTTGATAAAATTTTGGGGCTGTTAGTTCAAATCCCTTCTTGGTGAAATGTTTTTTTAATTTCAATTAATATTTTTTTTTTTATTCAATTACGTACTTTTTAAAATTAAGTTCGATAAATTTGTGTTAATAAGAGATGTGAAATAGATTTATTTTGTTTCAATAATGATTTATTTCTCCAACTATTAATGTTTTGTATATACATTTTTAAAAAATGTTGTTATACATTCTATATTGTTTCCTTTGTTTAGATTCAAATCAAAATACTTGTTTGAAGGCTAACCGTTCTATAATGTACTTATTCAACATGCTAAATAATGTATCTATTTATATGTACGTGAAATTGTATTAAATAAATGTTGATTTTTGAATTGAGTTTTGCATTATCAAATGCAAATTATAAATTTTATTTGAAATTTTTTTAATATACCTAACCCTAACTAAGTTTAAAATCTATTTTGTCTGGTTTTTATGGTGCATTGAACTCAGAGGTATTGTATACCTGAACCCACTTTCCCAACCGTCAGTTGTTACATAATTTTTTTCCATTTTAACTTTTAAATAGATAAATAATTAAAAAGTTATGAAGGAAGGGATGAGAGATAGATGAGGTAGAGTTGAGAGCGAGATGAGGGGAAACTTTGAAATTACTTTAATACATTTCTTGGTTTATTTGCTTAAGCAAATCAAGCAATGCATCAAAGCATACATTGGGCTTTCGCCCTTATTTCAGATATTTACTGAAAATTATTAAGACCAACTACACAAATGTTCTTGTGAAGCATTGTCTTCTTAATTTTTATTGACAAAATGTCTTACTATATATTTAAAATTTCCAGAAAATCTTCTGTGATTTTTAAAACTGAAATGAAATTTTTCATAAACTAATAAGTAAATTTTATTTCAAAAAAAAATTTTTTTTTTTTATTAAAAATAAATAAAATATTTTTTGGCCTGCTTATGATAATTTATGATATTTTATTTTCTAAAATAAAACACATCCAACAAAACGTCAATATTTTATTTTTTTATAATTGAACACATCCAACAAAACACATTTAATTGAATGCGTTTGTTACACCTCATTCTAGACAAATATATTAATAATAATAATAAAATAATAATAATAATAATAATAATAATAAATAATAATAATAATAATAATAATACTCATATCTAATGTCGAAGTTGTTTAATTAAGAAGTTTAATGTTTTAAATAAAATAACTTTAGCTTTAAGGGGTGGGAAGCGCCCTACTTTATGGTGTGGTCGAATTGTATAAAACCCAAATTCCACTTGTACTAAATAGACACAATTAAAGGAAATGTTGAATTTTCTAAAAATAACTAAATAATAAATGAAAGTTCAAATTTATAATATCCAATAATCAAAAGAAATATACGTTTTATTGGAAAAATGGTGGTGGAAAATTTAGATGCTTAAAAAATTATCTGAATGAATAAATGAATGAAAATATAAATAAAGTTTAGATCATAACTTTCAAAATATTTACAATAAAGCCAGGTGGTACCAATACAGTTTTTCTAGGAAAGTTGGAAAAAAAAAAAAATTAAAAATTTCCAAAAGGATTTTCAAAAAGAAACTTTAAATCAATAAAATTTTATAAATTTTTTAGAAAAAAAAATGGATATTTAAGAAAATTTAAAATAAAAATAAAATTAATAGAAAGGTCAATAAAATAATTAAAATTTATTACCTACAGATTTTGATTTAATTTTTTATATTGATTATGAGAAAATAAAACACATCCTAAAAGTATGCAATGTGGGTAGGATTATACAATCTACATAAATTTCTTTCATTCGTGTTCCACATAATTTTTATTTTTTTTTTGTTCAAAAAATTTTTCCATCAAAATAATTTTGATAATTTTTTTGCATATTTTTAGGAGAATTTATAATTGAACACATCCAACAAAACACATTTAATTGAATGCGTTTGTTACACCTCATCTTTGACAAATATATTAATAATAATAATTACAATATTATTACACAATTTTACGATTTTTTTTTATTAGATATGGTCTGACCAGGATTTGAGCCTGAGACTTTCTATATGAAAAGCGGCGTCTTTATCACTACGCAATAGGTCAAATATTCTTAAAATATATGAAGACACATACATTTATAGTAAATCAACCATCTACAAATGCCATACCTAAGTTTTTAAATTATTGTAATTACATGCATTCATTTGGACACCACTTGGAATAAATGATGTCTCTGGAGAAATAATCATATAATTTATAAAAATAATTTGAGCGAACCAAGAACTTTTAAAGAGAACTTAGAGTCAAGCTGCCCTATGTTGCCCTATGTTCAATATAGTCCTGGATGAAGTCCTGGATGATGAGCATTTGGATGAGCATTTGGATGTCTTGGATTATGCGGATGATATATGACTACTTGTACACACTCATCAGAACGTAGGAAAAAAAATCAATAGACTGAAAGAATGTGCAGGAGAAGTGGGGCTGTAAGTACCACAATTGGACACTCAATAATAGTAGATGTAGAAAACTTCAATCACTTCGGGATCATAAAAGTGAAAATAGAGATATAAGCGAAGATCCAATAAAAATGCTAAGCCTATATCAAGAACAGCTACTGCAGAATACAGAAAATTTGGAAGTATACACAAATAGTCAGGACAACAATTAACATATTTAACTTCAAATATCAATATGACAGAGAAACCTGCTTGATAAATTATCGCCAAGTTGAAAGTTTTCATCAACAAAATGTCTTCGCATTATATGGAAAATATTCGGTCAATAGAGAATAATTTATGAAGAATTGTGGCTAATAAAGTGGTACAGCAAGAACCTATCACGTAACACATAAATACTGAATGATTGGACAAATGCTTAAAAATGACTCTATTGCCAAACATGCATTAGTTTAGAAGTACTAAGGAAAAAGGAGAGTGGGCAACCGCAAAAACACTTAGACAAGAACGATAGAAAAAAAAATAAAAAGAGGAAAAAATAAAAGATGCATTGATTAATCCAGAAATTTATCAGGTTATGAAATTTTAAAGTACCTACTTTCTTATACTTTCATATATAGAAATTTTCTATCTTTGGGCTAACGCATTTAGTTCGATTTGGAAATTGAGGTAAAAGGTTTACTTAAATAATATTCTACGGGTTCGTTAGATACCGTTAAATCTAACTTAATCTTACTTGTAGTACAACTTAGATTAATTTTAGAATTAACTAGGTACATTAAATATAAAAAGTTTATTAGATTACTAAACGTATATGAAGCCTGTTTATGGAACCCTAGTTAGACTTAGAAGCCTTTCTATATTGCTGGTATATATTGCAACAGGATGTAAGTTTCTTGAATAATCTTTTATTTGAATTTTAATTAATACACAAATTTTTAACAATCTTTTTTAAAACTTTCTTTTAGAATTTAGTCCCTAAATTCATGGATTACACAACCCTTTTATCTAGTACAAAAATTGTCTCTTAACTTCTTATCAATCGTGCTGTATTTGTCTGAAAAATATTTGGTTAATCCAAATTATTAATCAATATATGTTAATATCCAGAAGGGTTTGCTATATACAAGCAAAAACTATTAATTAAATGCTTAACGTTTTATGTAATACGAACCAAGCATTAAAAATCAAAAGTTGCCCATTCCCATAATACGAGTATAATATGTATAAAATTCAAAATAAAGTTTTCTCTAAAAACTATTAATAAAACCATTCTCTTTTTTCAACTTTTTACTTTGTCTACCCTATACACTCGTAATACCTATGTAACTATTATAATATAACACAAAAACTGTTATACAGACATTCAATTATTATTTGATACTTTGTAATCATTTCTATAAAATGTGTCCCAAATGAACAAAAAAGGATTCGTTTTGATGTACACCTGTTACGGTAACATTTCAAAAATAATGAATTTGGATTTTTTGTTAATTTAACATACGTTTTGTTTTGTTCCAATTTGTTTTTTAATCCACACATTTTTACTGGAAGAAGGTTTATGTCCTAATTAGTATTTTTTTAAATATTTATTAATAATGATTTGGGGTGCAAAATATTTGGCCCAAATTAATCTACATTGGTAAATTAAATTGTGAAAAAAAATTATATAAAAAACTTGTAAAACTATATTAAATAAAAAATTAGTTTTGACAAATTTAAATTTTAGTATATAAATATTAATTTAGTTTTTGTGGTAAACTACATATAGGTGTTATATATAGTATAAAGGTATAATTATAGGTATATATCATTTAAATAATAGGCTATTTTAGTTATAGAGAGTAATTATACATCTGGGACTAGAGTGTCTATATACTGTAGTCTTTTAGAATTTTCACTGCATGGGCAAAATATTATAGCATATATTTTGTGTCATATGTTATATGTGAGTGGCAATTCTATATCGAAATTTAATTCGAAGGATTTAAAATAATAAATTACTAGCTTATACCAATACAATGGAGGTTTAATCGAAGTTGATGTTACTGCAAAAAGTTAACACAAAAATTAAACTTGGTGTAAATGTTAATCTTAAAATGTATGAAAGAAATTTTTTTAAAACGATTTTCCTAGGATTATTCTAGTAATTTTTAAAGTTTCTGGAATTCAAAGCAGTACTAACTACTTTCTAAAATTGCACGTAATTTACTTTCAAAAAGTTTTTTTTGACCAATCGTAGGACCGACATGTGTTACCAAATACCAAGTCTGTTAACAGACTCAACTCCATTTTCAAGGTGCTTCAAGCATCGTCTACAGGTCAAACTATTTTCATTTTAGAACAAAAACGTATAAATACTTGCACCACGGCCCCAACTTGGCGGTTCGGTCCGTTATACACCATGTGTAATTTTTGTGTAAACTTTTTTCGACTAACCTTCCATTGAAAGCCAAAGCAACGCGCAACATGTATTAGCTACTTTTATATAATAAAAATGTTGACTTAAGGAAATTTTCAGTTTTAGATTACGAATTTTTATTTCAAATATATTTAAACTCTATTGAGAATCTGTAATCCTTATTTAATTTTAAAACGGCCGTTTTAATAATCTATTAGTATTTACATATTGTCTTTATAAGATCTTTGTTTTAACTTAAATATGTGGCCAACCTTATTGATTATCTTAACTCAATGGAGGTTTTTACACGAGTATTCTTGTTCTGTTATATTTTGCTAGCTTTTAGGAAGAGTTAAATGACGTAAAATAAGCACTCCACACTCGTATTCTTTTGTAGACTTATTTTCAGTTCAAAGGTAATTTTCATATATACATTTATAAATTTTTTCTGGTTACGTTTTAAAATATGTTAACTATTTACGATAAAGATTTTAAACTATTTTAAAAATTTAATAAAAACTATGTATACACTAAAACACTCTCAAAATTGGTATTCTGTTGCAAAGGAGAGTTTTTGAAAATAAATACAATTGTAAAAACCCTCTATAACTGTGAATATTTTCTAAAATTTAAAAATTTTAAATTTCATAGAGAATTAAAATTACAAGGAAAATTATTCAGAATTTTGTAAAATTTTGTAAATTTCTGTTTTAAAAATATAGGTACTCAAAACTTGTAACTCATTTTTTAAGCTTGTATTTCAAAATTTGTTTTACAAGAAAACCGTTTCATGATTTTTCATTATTCCCACGAATTATTAATAATTTTCTACTAGTGTTAAAAGTTACCGAAAGATATTTAAAAATTACAAGTTTATTTTTCAATTAAATTAAGTTTTGTAAAATAGGACTTAATTTTTTTATTCATCAGTAAATTTTTAACATTTACATTTTTTTAAAAATAAAATATTTGAACTTAAATTCACAATAAAATTACAAGTTTTTACAAAATGCTGTTACAAGGGTATTTTACTTCCAGTTACTTGGTGAAAAATTGTAAAAATTGTAATTTAGGACAGTGATCTCCAGCATGAGGAACAGGGTGTTTCTTACCATTTTACCATGTTATTATTTATGTGTAAATCTATTGCTTATTTATCAATATTATAGATTATATAATTATAAATAAATATATTAGCATGTATATTTTATTAAAAATAGTATTTTTTATCAAAACCTTCGTAGAGAGGCAAGGTATTTTTAATATTCAAGCTTCAACTTGTAATAATTTTGAAAGATCTATTTATTGAAAATTATTAAATATTCTCTAAAAGAAATATTTAAAACATTAATATTAATTTCCAGTATTTATTGCATGGATAAATCTTGAATTAAAAAAAAAAAAAAATTCTAACTTTTTGAAGCGAAAAAACTTTTATTTTAAAATTTTATAAAATAAGTTTTACTTGGTAATGTTATTTAATGTTATTTAATGAAAAAAAATAGTATGAAAATTAAATAACTTTGTAGATGCCCTATCTAATGTAAATTCGTTGTAGTTAACGAATAGAGAAATAACCGTTATGCTATAAATAATAATAAAATTTACTTAAAACAAAATTCAATGTTCTAAAGTTTCTTACATAAATTTTAAACAACCTTGTAAAGTATTTCTCTCCATTTCCTATTAAATTTTATTTCCTGTTTTTATAACAAGAAAATATTTTTATTTTGCAAAATTTACAAGATTTTAATTTTAAAAAAATTCAATGGTAGGAATTTTTTTAAAATTAAAAAAAAACGAGGAAGATTATAGTTGCCCTTGTCAACTTTTAGATACCCGTGCATACCCACTATGGCGTATAAAATAAACCGTAATTTACTTCCCTTATACGTTTAACTCATTACCCCTTAATTTTGACGTAAAAAAAAAAAATAAATTAAAAAAAAAAAAAAAAATCACAAAACAAAAAACAAAATTTTCATTCATTGTCCCATAACTTTAGCTTAAAAAAAAAAAAAAAATTAACAAAAAAAAACAAATACAAAAAAAAAAAACATTGTCCCATAACTTTAGCTTAACAAAAAAAAAAAAAAAAAATATTAACAAAAAAAAAAAAATCACAAAAAAAAATAAACAAAATTTTCATTCATTGTCCCATAACTTTAGCTTACAAAAAAAAAAAAAAAAATAAAAAAAAAAAAAAAAACAAAAAAGAAAAAAAAACAAAAAAAAAAAATTGGCCCCCCCTAAAAGTCCGATGGTCCGAGTGATGTCCAACTTTGCCAAGTAACTTGCCCTATTAATTTACCTGCCCAATTTTAATTTTAACCTTGTAGCTTCATTAGATTCACAGTTATTGAATCGAAAACTTTGTATGGCAGCCCCCCGAAAATGGGGCCCTAACATTTTAAAACTTCATATAAGTGCTCGATTCATTATATAACTAACCGTGTGTAATTTTCAGCCTCGTAGTATAATTAGTTTTGAAGAAATTCATATTGGTGCAAAGAAGTTGTATGGCAGCCCCCCGAAAATGTGGCCCTAACATTTTGAAACTTCATATAAGTGCTCGATTCATTATATAACTAACCGTATGTAATTTTCAGCCTCGTAGTATAATTAGTTTTGAAGAAATTCATATTGGTGCAAAGAAGTTGTATGGCAGCCCCCCGAAAATGGGGCCCTAACATTTTGAAACTTCATATAAGTGCTCGATTCATTATATAACTAACCGTATGTAATTTTCAGCCTCGTAGTATAATTAGTTTTGAAGAAATTCATATTGGTGCAAGGAAGTTGTATGGCAGCCCCCCGAAAATGGAGCCCTAACATTTTGAAACTTCATATAAGTGCCGGAGTCATTATAAAACAAACCGTGTGTAATTTTCATCCCCGTAGTATAAATAGTTTTGAAGAAATTCATATTGGTGCAAAAAAGTTGTATGGCAGCTCCCCGAAGCCTTGGTCCAATTTTAACCAAAAACAATAGGGAACCTAGAAATTGTCTAAAAATGACTTTGTGTGAATTTCAAGACTCTAGCCCTTTTAGTTTTTGAGTTATCGTGCTGACACACGGACGGACGGACGGACGGACGGACGGACAGACACACATAGCTAGATCGACTAATTTTTCGATTCTGAGCCGATACGTACCCTTGACACTATATCTAGCTCGTCTAGATCGATGCGTTACAAACGGAGGAGCAAATCTAATATACCCGATGTCATATATGTATGCACGGGTATAAAAACTATGTATACTATGTACTTTAAAATTTTACAAGTTTACTATAAAAATATCGTAAATCTTCGAGGAGTTATCTGGCTTTTAAAATAGAATTCATTTCATGTCTTCATATATTAATATTATCTGACATATTTTTTTTTGTATATACCTTTGTAAAAGTTTTTGTTAAAAGCATTAAAGGAACGTTACGCAGCTTTTGAGGCATTAGTTTGTGTTATATTTAATTAGTTATTCTAGTTTCAGGTTCACTTAATTTTTAGCAAGTGGACTAAAAAAATCACCCAATTATTCCATACATAAAAATCTATACAAATCATAATGGGAATCGCGGCAAATGAAACAACCGTTAGTCCCTTATAACCACTTAATAATACTCTGCATCTGAAAAACTCAATTGAAAGTTACACGAATCCTAACATTAATCCTTTCAAATTTCATGAATATTAAGCAAACAGAACATGGCTACCTTGTACCAAATTTTAAAGTTCCAAAGTTTGGTTCTAAGAAACTAAATTTGATAATTTTAATAATAGGTTATTTGGTCCATTTTAAAGATCTAGGAGTGCTTATCTAGGAGTACGAAATTAAATAAAAACTCATTTTTTCAAGTCTGTGCGAGGACAGGCATTCGCAACGCCAGATCAAAGAATTTATTTATTTATTTATTTATTTATTCGAATATTACGCATTACAATAACTACGCAATATTGGTAAAGCCTTCGGCTGCCAGGGCCATTGTTGGCTGATTCTAATTTATCTTTCAATTTTAACATCTTTTTAAATTGATATCTTAAAACTATATAAATTTATATATAAAACTATAGAATTTCAATTTTTTTTTTTTTTTTTTAATTAAACTTTATTTATTCCAATTTCTCAAATTTACCTTAACCTAAAAAAGTTTACAAAAATGTTTCTTATCTGTATTTTATTTTTTTTTAACATCCAAAAATATAATTATTTTTTTATGTTAAGTTATGTCAATATTAATTTAGCTTACTCTAATTTTTAATATACATATATTTATATAATTTCATATCTTTCAAATTTCATTGTAAGAAATGTTGTAAAAAACAATGTTTATTCTTTTAATTTTTCTAAAAAACCTAAACTATCTTAACCTAATTTAAAAACTTAGCCTACCTTACATTATTTAGTATACATACTAAAAAATATGTTTCTATATATTTCATAATGTACCTAACCACCAACAGTTTTGCCTAATTAATGTATCCTTATGAGGAATACTCATGTCATACTTAAGGAGATCTCTATTAATGTTAGCAGGATCATATTCAATAGTTTTACATGTAGCCCGTCTACTATAGTGATATAGTATAGGGACATGATTCAGGTTTTGAATATAACCATTTTTATCTAGATATATAAAATGCTCTGGTGCTATAAAACCCGAGAGTAGAGTTTTTTTAATGTACTCCTCATTGTGGTAATATATATGAGATATAAGACCATTTTCTGGAGTATTTGTTGCTCTAACATAATGATTTCGAATTAATTTTATCATAAAATTATCGATTCTACTTATGTTTGCTTCTTTGTACAAATATTTATTTGAATAAAAACATTTGTATTCAGATTCTGGTTTGTGTGATTTACTTATACATACTCTTATGCACTTTCTTTCAAATTTTCTGATTTTTTCCATGAGACTGCCGCTTATATTATACCATACTGGTATACCATATGATAGAAGTGGTCTGATCAATGTAAGGTATGCAATGATTTTAACTTTATTGATGAGCGCCTTATTATAAAAAAGATTTTTACATGCATAAAATGCTTTGATGCCTTTATCTGTTACACTTTTTACTTGGTGTATATAGTTCAGATTTCTATGTAGGTAAACTCCTACGTACTTCACCGTTTTTTTGGTAGCTATCTCGATTCTGTTGGGTGCCTTTATAATGAACTTTTTCCAGTTTTTCTTATAATTGTAATTAAGGTTACAATAAGTATTTCTAAATAGTATGCTTTCGCACTTGCTAAAATTAATTTTTAGTAACCATATTTTACAGAAATCTATAATAATGTTGAACATTTTCTGAACGGATTGTTGAGCTTGATCCACCCTTGATCTATTACTGGCAGAGTAAATAATTATGTCATCCGCAAAGGCTATAGAATAATTAAATCCTTTGACCAATTCTAACATTTTTAGCATGTCGATGATATAAATCGAAAATAAAATTGGTGAATTTACTGCACCTTGTTGAAGTCCATTACCCAATTGACAAATTTTTGGATAAAGTTCGGTTTCATGTCTTTCTATATAAAATTTATTGTCGCTAATCATATCTTGTATTAAAGCTACTAGATGTTGTGGGAATTTATACTTATATAGCAGTTTATATATTAGGCCATCAATCCAAACAGAGTTGAAGGCTTTTCAATGAGACATGCTCCTACTCCATTCTTTTTATTTATATGCCAACATATGTCGGATGTCAATTTTGTTACTGCATGTATTGTCGAATGTTTGACTATAGAATTTCAATGGATGGAATAGAATTTCAACTTTAAAGTGTTGCATATTTTTAGGGGCAATATTTTGAATTTGAGTATTAATTGGCAATATTGAATTACACAATATATTTAATTTAATTTTATATATCAAATCCATAAAAAAACAATTTTATTTTCGAATAATATAAATTTTTGTTAAATTTTTTTAATATATTATTATTATGTAAATTATTATGTCAAAATATAATTTTATAAATGTAATTATTATCAATCTGATAAAATCATTATAAATTTTATTCTTATGATTATATTAACTTAAAACTTTTATTTAACTGAGATTTATTTATTCAGCAATTTTAAAAATTCAATTATTATTATTTAGCATAAACTGATTATTGTTGAAATATTTTCTAATTTATGATTTAAATAATAATTCTTGAATTTTTAAAAGATTTATTTGAAAAAAAAATATTGGTCTAAGTTTTATTTTCCGAAAAAAAAAGAAAATCGTAAAGAATACTTGGAAAAAAATTTGAATATTATTTAATATACTACAAAACCACTTTATATGAAAAGCTTGCGGCCAATTTCTATTCCCATTCATAAAATTTCTTTTATTATACTAATCTAAAATGGTTCTATTTACATATATATATATTATAATACATATTATACAGAAATTAAAATATAATCTAGATTTCATTATTTTGTTTGGACTAAGTATTTAAAATTAAAATAAAATGGAAATTAATTTTGAAAAGCAGCTCTTGAATTTATTATGAAAAATTTAAAAAAAATAATATTTTACTTTACAAAATATAAAATTTAAATTTTATTTCAAATTACTTATATTTTAATCTAAATTCTTCAGTATTCGTTTCCATTATTTCTATGTCCGTATTCGTCCACGTGTTATTCATTTATGTTTTTTTCAAAAAACGACAGGGAATTTGTTCATTTAAAATAGAAGTTTTAAAAAATTTTTCAAAAATCATAAATTTTAGACTAAAACTTAAGTGAATGGAACTTCTTAACTAGACTTTTTTTCATGGTACGTTCCATTGCTAGAATAATGTATTTGTCCATGAAAATTGTATGAGATCAAACACTTTTGAGCTATTAACAAAGTTTTTGAACTTTTGATCTTAATTAAAATTTTATATTACCAACTTGTAAAGAAACATTTGGCCTCTTATTCACAGCTGCGGTACACAAAAAAAGATCATTATACATTTTATCTAAAAAAGGCCTTTTGAAGGTCAGAGCACTCTGTAGAAAAAGAAAGGTTTCTGAAGGCTACCAAATGGATTTAAAGTACAAATAAAAAATAAGTCTGTCAACTAAAATTTTGAGTCCGCCCAATTGATGTAGTACTGTTAAACTTACGTCTGCTCACAAGTTGCACACAACATTAGTTCAAATTATATGCATATTCAATATTTAAGTTTGGCGATGAGTTGAGCCTAAATTTTGAATTTTTACAACTCTGTTTATAATTTATTCAGTATTTGTAACCATCGAAATTTTATACTTAACGGAAAACTTTTAACTCAAACTAAGTTATAGCAGTAAATATTGATTAATTGCATTCACCAGTAAAATGTAGATCGTTATTGAAATATAATATTTTACCTGAATAGTTTCGAACCAAATGTTAATACATCAACAATAAAGCACCTATTATTAACAATTTAACTTATAGTCTCCCAAACTAATTAACATAATAATGAAAATAGTTATCAACTCATCAAATTTTTATTATATATATAAACTGGCTAATATTTATTATATATATAAAGTGGGTCAATAACAAAAAAATTCAACTAATAAAAGTATGTCATATAACCAATCAATACAAAAGTTATCAGTAATTAATACAGTAATTAAAAAAATTGGTTTCATTTTATACTTTATTACCAAAAATATTCAGGACATGTAAAACTTTAGTTTTGAACTCTGAACCAAATTTTTGACCCCCATATTACATAAAATCCTATAAATCTATAGATACATTCAAAATAATATAGCTATACAGTGTTAAATTTAAAGTTATATTCCGAAAGTACTAGCCACAAAAAAGGTTTGTGTGTATGTACTTATTTTAAATAATTAAATGAACTATGTTATAAAATGCGAGAGCTTTGGATAATTTTGTATTCAAATTCATTTTAAATCATTTAATGTTTCAAATACGATTTTTTCAATTTTATAGAACTACACACATTATATTATTTTCGAATCAGGGTAACAACTATGCATAAATTAGAAATATTCAGTAGTGCATGTTGACACAAAAGCCTGATGGAATTTCATTAAAATATTTAATAAAACATTGAAAACAAAAATCTTAATATACGGTTTTATGGTCATTTACAAACTTGTAATAAAGTTTAATATATCGCCAAAATGCAAATGATGTCACGTAATTCAAAATTTTCCAAAATTTTCATTTTAATTAAAAGTGCTTTATATTAAATGATGACTGTGAGAGGAATAGCAGAACTGTTAAAGTCCGGGTGAATTAAATTCAGGGGTATATTAGAATAATTACTGCGTTTTTATACCCGTGCATACATATATGACATCGGGTATATTAGATTTGCTCCTCCGTTTGTAACGCATCGATCTAGACGAGCTAGATATAGTGTCAAGGGTACGTATCGGCTCAGAATCGAAAAATTAGTCGATCTAGCTATGTGTGCCTGTCCGTCCGTCCGTCCGTCTGTGTGTCAGCACGATAACTCAAAAACTAAAAGAGCTACAGTTTTGAAATTTTCACAAAATATTTTTCAATCAATTTCTAGGTTCTCTATTTATTGGTTAAGATCGGACCAAAACTTCGGGTAGCTCTCGAACAACTAACTTTTTCAACTCCAACATTTTCATACAAAAATTTGAAATTTTACTATGCATCTTGTATTTAACCTTAAATTATATGAATTTTGTTTTTTTGTTTTTTTGTTTTTTGTTTTTTTTCTAGATAACGATTTCGAGTTAGAATTTCATATGATTTAAATGATGCGTAGTTTATTTAAGATAAGCAAAAAAGAAGACAAAGATTTTTTTTAAGTAAATGGCTTATTGATATTGATAGATTGATAGATTATGAATATGATGATTATTATATGAATATGATCGGCGCCGTGAAATAAAGCCATACGAAATAAAGCCATATCGCCAATTTTTTCGCGTATGGCTTTAATTCGCATTCAATTGCGAAATAAAGCCATATGGCTTTATTTCGCATTTAAAAATGTAATTTTATTTGTGAAAATAGAAGCAATTTAATTTTCCAAACTTTTTTATTTAAATAGTTAGGAAGGAGTTTTAGAGTTGGTTTCAAAAGCAGGGTTTTACGCTTTTTCCAGAATATTTATATATGTGTATATGTGGGATTCTCAATTAGGAGGGATTTTAGAGTTGGATTCAAAAGCAGGATTGCCCCCTTTTCCAGAATATTTATATTTATTAATTAGGGTTGATTATTTCTTGTATGAAATAGCTATGCCGAATTCTCATACCATTCTTTTCATTATAGTGTTAGATTCAAAATTTAGTTTCAATAATTGAGTTAGCGGGGGTTCGGGGGCGGCAGCCCCCGTAATGAAAATATAATATTATTTAACATGTTTTATTATATTGTATTAAAAAAATTAGAAACTTATTAATTTTTTTAATGAATTAGGTATCCGAATTCTTATACCATTCTTTTCATTTTAGTGTTGGATTCAAAATCTAGCTTCAATAATTGAGTTAGCGGGCGTTCGGGGGCGGCAGCCCCCGTAATGAAAATATAATATTATTTAACATGTTTTATTACAGTGTATTAAAAAAATTAGAAACTTATTAATTTTTTTAATGAATTAGGTATCCGAATTCTTATACCATTCTTTTCATTTTAGTGTTGTATTCAAAATCTAGCTTCAATAATTGAGTTTGCGGGGGTTCGGGGGCGGCAGCTCCCGTAATGAAAATATAATATTATTTAACATGTTTTATTACAGTGTATTAAAAAAAATTAGGAACTTATTAATTTTTTGAATGAATTTGGTATCGGAATTCTTAT
The DNA here is from genome assembly GCA_963082915.1 of Dolichopus griseipennis. Lineage (NCBI taxonomy): Eukaryota > Metazoa > Arthropoda > Insecta > Diptera > Dolichopodidae > Dolichopus > Dolichopus griseipennis. The sequence continues at coordinate 171,365 of CAUJBZ010000053.1, read as the reverse complement.
ACCATTCTTTTCATTTTAGTGTTGGACTCAAAATCTAGCTTCAATAATTGAGTTAGTGGAGGTTCGGGGGCGGCAGCCCCCGTAATGAAAATATAATATTATTTAACATGTAATAAAAAGTGTATTAAAAAAAATTAGGAACTTATTAATTTTTATTTTTTTTTTACTTTGTTTACTATTAAACTAGAATTTGTATCAATTTTACTATATGGCTTTATTTCGTAAAATTTTAGAAAATGATATGGCTTTATTTTGCATTCAAATGCGAAATAAAGCCATACGCAAAAAAATTCTCGATATGGCTTTATTTCGCATTTGAATGCGAAATAAAGCCATAATGTCATTTTATGGCTTTATTTCGTATGGCTTTATTTCGCGCCACCAATATGATCATATGAAGTTGACTTTGCTTAAGTTTAATATATTGGTGAATTAAAAATTAATTATAAGAGATAGAATTGAAAAATTAGAGCAAGAGTTTTGAAAATCACACAAAACATTTTTTGGACATTTTTGAGGTTCCCTATTCTTTTTGTTTAAGACCAGATCAAGGTTTTGGGGAACACAACTTCTTTGCACCAATATGAATTTCTTAGAAACTGATTATACTACGAGGATGAAAATTACACACTGTTAGTTATATAATGGATCGAGCACTTATATGAAGTTTCAAAATGTTACGGACCCGTTTTCGGGCAGCTGCCATACAAAGTAATCAATTCGATAACTGTGAATCTAATGAAGCTACGAGGTTAAAATCAAAACTGGGCAGATAAAGTAATAGGAAAAGTTAGTTGGCAAAGTTGGATATCACTCGGACCAGCTTTTAGGTTGAGCTATTTTTTTTTTTTTTATGGGATAATAAGTTAATCAAAAATTATGGAATACCTAATAAGTAAAATTTTTTTTAAACTATTTTACTTTCTTATATTTTTTTTGTAATATTTATAATAGCATAGGGGAAATAAATAACGGTTAGTGGGTATGCACGGGTATCTAAAAGTTGACAAGGGCAACTATAATCTTCCTCGTTAACTCAAAAATCTAGACATAATAGATATAGATTCCAGTATGTATGAATTTGTTCAAAGTGGCAAATACTCGCTAAAATAATCTTCCGATAAGTGTTTCAACCAACTTTAGAGCACAACCTCATTTACATTGAAATTTCAAATAAATAAATAAATATCAAGTGCCCTTAAGTAAAAGCTTAAATATCCTTTGGTACCCTATATTATTAAAATACTGAATTTAATTTGTAATTTTGCATTGTATATTAAGAAAACGAGTTTTAGTAACTACCCAATGGTTTTGCATCCTTTTTACAAAAAACTAAATCCAGTAAGAAAACAAATAATTATTATTTTAGTAAACCTTCGGTAAAATTACCTGAAAATGGGATCACCCTAATTTTTTATAAGCCATTAACCGAAACTTTAGTAACTGCTTCATTTAGGTGCTTGCGTGAGTTCTTTTTAGAGCTTTCTACGGATAAGTACCCAAAATTTATTATATCATTTTTCTGATTCCACTTATTCGGGTTTAACACTGTAATTTAAGATAGTTTTGTGTGTCTGGCCCCGTATAAGTTGCCTTTGATTTTTAATTTTTAGCACATTTTCAAAAAATTTTGTAAAAATGTGCCTATATAGCTTCACTCTGTCCGTCCGTCCGTCCGTCCGTATGTTTACAAAAACTTTTACACCGTTTGAAATAGAGAAAAGAAATTTTAACCATGGGTAGTTTTTGCAAAAAAAATAATTTCATAGAAGAATTTTTTTCTGTAGCCCCACCTGTTACGGGGCTACAGCCCCCCAAAGTTGGAAAAAGCCCTATATTTAAATTGTTATAACAAGAGTTCTGTTACATATATTTTCAATCTGAAAACGGCAAATGATAGCTGGTTTCATAAAATTTATAAATTTTTACAAGGCAAATGTTTTGGGTTGCCATACCGTACTAAAATTTAACATTACGCAAAACTCAATTTTCGCAAAATTTTTGGCCATACATATCTTCTGAACGGTGCAAGCTAGGGTCTTGAAATTTTGGGAGAAGTTAGATCCTAAAAAAAAAATAGTAGGAGTCAGTTAACAAAATTTTTTTGTTTTGTTTTTGTTTTTAAAGCCCCCTGTTTAGGAGCTATAAGGACCCGAAAATTGAAATTATGCTATTTTTAAGCACCTGTAACTTGAATACCTGTCCATTTTTTTTTTATTAATATACAAAATTTTAAGGTCCAACATTATATTTTAACATATGTTAAAGGTTTTTCTTAAATTTAAAAGGGGTTCCTTAAATTGAAGAAAGTGTCTCTCAGTTTTACCCATTTTTGCTTAGATAATAAAATTCTAAGTAAAATTCCAAATTTTTGTGTAATTCACAATTTAATTCCTAGAACCTAAAAAATTAGATGATGAGGGGGGGAGGGGGGGTGGAGTTGAAGTTAGATTCTTGAGAAATTTGGCAACCTTTTCCATTGAAGGGCTATAACAACTTTTAAATAAAAAATTTACTGTTAGCAGTAAATTTTATAAGTCAGTAGTAACTATTTCCAAGTAAATATTTCCAAAGTTAAACTCAGTATGTAATACAATATAATTTGGAAAATGTGCTTTTTTAAAAACCCTTGGTTTTTTGTCATCACTTGTTTAATTTTTATTTTATTTAAAAGTCTGGAAGGACAACTATAATCTTTCTCGTTTTGCGACAGAATTAAAAAAACTTAAATAAAATTTTTGTGTGTAAAAGTTTAAATACGTTCAGCAATTCAATAGTTAGTAGTGTTTTGATTTCTAGTACAATTTCATTTTATTTAGATAAAAAAAGTAACACACCACGATGTGTTTTAGACAGAAACAAACTCTTCTTAAAATTTCTATAAATTTGTTGTATGTATGTACTATATTATGTTTGACATAAGACATAAATCGGATTGGGTTATATGAAAAATATATGAAAAAGGGAAAAGAGCGGTAATAATCGAACACATCCAAATTATAATAGAGAGTTGACTTTAAATTTACTCTAAAGGGATATGTAACACTTGACTAAAAATTTCCGTTGTCTAATATTAAAAAGTTTTATTCCATAATCCTTTCAAACCGTTATTTTGATAAAGTTTTCCTGATCATATTTTTACAAACATCTCCATTTTATATCAATATATAATATGCGCTAGGATTTATCTTTAAATTTTACAAAATATGTAATATATCTACTTTAAGTGAGAACATTTATGAGTATTTTGTTTCATATTAAGTTTTTGTAAAAATGAAATGGGTAGTTTTTTCAAGGACTAATGTTTTGTTAGTAATTTAATGTTAATCTATTGTAAGAATATGTATACTGCATCCAAAGATTTTTCGAACTAAAACTCTGAAATATAGGAGCTCTTTTATAAATCGCACTTCCAAATTTTGGAACGCATTACCACCTTATTTGTTTTCCATATATCGCTTGATGGAAATCATGTCTCAACGTTTCAGTCATTATACTTTTGGCTCTTTTTCCCTTTATGTTGGCTTACGAGAAGGTTTTTTTTAGAGTAAGAATTTTACACTAACAGGGGGTTTACTTTTTAAGGTTCCTCTTTCAGTGTTTTTTTCTCAGGAAATAAAGATTAATTTTTTAAATCAATGATATTTTATTTTTTCAATTTAAAACATTGTTCCACATTACAAAACAAATTTATTTTTATAAATTAAAGCTCTTTATCTTATATTTATCTATTATATTTAAAAATAATATGACTTGGACCTAATCCCGTTTATTTCACAGTCCTAAGATATATAAACTAAAATTACATTCGTATTTCAATTTTAATATAACATTCGTCATATGACTTTTATATAAATTTTAATTAGTATATAAATAATTATCTTTTACTATACGATATAACTAACAATTTAAAAAAAAAACAAATTTAATAATAAAGTAAAATATAGTTCAAATTTATATTTTTCGTAAAGAGATTATTATAACTTAAACTAAACTAAAATACTTGTAAAGTATGGGTCGGATCAGAATCGAAAAATAAATTAATTTAGCTATATATGACCTTCCGTCCTTACATTCACACGACAACTCAAAAAATGGAGCCGGGATTATGAAATTTTCACAAATTCGTTTTTATGGAATCTCTGTCATCGCTATTGAAATACACCCATTTTGCTCCACGGGTTCGGCTAGTTGCAATACATTTCCTTTTTTTATATGAGCATTATATGAATACCTAATGAAGCTGGGTGTCTGAAATTTTGTCAAAAATAATTATGTTTCAAGTCCAAAGTTTGAGCAAAGTTGGGTTCGTCTACTGTAGCAGGTTCGAGTAGTTGCCATACCACTTCATAGTTCACATGAGCATTATTCTATACATAATAAAGCTAGATGTATGAAATTTTGTTTCGAGTAGTTAACTTTAATGGCCAATGTCTGAATAAAATATAGGCGGTGTATTGGAAGAGGCTCGAAGGGCGAAGAGTTGAAAGCCACTTTTATTTTCTTTTGATCCTATCTGAAAGCTTGATATATATCTGAAAGCTTGGTGTACTTAAAATTTTGCCAAACCGGATGATATAGTGCCTATATTACGGTCATACGGGTATCCCAGAATTAACACAGTCTACTCTACTACACTCTTCCTCGTTTTTTAATTTTAACAATGTTTTAGTGAAAAACAATTTTTTCTAAAAATTTTCAATAAGAAATTCATATTGAAATTCATATTTCATTATTTTCAAAAAAGTATGTATAGTTTTTATTTTATGGATAGTTTTTCCGGATATGTTATAAAGTTCTTATTATATGTTTTGGTATTGAAAGCATGGGTAAGTAAAACAATGTGAAGCATAAAATCTGTCGTGTAAAATTTACAAAAAAATTACAGATGCGACTTAAATTATTATTTTAAAATTTAAAATTCTAGAAAATTTCAATTTTGCATCTAATAACATTTGTTTTCAAAATATAATTCAAAAAATTTAATCTAATAAATTTTTTTTACAAAACTATTAATCCAACAAATTCTAACAATTTTAACAATGAATAAGAAAAATATTAGGTGGCTGATAAAATGGGTTGCACAAGTGTTGCCAAAAGAATGTAGAAAAACTGTAACAAGTTTTTTGAAATAAAAATATATTGGAACTAAATAATATACATTGTTGGAAATAATGTCTGTTTGACCTACACTTAAAAATACAAAAATCAATGCAGGGTTTCCGTTGTGTAAGTGCTGCCACATTAAATGTAGGTACTATCACATTAAATTAATAATAAAACGGATTGCAACAAAAAATAATAGGCTCAGCATAATCAATTATTATTCTGTTGAGGCAGGATAAAAAAAGTTTCTATAATCAAAAATTAAAGAGGGAACCTCAACCTCATAAGTAAAAAGTCTTTAAACTTGGTAAATTTTAGAACCAAAATTACAGGAGTTTTATAACCAGCCCCTTCCTTTTTTATTAATAAAAGGTTAGCAACAAAGTATTTAACACAATAAGGGCAGCTGCCACCAAACCTCTGATAAACAAATTATTAAATCCCTGATTTTGTAACTAACCCCTCGTCAACTCCTCAAGCCATTTTGTAGTCAACTCCTGTAAGTCCCTCCTAATTTGCTTTCATAAATAATATGTGAGCAATGAAGCATTTATTTAATGTAGAACCCCCGCTTTAATAGTAAATTAAAATAAATAAGCCCCCATAAAGTATAGTAACTCTGAAAATTCTCCTAACTTGTTTTCATGTTTAACACGTCAGCAACAATACATTTAGTTTGGGGATTTTTATAAAAAGTGAATTATCGGGACTTTTGCATATGAAAAAAAATTCCAATATTGAAGATCCTATATGCTTTGTTTCGGGGACTTTTCAGTCTTTCGTACTTTTTTTGATCATTTTGAAGAAATATCGGGGGATCAAATTTACCTCTAGATTTTTTTCATGGAACTATGTATTTCAATTGGGATCGAAAACATTTTTAAGTTCTTTGTCTTTATTTTGCTTTTGAAATTGTTTTTCATTCACTTAAATCGTCCGAAACCGAATGTTTGTATTCAGAACCTCACTCCAAGGCTCTTTTGTGAAATTCTTCTGTGTACCTATGAAATACTGCGCAAATATTTTTATTTTTTTTTAAATTAAAATTAAATAACTGGAAATATAAATAAAACCATTTTATTTAGTAACATTTGTATTAATAAAGACTAATTATATTAAATTTGAATATTAAACATTTTAGTAATCATAGTAATCCCAAAACGGTATTAAATGAGTATGGCGTCTTTTAAATCGATTTGTATCATCTAAATCAAATTGTATTAAAACAGAAATATAGTTAAAAGTACCAAAAAAAATCTGAAACAAATTCATAGTATAAAATAATATTATTTATTTTTTTTTTAATATAAAATCTTACTGCACCCAAAGATCCAAAATTACAAGTCCAAAAACCATATACAGAATATTTTAATTCTTGATTCATTAATTGCATTGAATATTCCCGAACTCTTTTCCGAAATGAAATACTTCCATTCGCCATTTTAATATCATGTAGTAATCTAATTGCTTTCTTTATCTAAAAATTATATATAAAATAAAGTTTTTAAAATAAATGTTAAATAACCTATTGAAATAATGAAATAATTGCTAAACATATTTTAATAAAAATTATGTTGGGTTGACCAATATGATTTTCAGCCCCAATCTTACCAATTTTTCAAATTCATTTCCTAAGTAGGATGGTATAAAAAGAACTGTTATGAATTTTAAAACTCGAAATGTAGCATCTAAAAATATAAAAATATTTTGTAATGTTAAAATTTGAAGTACTTAAACGTGAAAAACATTTAAAAATGAAAGATTTATAGGATCTAAATATTTAACTTGATTTAACAAAACATTTAAAAATGAAAGATTTATAATATCGAAATATTTAACTTGATTTAACAAAACAAGGATTACCAAATCAAGTTTTTATTATGTTCAAAGAGAAGGTATTGTTCGTGTATAATTATATTGTGTGAAAGAAAACATTACATTGCGTGGAATATATTTTGCAGTGCCGAAATATTCCACAGCCTGTTTTTAATATACCGCTCAAAACTTCTAAAATAAGGTCAAAATTCGGATATGGAAAATTTTAATGTTCAGTATCATTTAGTTCAGATGACAATCAATTTATTTTTACATTATACATGAATATACATACAGTATACACCCTACTATACATGAATATACATGAATAATAGGGTATATACCAGCTGTTAATAAAAATGGTAGGGGAGACTGACAAACAGTGATACAAAGTAATAGGTCAAATAGTGATACGTCGTTTCACGTAATGTATGGGGCTTGCTCTACATGACAAAGTGATGTGTATATGGTCAATTTACCGAAGCAGTCATGAGAATTTTGTTTTATTTATTATTATTATTATTATTATTATTAATATATTTGTCAAAGATGAGGTGTAACAAACGCATTCAATTAAATGTGTTTTGTTGGATGTGTTCAATTATAAATTCTCCTAAAAATATGCAAAAAAATTATCAAAATTATTTTGATGGAAAAATTTTTTGAACAAAAAAAAAATAAAAATTATGTGGAACACGAATGAAAGAAATTTATGTAGATTGTATAATCCTACCCACATTGCATACTTTTAGGATGTGTTTTATTTTCTCATAATCAATATAAAAAATTAAATCAAAATCTGTAGGTAATAAATTTTAATTATTTTATTGACCTTTCTATTAATTTTATTTTTATTTTAAATTTTCTTAAATATCCATTTTTTTTTCTAAAAAATTTATAAAATTTTATTGATTTAAAGTTTCTTTTTGAAAATCCTTTTGGAAATTTTTAATTTTTTTTTTTTTCCAACTTTCCTAGAAAAACTGTATTGGTACCACCTGGCTTTATTGTAAATATTTTGAAAGTTATGATCTAAACTTTATTTATATTTTCATTCATTTATTCATTCAGATAATTTTTTAAGCATCTAAATTTTCCACCACCATTTTTCCAATAAAACGTATATTTCTTTTGATTATTGGATATTATAAATTTGAACTTTCATTTATTATTTAGTTATTTTTAGAAAATTCAACATTTCCTTTAATTGTGTCTATTTAGTACAAGTGGAATTTGGGTTTTATACAATTCGACCACACCATAAAGTAGGGCGCTTCCCACCCCTTAAAGCTAAAGTTATTTTATTTAAAACATTAAACTTCTTAATTAAACAACTTCGACATTAGATATGAGTATTATTATTATTATTATTATTATTATTATTTATTATTATTATTATTATTATTATTATTTTATTATTATTATTATTATTAATATATTTGTCTAGAATGAGGTGTAACAAACGCATTCAATTAAATGTGTTTTGTTGGATGTGTTCAATTATAAAAAAATAAAATATTGACGTTTTGTTGGATGTGTTTTATTTTAGAAAATAAAATATCATAAATTATCATAAGCAGGCCAAAAAATATTTTATTTATTTTTAATAAAAAAAAAAAATTTTTTTTTGAAATAAAATTTACTTATTAGTTTATGAAAAATTTCATTTCAGTTTTAAAAATCACAGAAGATTTTCTGGAAATTTTAAATATATAGTAAGACATTTTGTCAATAAAAATTAAGAAGACAATGCTTCACAAGAACATTTGTGTAGTTGGTCTTAATAATTTTCAGTAAATATCTGAAATAAGGGCGAAAGCCCAATGTATGCTTTGATGCATTGCTTGATTTGCTTAAGCAAATAAACCAAGAAATGTATTAAAGTAATTTCAAAGTTTCCCCTCATCTCGCTCTCAACTCTACCTCATCTATCTTTCATCCCTTCCTTCATAACTTTTTAATTATTTATCTATTTAAAAGTTAAAATGGAAAAAAATTATGTAACAACTGACGGTTGGGAAAGTGGGTTCAGGTATACAATACCTCTGAGTTCAATGCACCATAAAAACCAGACAAAATAGATTTTAAACTTAGTTAGGGTTAGGTATATTAAAAAAATTTCAAATAAAATTTATAATTTGCATTTGATAATGCAAAACTCAATTCAAAAATCAACATTTATTTAATACAATTTCACGTACATATAAATAGATACATTATTTAGCATGTTGAATAAGTACATTATAGAACGGTTAGCCTTCAAACAAGTATTTTGATTTGAATCTAAACAAAGGAAACAATATAGAATGTATAACAACATTTTTTAAAAATGTATATACAAAACATTAATAGTTGGAGAAATAAATCATTATTGAAACAAAATAAATCTATTTCACATCTCTTATTAACACAAATTTATCGAACTTAATTTTAAAAAGTACGTAATTGAATAAAAAAAAAAATATTAATTGAAATTAAAAAAACATTTCACCAAGAAGGGATTTGAACTAACAGCCCCAAAATTTTATCAAATTCAAAACATAAAAAAGGTAGACTAAATAAATTATTCATCTTCAAATTTTTAGATACAACAACATATAAGTTTTTGTTTTTTTTGTACATAACTAGAATTGAAGCATAGTCTGTATTACGTAGAATGCAACGGTTACCATTTTATTTAAGAAAATGGTATTGATATATAATATATGTTTATGTAATATATGTAATTAAATTAGAAATAGTTCTTAATTAGAAAAAGTTCTTCTTTCAACTGACCTTCCGTCATTCTGTGACGGGCCTACAGCTAGTATAAAATAAGATTTAATATATATATATATATATATATATATATAAATCTTGCGTAGGATAATAAATGGCGCATAAAATTAACAATTGTGTATTCATAATCTTATACAATAGCTACAGTTGAGTAATCAACAGCTTAGTTAAAGCAATGAATCGTTTCGTATTGAATGTAATATAGAAGAAAAATAAACTTTTTACTCGACCAAATATATTTTCCATTTGATATAATATTAGATTTAGTAAAAATTTTAATTGTACAACAAATACTTTAATCCATCCTTTCCTAATACAGAATAGAATCAACCCAATTACAAGATGACTAAATGTATTCCTGATTATGTACATTTACTGAAATATTAAATATCTACTCGTTAGAATTATCACCTGTGAATAAATTGGTATTTATGACATATATACATTTTGTCATTTATGATATTTTGTACATTACATATAAGTTTTACATGTATACAATGTATCTCTTTATATAACTTTATATGGCATTCTTTAATTTTGATGACTTTATATAAGTGTTTTTTGTGGTAGATGATATTGTTAGCTAAATAACGTAGTTTATAAAAGGGTAGGAATGTTTATAATGGAATTTTATGACTTTTTGCACACAAATACTATGCAGTTATGATTTGGTTTAACACAATAATAAATGCTTCTTGAACTGCTATAAAATTATATTTTAACTGAATTTTTGTTTGAGTTAGTGTAAAAAGAGTAAAACACCATACCATTAATATTTGCTATAAAAATGATCTAGTAAACATTAAATGTAAAGTATCCATTTTATTTTTTCTTTTCCATTCCAAATTAAGAGGTTAAAATGTGATCTAAAAATAATTTTAAATTATTTTTAGATAAATATTTTATTTGTATCTTGTATGTATGAATATACATAGATAAAATGAAAACTTAATTTTAAAATAAAGTTTTATAATCGAAAATTAAGTATATTATCTTAAAGGTTGATAATTTTAAAATGAATTCAATATTTTTTATAATGTAGTATAATTTCATTCAATAATTAAATAATGAGAGTTTTACACACAGGGAAATACTCCATTGTAAAATTAAAATGAAAAATTGTTAATAATAAATTTTTTAAATTTGGTTGCAGTAAAAGATTTTCTATTTAATTTAACATTCTTTATCTTTGAATTTAAATTTAAAAAATAATTGATTTAAATTTGAAAGTTAATTCTTCTGTTGAAATTAAATTCATGTTGAAATAAAATTGAAAATTGTAAGATCAACGTTAAATCATGTTAAAATAAAATTTTATACGATATAAAATTTATTAAAATTCATTAGAATTTTTGCAAAATTCATAAAAAGACATAAGTTGATATCAACATTGTTTTCATGTTAAAATAAAATTGAAAACTGTAAGATCAATGTTCAATCGTGTTAAAATAAAATGTTATGACTGCTTATTCCATTATTGAATTTCGTTTTTAAGATCAACGTTAAATCATGTTAAAATAAAATTTTATACGATGTAAAATTTATTAGAATTCATTAGAATTTTTGCAAAATTCAAAAAAAGTGATGTGTAAGTTGATATCAACATTGCTTTCATGTTAAAATAAAATTGAAAATTGTAAGGTCAACGTTAAATCATGTTAAAATAAAATTTTATGCGATGTAAAATTTATTAGAATTCATTAGAATTTTTGCAAAATTCAAAAAAAGTGATGTGTAAGTTGATATCAACATTGCTTTCATGTTAAAATAAAATTGAAAATTGTGAGGTCAACGTTAAATCATGTTAAAATAAAATTTTATGCGATGTAAAATTTATTAGAATTCATTAGAATTTTTGCAAAATTCATAAAAAGACATAAGTTGATATCAACATTGTTTTCATGTTAAAATAAAATTGAAAATTGTAAGATCAACGTTAAATCATGTTAAAATAAAATTTTATGCGATGTAAAATTTATTAGAATTCATTAGAATTTTTGCAAAATTCAAAAAAAGTGATGTGTAAGTGATATCAACATTGCTTTCATGTTAAAATAAAATTGGAAACTGTAAGATCAATGTTCAATCGTGTTAAAATAAAATGTTATGACTGCTTATTCCATTATTGAATTTCGTTTTTGGTTTAGTGTATATTTATGTGCATTTCCGACAAGATCTTAAAGTTTATGTTAAAAGTTAATAAAAAAAAAAAGAGTTTAAAGTTAAAGTGTAATAAAAATAATAATAATTTGATAAAAAAACAAAAAAAAAATTTAATAAAAATATAATTATATAAAATAATGTCAAATCACGAATTTGAACAAATTAAAAACAATAATATTGCTAATTTAGTGGAAGCAGGAACATCTGCGGATTTTTTTGGTTGTAATCAACTAAACGATGTTCTAGTTTTAAATTTAGAAAATTTTACTAATGAAAACAACAATGACCAGTTAGATGAGCTGTTAGCAAAATTTGATTTATCTGAAGTCAAATATTATTTAATAAGTAAGTACCTACTGTACATTTTTTTTATATAATATACATTTTAAGTTAAATGGCATGCATATATTATTATATTCGGGTAGAGTAGGTAAAATACTGCAAGTATGGAATTGAGCGATTTATTCTTAAAGGTTTTCGAGATAACAGTGTTCAAAGTTTGTCATATATGTTAAAAATAAAGTGAAATCTTGTTCGGTGTTTAACATAAAAATTTTTAATTAATAATTTTAACGATTAGCCTAATTTTTAAAGGTTTTCGAGATAACAGTGCTTAAAGTGTTTATTTATACATAATTTGTATATATTATGTAGGTACGTTTTTAAAAACAAAGTGATATTTTTTTCTGCGAAAGTTTATTTAAGATTTTTTAAATAGTTAAGATTAGTATAAATAGTATACCAGCTTTTATTTGAATAATTAAAAAATGTTTTCGTTATCTTAGTTGCGATATTATAAATATTTTAATTTAAACAAGTAGGTATATTTGAAATTTTATTAGAAATAAAATTTAAGGACTGGCGAAATATTTTCTTTTCAATTTTTTAAAAAAAATATTCAAATTTGAATAATTCCAACATAAATTTTTAAAAAATCTCCTTATATTCTCTATTGCAATGCAAATCTAAAACTTTTAATAATTTTGAAATCAATGAATTTTGAAAATCATATAAAGTTTTTTAATCAGACTTTTCTAAATTAAAATATTTATAATATCCCAACTAAGATAATGAAAAATTTTTTTAAACACTCATATGAAAGCTGGTAATCGTAACTATTTAAAAAATCTTAAATAAACTTTCACTGAACAAAATAACACTTTGTTCTTAAAAACGTTTTCGTAGTTTCATGAAAAACCTTAAGCAGCATTATCTCGAAAACCGTTAAAAATTAGACTGCTCTCCTATACAAATTTTTGCTAGTATTTACCTTCCCAATCTGCCACAGAACGGGCTTCTTATGTTGGACAAACTGCAAATTAATAATATTAGCATAATTACGTATATACGAGTATACATATTTTCAACAGTCATTGAAATACTGATTTTTAATTTTTTCTTTTAGAGGCTGGTGTTACTTATAAAAGCTTGCAGCATCTGTCAAAAGAAGATATAAAGGAAGCTATTCCACCTATTGGTCTTCGGGCAGAATTTAGAGAAAAATTGTTTCGTTGGAGAAAAACTGAGGTAGAAATTTATATTTAAAAACTTGTAAGTGATTATTTTTCTAATTATTTTGTGACTTGGATTCAGTACGGAATTGAGGACGACACTCTGTCGATATCAATTGCCAATAAGGTAGTTTCATGGCTGCAAAATGAATCTTTTTCTAGTGCTACGGTAACATCAACCCATACAAAATCTACGTTCCCTAAAAGTGACTGTCAGCTATTTAAAGTAATAAAGAAGCATATTTTTCAGTTCTAATTTTTTATAAGTATATTTTTTTTTAGAATATTAAACTTATTTTACAAGAAACAGAAAAAGGAAAGGCTATAGTAGCCTTTTATGAAAAAAACGGACATTTAATAGAACCTTTTCGAGCAGATTTAATCAACATAATTTTAGATAATATTCTTGCCCGCGATGTTAAACTATCGCCAAAAGATTTTCCGCCCTTAGTTGATGACATTATTCAGCAATTTCCGAACGAAATAAAGGTCAGTATTTTCTTGTTTAAGTTATAATCAAAAATGAAAAAAAAATTTTTTTTTTTTCAGGAATATTATTTTATTCCTCGTGGTTTAAAGAAGAATCCTGGTGGTAAACTTTGGGATAAATACGTGAACCAAAGAGCAAAGCGTAAACGGACACTGGATATAGGTGACAAAGTTGAAACGTCAGAAGACGTTGAAGCTCAGAACTATACAGAACTGGACATATCTATATTGAATTCATTAAAAAATTCACTTGCCCGAGACTCTTCCGATTGGGGTGATGTCAAAGATAAATGGCAGCGGACTTTTTTACTTAGACAAAAAGAATTGAAAAGTTCCGCAACCAATTTTGAATTTGTACGTAATTGGCCCCTTTATAAGAACGCAAGAGCCCACGAATTAGTAAGTTTGTTATTAACTTAAATTTATGTTCTTCGATTTAAATAATAATTTTCATATAGATTGATATTGATTTTCAACTACTGCATCCAAGTAAAAGCCATTTGTTGCGCAGTAAATGGGACGAATTTAAAAAAAAAATTGCAGACTATTACTCTTTTTACATAAAAGATAAAAAGTGCAAAGAAATTTTTTTAAATTCTAAAGAAATATCTGACATAAGTAATAATTTTCTGATATTAACATATTACAAAAAACTTACTACATTTTTTTATTTGTTTTTAGGTTCATTAGATTATATATATACCATCCTGTTGAATGCTGTAATTTTACCAACGGCACGCTTTTCGGAGAAGTCAACACAACAAATTAAAAGAAAAATTTCAATTCCTGATGCAATTGAAAGTTTTGTTATCCATCTCAAAACAATAAGTGATTATCAAAACATAATTACGGAGCTACGAGAGAAATATTATAACATAGGTTTGACTGTGCAACCATTCATAATAGTCGTAGGTATAAATATTTTTCAACTGAAAGAATTTTATGTGTATTTCGATAATACCCTTTTAAAATTCGACTCTTTTTTAGCAAGTTTAGACGTTTGCTTTAAATTGTTTCAAGTACTGTCCTTGGAATATCCAAAAGGGTGTGGCGGGCCCTGGCTTTTTATACAGGAGTATTTTTATGAAATTTTACTTAAAAAAGATCATAAACTACCAACCATCTGCTCTTTAATCAATTTTTTAAAATCTGCTCTTTAATAATTTATTTTCTTTACTTAAGTTCAAAATGTTGTAAATGAAGTTTAGTTATAGTTAAATATAAGGTTAAATTTAATAATTAATAATTAATTAATAATTTAACATTGAATTATAGATTTCAATATTTAATAGATAATCAATTTTATTATTTTACAGTACGTAAGTGTAATCAGTAAAATTTGTACGTACAGTAAAATAATAATTTTGATTTTCTATTAAATATTGAAATCTATGATTCAGTGTGTTTGTTAGAAAATGAATTTTATTATTTTTACTGTACGTAAGTGTAATCAGTAAAATTTGTACGTGCAGTAAAATAATAATTTTGATTTTCTATTAACCCATTTAACACTAAACTACCAAAAAAAGCCAGTAGGCTTTTTAACATAATTTACTACGACAATTCAAATTATTTTAAAATTTTGCAATGTAGTAGGCTTTTTTACTAAATTTACAAACTATTTTTAGTTTGAAGCACGTGCTGGTTCATATAAGTCATTTATTTTATTTAAAGTGAATATTATAAATTTTCAAAAGTCATAGTTATGGATAAAGTTTTGGCGTCGTAAGTTCCAATATTTATATTTGTTGTTTTTTTATTATTTTATACTGTTAAAAACATTTCTATTATGTTACGAATTGTTTTTATTTTTTGTTAGAATGTCATGAGCCCTCAAAATTGCTTTTGCTTTTTTAAGTGGCCGAAAAAAGCCATTTGGTATAATATGTATAAAATTTATCAAAAAATTTTTATATGGAAAATAAAATAAATATGAGTTGTTTTCTTATAAAAATTGAGTGTTTGACAAAACTTTTATGTTTCCAATCTTTAGCTCAAGACCTTTAACTTTGGTTGAAATTTTGGAAGAATTGGAAAGTAATGAAGAAAATATTTGCATTTCTAACGAAAATATTTACATAATTCCTCCAGAAAATGATGGAAATTTAACAGAGGAAGATTCTGGGGATGAAGATTGTAGTGACATAAACCGCGTAGGTAAACGTTTAATAAATAGTGAAGTGGTGTATAATTCAGTTGAAAATTAAGGTTTTGCGTTAGAAATTACACAAAGAGTAAATGATGAAGTTAGAGAACCTGTAAATAAAAAAGCAAAAAAGGAAAAATTTAATTGGGAAAAAGGGAACATAGATGATATTTCTGCATTTGCTGACTATTCTCGGATACTAGTAAATCCTATTTTACCGCCAATAACTTTATCAAACAAATCAAGTCCTGTTGATTTTTTCTTATTAGTTTGGACCGATGAATTTATTGAAGAGATTGTTAAATGTACCAATGATTATTCATTAAAATTTAAAAACAATAACTTAGACGTTAAAAAGAAGAAATAATGGCTCTATTTGGAATTTTAATTATTAGTGGTTATTGCCGTAATGGTTTAATTTATAAAACTATGCGAAGAAAGCGTTTTGAAGATATTTTTACTTCATTGCACTTTTCTAGATATGAAAATTCTGAAAAAAATGACAAATTATATAAAATACGGCCATTATTAAAATACGTAAATGGTATTTTTAAATATTTTACTCCAATACATGTCAATTTGGCTATTGATGAAACTATGATACCATACTTTGGTCGTCATAGTTGCAAACAATTTATAAGAGGAAAGCCAGTAAGATTTGGCTATAAGGCATGGAACCTAGCAACACCAACTGGATTTTGTGTACAATTTGAAGTTGATCAAGGAAAACAAGTATGCGACAACACAAAATTTTCCGAATTCGGTCTTGGTGAAAGAGTAATACTAAATTTATGTGATTTCCTCACCAAAAATTTTGAAGATATGAAATTTTCTCTTTACTTCGATAACTTTTTTACCAGCTCAACAGTGATGTCTAAAATAACTGAAATAGGATTTGGAGGAACTGGTACGGTAAGAGAGAATAGACTGGGTTCTACAACTTTGAGAGAAAATTCTAGTTTTAAGAAAGATAAAAGAGGTTCATTTGATACGTGTGTAAATAAAAAATATAACATGATTGCAGTCAAATGGAAGGACAACAATATAGTTACACTACTTTCAAATGAACATGGTGATGAGCCACTGCACAAATGTTTACGATATTCTGCTTCAGAAAAAAAGAGAGTAGAAATAGTGCAACCACATGTTGTAAAAAATTATAATAAATTTATGGGTGGCGTGGACATGTGCGATAATCATACGAGTGCATACCGTATTGGCATACGTAGCAAAAAGTGGTACATGCCCATAGTTTTATGGACATTGGATGTTTCGATTAGTAATGCTTGGATTTTAGCTAAGTCATTTGGCATCCAAATGGACCAATTGTCCTTTAGAAGAAGTATCGCACAAGAATTGTGTAAAATATATGGAACACCTCCAATCACACCTGGACGCCGTAGTAACAATACTGCTGAAAATCCTGCAAAATATAATGGTCAGCATTTAATTTTATCTGGACAGCCACGTAGTACTTGCAAATATTGCAAATTACGTACCACAAAACAAGACTGTTACGTACCAAGACTTGTAACATCCCCTTACACGATAAGTGTTTTATTTTATATAATACATAACTTATGTTAAAATTTTCATATTTCATAAAATTGTGACCCTGCGGTAGGGGAATAGAATACTTCCGCAGTACGAACTGCTTGTCGTAAAAGGCGACTAAAAGTTCAAACAAAAATCCCGAAGCGACTGACTCGGAACGAGCGGCTCTCTGGTCTGCGTCTGATCCCTGAGGGACGGCAGTTAAACTCCTGGCAGTAGGTAAAATGCAACCAATATATAAAATAGAAAATATGAATAACGATAATAAAGAAATAAATCCGGTAGGGATATCTACCAAAGTGTCGGCAGAAGCCACGGCTGCCGGCGAGGGCTTTGCTGATCTTATAAGAAGGTCAGAGGAGTCGCCAGTGGCCCAAAAATCAAAAAACAATATAGCGGACCCATTTAAGAAGAGCGGAAAAATTAACAGATCACCACCGATTAGAGAACTCCAAAATGAACAAGCACTGTATAACAAATGGCAGAAGGCTGTCGAGTCGCCAGTGGCCCAAAAATCAAAAAACAATATAGCGGACCCATTTAAGAAGAGCGGAAAAATTAACAGATCACCACCAATTAGAGAACTCCAAAATGAACAATCACTGTATAACAAATGGCAGAAGGCTGTCGATGAAACAACACAACTAAAGAAGTTGATAAGCAATATGGAAAAACAAATACAGGATCTTAAAAATGAAATTACTTATTTAAAGATGCAGAAACCACAAGATGCAGAAACCACAGTTCTACAAGCTTCACAAGTTCAACACTTATCAAAGTCAGAAAACAGTAAAAAAATAGTATACTCTACAGATGAGGAAGAATTAGCGAAAGAGACTGAATGGATAAGGGTGAAGCAGAAACAAAAAAGGAAGTTAAATGACTCACTTACCCCTCCAAACGCAAAAAAGATGGACTATAAAACCACTCCAAGTAAAGAAACTACTCCAAAAAAGGTTATTTCGCCAAAAAAAATAACCGATCCGGAAAAAGTTAAGAAAAAACAATCTCCACCGCCAATAATTGTGGATGAATTTAATAACTATAACGAATTCTGCGAGAGAGTAAAAAAAGTAATAACAGAAAAACAGTTTGAGATGAAACTCCTTGGAAAGAATTGTATAAAAATCAATTTGTTAGATGAAGATGCTTACAGAACATTAACAAAAGCGCTATCAGAGTACAAATATAGTTGGCACTCATACGAAAGCAAACAGCAAAGGCCAATACGAGTTATGGTCAAGAACCTGCCTCACTCGTGTAAAACAGAAGAAATAATTAAAGATCTTGAAAATAGAGAATATAAAATAATAGGAGCTGCAAATAAACGTAGCTGGAAGAATAAAGAACCATTAAACATGTTTATGTTAACCTTCAAAGCAGAAGAAGATATTAGCAGAATATACGAGATTAAAAGTATTCTAAAATGTATTGTGAATATCGAGCCTCTAAGAAAAAATAAGCTTGTAGTACAATGTAAATCATGCCAGGCATATGGTCACACACAAAAATATTGTGGAAAAACCCCAAGATGTGTAAAATGTGCAGGTAGGCACCATACCAGGGAATGTTTGAAACCTAAAACTGAACCACCAAAATGTGTTCATTGCGGAAATCAACATCCAGCTAATTATAGAGGCTGCATAATCGCAAAAGAAATGCAAAAAATCAAATTTAAGAATATGAGCCCAAATTCACAACAAAGGAATACTCCACAATACGCTAAAAAACAAATCAGAAACCATCTGCAAACGTCGCAAGTGAAGCAAGATTTCCAGACAAATAGAAGCAGTAAAACTTATGCCCAAGTTGTTGCGGGTAAAAAACTTAATAATAATAGCGAACAAGAAAATGATTTAAAACAATCCATTCTGCTTATACTAAAAAAAGTAACCAAAATAGAAAGTTCTATGGTCGATACGGATTGTAGAATAGGAGCACTAGAGGGCAGTACCAAAAACCTGCTTCGAAATCGAAAAGATGAATGAACTAAAAATTTTTTCATGGAATGCCAATGGACTGCTACAACACCAACAAGAGCTACAAGCAGTCCTTGACATAAATAATATAGATGTTTGTCTTATAGCAGAAACACACTTTAACAAACAAACGCATATTAATTTTCATGGTTATAAAGTTTATCATAGCATACATCCAGGTAACTCTGCTAGAGGAGGAAGTGCAGTAATTATAAAACAAAGTATACAACATTTTGAAGAAGCCAAATTTGAAACAGAAGAAATACAAGCTATGGCCGTAAACGTAAAATGCAAAAACTACTTTATTGTAGTAGCAAGTATATATTGTCCACCTAAGTACTCTCTGAAGAAACATCATTATTTGGATCTTTTTAAGAAACTAGGAAAAAAGTTTGTTATAGGAGGTGATTTTAATGCCAAAAATACACACTGGGGATCACGGCTAACAACAACCAAAGGCAGAGAATTATTCCAAGCAACAAGCGAATTTGGGTGTGAAACCATATCAACAGGAAAACCTACATATTGGCCTACAGATCCAAATAAAATACCTGATTTAATAGATTTTTTCATTATTAAAAACATTTCGAATAATTTCATACAGATAGAAGATAGGCAGGAAATGGACTCTGACCACTCACCAATTCTGCTAACTGTAAGTGAAAACGCTATTGAAAAGCAGAGCATTCCGATTCTCGCCAATAAATACACTGACTGGGAAAGCTTTAAAGTGTGTCTGGAAGAAAAAATACAACTAGCTGTACCGTTGCAATACAAAGAACAATTGGATGCGGAGGTGGAAAACTACATTAACGATATACAACTTACAGTGTGGGAAAATACTCCAGTAATTAAACAAAGAGTAAAAGAAAATAAATATCCAGCCGAAATCTTAGAACTAATTGCAATAAAACGCAGAGCAAGGAAAAAATGGCACCAAACTAGAGCTCCACAAGATAAAACTAGGCTGAATAATCTCACCCAACAACTAAGAAGAAGAATTAAGGAAGTGAAAAACAAATCGATAAATTTATATTTGGAAAAGCTAACAAATGATAAAAGTACTGATTACTCTCTTTGGAAGGCAGCTAAAAATCTGAAAAAACCTATTGCAGCTATTCCTCCAATTAGAAAACTGGACGGAAAGTGGGCGAGAGATAATAAAGAAAAAGCCAAATTATTTGCGGAACACCTAGAAAAGATATTTCAAGTAAACACTGGTGAAGAAGAGGAAGATCTAGATGTAGAACAAATTCAAGAGCAAGAGGAAATCGCATTAACAAATCCAGCTGAAGTGAAAAAAGAAATTAAAAACAACATTAAATCTAAAAAAGCTCCGGGATATGATTTAATAACCGGACAAATTCTGAAGCAGCTACCAGAGAAGGCAATAGTTAAAATAACAAATCTTATAAATGCTGCATTCAGGCTGAAATATGTGCCGAAATTGTGGAAAGTGGCCGAGGTCATTATGATACCCAAAGCAGGAAAACCACCAAATGAGATAACGTCTTATAGACCAATCTCATTGCTACCTATAATGTCAAAACTATTTGAAAAAATTTATTTGAGAAGACTAAAACCGATTATTGAAAGGAAGAATCTAATTCCGGACCACCAATTCGGCTTTAGAGAAAAACATGCAACAATAGACCAGGTACACAGAATAACAAACACTATTGAAAAAGCTTTAGAGGAGAAGAAAGTCTGTTCAGCAATCTTTTTGGATGTGACTCAGGCATTCGATAAGGTGTGGCACAAGGGATTGAATTGTAAACTGAGAACAATCCTTCCAAAAGAGCATTCGGAAATGATAGAAAGCTATCTATCAGACAGATACTTCTACATAAAACAAGAAGGAGAATATTCCGATCTTAAAGAAATCGGTGCTGGAGTTCCTCAAGGAAGTGTACTCGGTCCAATACTGTATCTGTTGTATACTTGTGATTTTCCTGCACTTGAAAATAATATAATTGCGACGTTTGCTGATGATACAGCGGTTTTGGCTGTCGGAGAAAATAATGAAGAATCTACAGAAAAACTGCAGAGAGCTATGACAAGAATCCAAAATTATACTAAAAGGTGGAGGCTAAAATTAAATGAAGGTAAGTCAATTCATGTGGATTTCACAAATAAAAAAATTGACCATAAACCAGTATATATAAATGGTCAAGAAATACCTTATTCAAATACTGCCAAATATCTTGGTATGACATTAGATGCGAAGCTTCGCTGGAAAGCCCACATCAAAAACAAGAAGGAAGAGTTACAAATCCGTTATAGAAAAATGTACTGGCTCATAGGTAAGCATTCTACCTTGACAATACAAAACAAACTTCTGCTCTATAAACAAATATTAAAACCAGTATGGTCATATGGCATCCAGCTATGGGGATGCAGCAAAAAGAGTAATAGAGATGTTATTCAGAGGTTCCAGAATAAAGTTCTAAGAAATATTGTGAACGCGCCCTGGTTCATCAGAAACTATGACCTACATAGAGATATGCAAATAGAATTTGTAGATAAAGAAATCCAAAATTTTGCAAGAAGTCACGAAAAAAGACTCCAAAACCATGTAAATGTCGAGGTAGTCCAGCTTCTGGATAATACAAATATAGCCAGACGACTCAAAAGAGTAAAGCCTTTTGAGTTAGTGTAGCTATAATAAGAGAAAGAAACATTTAGATAGACATCGCTGGATGGAATCTACATTTAAAACTAAAATAAAGCCAGAAGAAAAATTGCTCATTAGCCCTATCGGACTAGATCGCAATAGAGGAAAGGTGTGGTTTAGTGGGTAAGAATCCCACACGCAATGTCAAGCTACGGGGCTCATTGTGTCTTTTGAAGATTCCATTCCAACCTACGTAAAAATAAAAATATATAATATATATTATGCATAGAAGTGTGCAATTATTATACCCGTATGACTATATAGTCAAAGGGTATAATAAATTTGCCATTACGTTTGTGACGCAGAGAAGGAGGGGGGGTAGATATAGACTCAAGTGTATGGATCGGATCAGAATCGAAAAATAAATCGATTTAGCTATGTATGTCCGTCCGTCCATCCGTCCGTCTGTCCGTCCGTCCGTCTGTCCGTCCGTCTGTCCGTCCGTCACCACGATAACTCAAAAACTAAAGCAGCTAGGATCTTGAAATTTTCGCAAATTCGTTTTTTTGCAATAGCCGTCATCGCTATTTAAATCCAGCCATTTTGGTCCATTGGTTCGGGCAACGCCAAAAGCCCTTTGTTAATATTAACACCTTCTTTAAATCGATCACCCGTAGCTTTAGTTTTTTTCGACCTTTCAGAACCCGCTAAATCAACTAAATTGAATTTTGAAGAAGTCATAGAAGAACTAAAATAATTACAAAAATATAAAGTTACATTTGATATTAAAATTATTTGTACAAAGTTACATTTTAAATCAAATATTTTTTAACTTACATTTCATTGTTTTTCATTATATTAATATTAATTGTAAATATAGCATTCGATCTACTTGATTGTTCGTTCATTGCTGTTGCTCCAACGGCACGCCCAGATGAACCCTTTATCAAACATTGAAGAGTTTCTTCAGCTGTAGTAACTGGAATTTCTGTTAAACCTGGAATAACAATTCCTTTATTTACATCTTCTCTGATATCAACAGAACTTCGTTCTCTTGATGCAGTTGATAATAGATCATAGAGATTCTCCTGATAAAGTTCCATAAACGAACATGATACCGAAATTTGATAACTTTCAGAAATTTCATCAACTTTACTAAAAATATCATGCATAGCTCTTGGAATAACACCCATATCTGAATTTTTTTCTCCATTAAATGCAGTACCAAATAAATTTGTTTCAAGTCTTATTGATACAGGATGTGATGTAAATTTAATTAGGTTGGATGTAGTACAAAGAATTAACTTAACTTTTCACCCTGATAAAACAATGAAATTGAAAACAGCTGGCAATGCACAAATTAGTACTATGAGTTATTTGAATGAAGAAATTGAAATTGATGGAATTTTTTTTAAGGTTATGTTTTATGTAGTAGGTATAAATGATGTGCCTGTCAAAATGATTTTAGGTAAAGAATTGTTAAAAGATGTAAGACTAATTATTTGTAATGGAATGATTTCAATAAAAAAAAATATTAAGGAAGTTGATGATGAAAATTTTTAATGAATATGGTGATTGAAGATAACAAAAAATATGACGAAAAAATCCCGAATGAAATTAAAAGTTTAATTGACAATTATAAGCCGAACAAATCCATTGAGACAAGTATAGAATTAAGAATAACAACGACTGACAATATACCAGTATGTCACAAACCTCGCCGACTAGCTTTTAAGGAAAAAGATGAGGTAGAACAACAAATTAATAAATGGATTCAAGATAAGATCATACCCTGTTCATCTGATTATTCTAGTCCAGTAGTGGTGGTGCGAAAGCAAGATGGTTCACCACGGGTGTGTGTGGATTATTTCATTTTAAATGGATAAATAGGGGTTGTTACATCTAATTTATTTTCTTCGTCATCCAACGAACGTCTAAAATTTATTATTTATAAAAATTATTAATTATATATTAAAGGTATACTAGAATTACTAACTTGAATTTTTTAGGGGTATTTATAAAATCTTTTTCATCGTTATCATGAAAGATGTCTATTGTTTCATTAAAGACAACCTTATTACCATCAGTACGATTTTTGTTTAAAGCAATATTTTCTTTTATATCTTTTATGAATGTTCTTTCCAATTCAGAATTTCTTGTACCTGAATTCATATTTTCACATAAATTGGTATTACATGAACAACGTTTTGAAAATTCTAAGCTATTGGTATGGCAACCACAATGTTGCGTTATACAATTGCCTCTACTGCAATTACATTTAACAGTTCCATCTAAATTTCTTTTAATACCAGCCATTTTAGAAAATGATGTTTGCTACATTAATTTTATATAAAAAAAAATTTTAATTATTTTAATTTTAAAAAATTTACCTCAAAATTTTTTTGTTTAGTTGCGGATTTTCCAAATTTATAGTTATCTATTTCATCTTCTTTGTTTGATTCTTCTTTAATAATATTTATAAGTTTAAATGAAGGTTCTTTGATACTGTTATTTTTCTTTTTGTGTTCAACTTGAAAGACTTGTTCATATTTTTTGTATTTGGCTTTTTTAACATTTGATACTAATAATCTAATTCCGTTTAATTTGCACTTGTTTCTGCCTATCAAGAATTTCTTTCAACCTTGCATAATAAAAATAAATCATGAGTATTAAAAATATTAATTATTACAAATTATTAGTTAATACTTTTTACTTATAGACATCGCTTCCTCAACCTTTCTTTTTAAAACATTTTTTTGTTTATTATGTAAAGCTTCCATTCTTGCCATTTCATTTTGTCGTTTACGATCTCTTTCTTTTAACTGAGTTAACTGTTTCTCTCTATTTAGCTTCCATTGTCTAAATGATACTGCTTCCTTCTTCATTGCTTTAACTAAATTTATTTTTGCAGCTTTCATTTGTTGAATTTCGTTATTTAGATTTAAAAATTTTTGGGCTTCTTTTTCCCGAACCTTTAATAGTTTATCCTGCTGTATTATTTTTTTTCTTAAATCAATTATTTCAATCTCTAATTGATGCAATCGTTTACGTCTTTCTTCAGCTATTTTTGCTGAAACATTTTTTTTCAACTTCTCAACTTCAAGAGCTTGAATTTTGAGTTCAGAATCTCTAATAAGATTTTGACTTATTGCCTCATAATCACAAAATTTAGTTAAATTAGTGGAAACCTTTTGATGATGAGATTCTTTTACAGCTAATTCGCGATTAATTTTACGAATTTCACTATTAATCTCAAGTTGTTGTCGCAATTGTTGATTTTTTTCATTAAGTTCTTTATTTTGTTTTCTTAACATTATTATTTCTTCAGATGAATCTGTAAAATTTTCAACATTTTCGTTATTTAAACAAGCATCTCCTCGACCTAATAGTTGCAAACGTAAATTCTGTATTATATTGTTTAACTTGCTAATTTCAGCATGCTGGGGATCTTGATTTACAATCGGTTTGTTTTTAATTTTTCGTGCTCTATCTGCATATCGCAGTGTACTGATGGTTTCATCTAAGTTATAATCAGCTGGACTTACACATGCTATCATCAATGTAATAGAATTACCTCCTAAGGAATCTTGTAAAAGTCTGGTTAATTTCGAATTCCTATAGCATACATAGGAATTTTGCCCATCTGAAAACCATAAAATTAGATAAAGTAAAAGACAATTTTGAAAAACTTTACTTCCAAGAGCTGATATAACATTTCCCAACGCCAAAAGCCCTTTGTTAATATTAACACCTTCTTTAAATCGATCACCCGTAGCTTTAGTTTTTTTCGACCTTTCAGAACCCGCTAAATCAACTAAATTGAATTTTGAAGAAGTCATAGAAGAACTAAAATAATTACAAAAATATAAAGTTACATTTGATATTAAAATTATTTGTACAAAGTTACATTTTAAATCAAATATTTTTTAACTTACATTTCATTGTTTTTCATTATATTAATATTAATTGTAAATATAGCATGCGATCTACTTGATTGTTCATTCATTGCTGTTGCTCCAACGGCACGCCCAGATGAACCCTTTATCAAACATTGAAGAGTTTCTTCAGCTGTAGTAACTGGAATTTCTGTTAAACCTGGAATAACAATTCCTTTATTTACATCTTTTCTGATACCAACAGAACTTTGTTCTCTTGATGCAGTTGATAATAGATCATAGAGATTCTCCTGATAAAGTTCCATAAACGAACATGATACCGAAATTTGATA
Organism: Dolichopus griseipennis; assembly: GCA_963082915.1. NCBI lineage: Eukaryota > Metazoa > Arthropoda > Insecta > Diptera > Dolichopodidae > Dolichopus > Dolichopus griseipennis. The sequence continues at coordinate 144,982 of CAUJBZ010000053.1, read as the reverse complement.
ACTTTCAGAAATTTCATCAACTTTACTAAAAATATCATGCATAGCTCTTGGAATAACACCCATATCTGAATTTTTTTCTCCATTAAATGCAGTACCCATAGTGTGTGTTTTACCTGATCCTGTTTGTCCATAAGCCAAAATTGTAACATTGTACCCTTAATTTAAAATATTTCAGTATTAATTTAAACACAAAATAATTAAAAAGTACCTACCTTTAAATAATTTTTCAATCATGGATTGTACTGACTTTTCATAAACAATTTCTTGTGCTTCATTCTTAGCAAAAACATAATTGTATGTATATGAATTATTCTTAACAGCAATTTGAGGTACTCCACTAATTTGATCAACAACTTCTTGACAACCTTTATCAATTTCTGATTTAACTAATGGTCGAATTCGTAAAGCTACACGAACACAATCTGTGGCCGCCATTTAACTTCTTTATACCTTTAAAAAATTTCACAAACCTTAAAACTTTGTTTTTTAGCGATAGGTAAGCGGCGGGTATTTATAAATTTGAAAAACAGAAAAGCAAATACAGGGGTGGGAATTTATTTATTTTGTTAAATGTCTAATGTTTACATACAACCATTTGATTGCATTTGACAATTTCCTACATTCAAGTGAAATTACACCAAATAGTCAAACATTTTACATAACACAAATTATCAAACGTTCGTTTTTTAAAAAATTTGTCAAATCAAATACTAAAATAATTCTAGAACCCCTATTTATATTCATGAACCCAACATTTGGTTTTAAATATAAATTGTCATGTCCCATTGTTTTGATTCAGAATTTTGAGATTTGGTTGTTAACTAATTCCACCAACTTTTGATATAATTATTAATATCTATATATTTAATTAACATATAAAAATTGAAAATACAAATTACTTTGCATTAAAATTAAACTAAAAATTGAAGGAGGTTTACAGATTTTTTTATAAATTTCTTTTCACACCCCTTTCGGAGCTAACGCTAAAAACTATAAGAATCAAAAATGTAATTAAAAACTGTAAAATATTTAGATAAAAATTATTAAGAAATTTTGGGACGTATTTTAAAAAAAAAAATTATGATTTCTTTCGAAAATAAATTTAAAACAAATTTTTATAGATCAAAACAAAAATATATACCTACCTTTTTCTATTTTGAAACATTTTGCGATAAAATTAAACCTCCTTTGCAAAGGTTTCGTTAAATTTAAGAATTCTATATATGTATATTTAGGTTCAATTTCAATATGATTTTTGAAATTTTGACATGAATTGATAAGAGAACAAATAACTAGTTGGAATTAAATTTTAGAATAAAATTAAAGGTTAAAATATTCTTACAATTTACAAGCCTCTGCTTTACTAAGGATCAAATATCGATAATTAAAGTAGATATTTGATTTCATGTTCAAAATCAAAATATTTACGTTTTAAAATCCAAACAAACAGTTGGCATTGTAATTGGTAGTTGGTACTTTTGGTAAGTTTGTATTTTTTTTTAGACAAGATCTTTTATTTTAGTAATGTTTGGTAATGTGATAATGTTACCAAATCCAAAAACATTAAAATTCTAGTCATTTAATATTTAAAAATAAAACGAATTTGTGAGTATTGGGTGAGTACTATTAAAAATTTATCAATTTAATAACTAATATTAATTCTTTTGAATAATTATTCATATTTATAATATTTGAAAAATTCAACGAAGAAAAGAATACAAAATTTAGATTATTTTTTAATTTTTAAGATACATTTTTAACAAAACAGAATGGAAAACATTAACTAAGAACATAAAATTACATGGTAACTCTGTTAAGTTGAATTGAACTAAATGATTAAAATTGATCAAAACATAAACATTAACAGAATTTTTTAATTTAATAAAAAATTCTATAAAATATTTATTTAAGAAAGAACATATTAATTATATAATTTCGTATTTCAACTTTTATAAATTTTTATTAAAGGACTTTTAAAAATGGATATTGAAATTAAAGCAGAACCCATCTGTTTAATAAATACTAATTCCTGCAATGATAATAATCTCACATATGCATCAAAACAAAGTAGTGACAAGCAGGATAACGAAAAACTAGAAAACATGGAGTTCGTTTACGTCTTTCTTCAGCTATTTTTGCTGAAACATTTTTTTTCATGAATTTTAATTATTCTATAAGATCACTCTTCTACTTAATTAAAAGTTTATCGTGAGTCTCTTCTGCAATACTTGCTCTCGACTCAATTTCAGTAACATCATGTAAAGTTACTTGTAGTTGTTGTCGCAATTGTTGATTTTTTTCATTAAAGTACTCTATACGATTAATATACACATAAAATTCTTTCATTACTACTAATAACTACTTATATATTATTTTTCTAAATGTTATGTATATAATTCTATGTTGTATGTTGTATTATTCTTTCTTTATGTACTTGAATCACATACATTTTTAAATTTTGTAAATGAAGTTTACTTAATTACGTATTATTTTAAAATAATTAATATATGCATGCATAGAGGTTTTTGAGAATTTGAAAATTTTATATAATGTTGAAATATGTTTATGTTCTTTGATTTTTTTTTAATTTAATATATTTGTAATTTTTGAATCAAGTTAACCATACATATTATATTAATGTTAAAACTAAGACTTAGGCCTAAGTTATAGTTCTCATTTCAATGAATGATTGAAAAGAAAAAAATTCAATGACAGCTATAACTGTTGCCTAAGTGTTATTATATGTATATAGTTCTTTGTGTATTATTCTTTCCTTTTGTTCCAATTTGAATTATGTATTATTTTAATTTTTGTAAATGTCATTACAATATGTATATAATTCTATGTATTATATTTTTCTTATTTATACTTTATCAAATTATGTATTTTTTAATCAAATAAATATTTTTAAAAATTGAAATTATTGAAGTTATTATTTAAAGATTTCAAGCGAAATTAGGGTATAATTTTAAATGAGAAACCATGCACCTAAGACAAATCAACAGGAATCTTCATCTAATTTCAGGAAAATTCATATTATTTTAACATGATCACAAGGTTGATGTAATATCATTTTCATGTTATTTCAACATAAAAACCAATTTAATTTAACAGGAAAATTCATATTATTTCAATATAAGAACCAATTTAATTTAACAGGAAAATTCATATTATTTTAACACGATCACAAAGTGGATGTAATATTATTTTCATGTTATTTCAACATAAGAACCAATTTAATTTAACAGGAAAATTCATATTATTTTAACACGATCATAAAGTGGATGTAATAGCATTTTCATGTTATTTTAACATGAGAACCAATTTAATTTAACAGGAAAATTCATATTATTTTAAATAAAGCATCATTTTATTTCAAAAGGAACATTTTTAATTTTAAAATGAATACGCTTTTAATTCAAAAAGATTTCTTTTTATTTTAAAATTAATATAATTTTAATTCAAAAAGATTTCTATTTATTTTAAAACAAACATAATTTTATTTCAAAAAGATTTCTATTTATTTTGAAATGGTAAATTTTTGGTTTTTGAATATAAAAATATCATATTAAATCAACATGATCCACCTATGAAGCAATTTTATAGCTGAAACATGTTGAATTATATTTATTTTTTTTGATTTTACATTGATAATTCTCTGTGTGTAGGCTTTTAGTTATTTACGTGAAATAATTGCTTTTTTTGTCAACAAATTACCCTGTTCATTTGATGGTAAATGAACAGGGTAATTTGTTGATTAATTAAGCTTCTTCTTCGACTTTATTCACTCCTGGATATCTGCAAATACATTTCGACATTACTTTTATCCATTTTAGCACCTGTAATTTCTTTCACCTGTTTGTGGGTCAATACGATTGATTTTTTCTGTGACGAAGCTAAAATTATTATTAACATTACGTAGCCTTCAGCTGTAATATACTGTCATATCTTATTTATTTATTCGAATATTACGCATTACAATAACTACGCAATATTGGAAAAGACCTCGGCTGCCAGGGCTTGATTGTAATATTTTAAAATATTGCAACCTTAAAGGCACACTTGTATTAAATTTCGATTTGCTTGTTAAAAGACTTTAATTACTTTAAAAAAATTTTATTTTAAATAAATATATAGTTTATTTCATTTTCAAAATATACTATTTCTTAAAGATAAAAATTGTACAAAGATAAACAAATGAAATAAAAATATATAAATATACTTTTATTGGTGTAAAAATTTTAGAAACAAAAATCGTCATCAATGTTAGTACAGTATTTTAAAAATAAACTTTAAAAAAACTTAAATGTACAATTTTATAAAGTACATAATATAAATGACAGTAAACTATAATGAGAAACTTCCTTTCAATATAATTGAAAACAAGAAAACTGTGTTAAAACTTACATAAGGGAATCTATCTGAATCTTTTAATAGAAAACGAAGGTCCGGAACGAATGAAAATTGGAGCAATATTTTATTGTTCTTTAACGGATTTCGAATTAAAATTGTAAACAAAATAAAGTTCTTAAAAATAAAAAACGATTCTGACTAAAATTTAAATTAAACGCACACCTCGTATCTTGTGACTCAGAAGTTCGGCCGACTTGAATTAAAAAAATCTAGTTCTCGATTCATTAGGAGACACTTTAAAGACAAAACAAATTTGGGAAGATAAGAGTGGAACTTTTTCCATTTTTCTAGGTTCTATCTAGATTTTTTCTTAGGTTCTACTAAAAAATCAGTAATTAGCTTTTTTAAATTTCGGTTGCTGGGTTACTTCTATACGAGGACTTTTACTTTTTGGGATTTTCAAAAATTGTAAAATCGTAAGGATCTTTATTGCACATTTTTTTTGTTCTGAAATAAAAATCGTTTTAGAACTTTTCATATTTATTTCTTTTCGTTCCTGATATAAAATTAAAAACTTTTTATAATATGTTCTGTACAAACTACAAAAAAACTTGAGAACAGAATGAAAATATCTTCAAGTTAGTCAAAATAAAGCTTATCATTCACTTAAATGCTCGAAGAGGAATTGTTAAAATTACTGAAATATTTCTAGCAATAAATAGGTGAGTATTGGATAATTAGATAAGTATTAAGTACACGAAATTCATAAGTTAAAAGGGCCCGTTCAAAAATAGGTATGCATTCTAAAACATCCTCAAATACTCAGTTAAGCTTCCTTCCGGCTTTAGTATTAATACAGCTTGTTTACAAATTGCAAAACCTGTAAAAAGATATCTTTTATTCTGTTAAAGTATTTTTTCAATATTTCCAAAACTATTTTCATTCAAATCAAATATACCTATCTAAAATTAAAGATCAAACAAAGAAATAGATAATATGCTTTTATAACACTTTCAAAATTTCATTAGATAGCTGGTTGGTATACCACTACTTAATATACAAATTTAGAAGTAAAAGAATTTAAAAACAAAATTGTTAAACTCATGGGAATCAACTATGTCGTCAAATTTAAAAGTTTTAAATTGCTTCAGAAAATAACCGAATATATTCGTTATAGTTCCTTGAGAAAAAGTTAAGGTAAGGAAAAAAAACATGTAAGTAAATAACATATTTTTTTAAAGTCTTGAATGCATTGAAATAAAATTACCTAGATATATCTATATATATTCTTTAAACACTACTTCATAACACTAGTTCCTGTTAATTTATTTTTTCAAAAAAAAGTATCTATAGATATTTTAGTATCTTTTGAAATACATTATTAGTTTTTTTTTTTTTCAAATTTTCAAAACATTTTATAAAAAAATGCCCCATTAGTTTCAGTCTGTTCGATAATGTATTGTCAATATATTTACAAAACTTTTACACCGTTTGAAATAAAGAGAAGACATTTTAAGTATGGGAAGGTATGGTTAAAAAAATTAATTGAATGGAAAAACATTTTTCTTAATCCAACGGATCTACATCTCTTGGATTTCTCTGGAAAAGCCTTATACTAGTGCTTTATTATGAACCTATAGTATTTTATATTAAATTTTATACTGAGTTTAGATAATTTTATGATGATGTAATTCATTCGTAGAATATAATCCCAGTGTTGTCAAGAAACCTGTTAATGAGTATCGAACTATAGTATTGGAGCTTCAACAATCACTGTCTATAATTTAATACTAAATATCATTCGAAAGATCCACTTTTTATGTGAGTCGTTTACTATATTATAATTTTGTTAATAGAATTTATTGTCAGAAGTATTCTGTTATCAGTTTTAACAAGTAATTTTATCTGAAAATACTATGATATAGTCATCAGATAGGGAAGTTATTCATAATATGTATTATATATATATATAATACATATTATAAGTAACTAATTTACTAAAATTGGAAATTTGTTATTTAAAATTACTAAAGCCTCTCATAGGGAAGGTTCCTAAATTTTTACTAAGCAAACTTATGGTATTTCTCGAGGATTTAACCACACATCACGCAGTCCAAAATTTTCTTCAAAAAAAAAAATGTTTTGAAGTGATTCTTAATTATTTCTGCGGGCTTAACATCATCCAAAATATCTATTCTAGCCAAATTCATTTAGAAGATTATTAAGACGGCCGGACAGAGATAGTATCAATCAAAAATCTAAAAAATCTTTTGAAAATGTGCTAAAGATTGTTGTAATATGCCTTTTGAATTTGAAAATCTAAAAAAAAAGCTGTTTTTATAAAACTAAAAAATTAAAAATATATAAAATAAATTATATAGTTAAATGAATAAAATATAGTCATTTTTTTTCGTAATATAAATTTTTCTCAAAACTCAGTATGGCTGTGTTCTGTGTACAGAACAGTCTTTAGTTTTGAAAATGTACTTTTTAAAAATCCTTGATCCTTTTTTATCACTAGTTTCTTATTTATTTTCTACACTTTTTTTGTATTTTTTTTTTCAAATAATATATATGTTATAATCAAGGTATGTAATGGTTGATTAAAGGAAAATTGAATTGATAAATTAACAAGTTATTTTTTCATTTTAAAATACTTTCTTTGAATTGTCATTAAAAAATACTTGATATTATTACTAATTTTAAAAACCGAAGTGTTAAAATATATATATATATATATATATATACCTAATTATACTTTAATTTGGAGTTTTTTAGATTCGATGATAAACTGTTTAAACCCATAAAATTCTTGAAAACAGATTTTATTTAAACTCTTTGGTATCAAATCTTCATAACTTCAATATATTATTGCATACTTGCATTTCTTAAAGGTTGTCTTCCTAACCTCCTAACCTCAAATCTTACAATTTACAAGTTTAGGATCAAAAGGGTTTCATTAATTTGTTAGAATTGTAAAAATCTTTATTTAAAAGATAAAAACGGGTTTCTACAGCTTCAATTAATTTTTATTGGTATTATGACAAGAGATAATGAATCTGTAATATATAAGTACAAATAAGGTACATAGAATATACAGTTTATAATATAATGTGTAGATAGCTATACTTCAATTTAGATCAAATATATCAGAATGCAAAATCATTTAAACTATCTGAGCATCCAATGCCTTCTATAGAAATTACAAAATTTCAGTTAATGAACATATCTGAAACACTTCATTAAACTTGACCATGGAATATTTTCCCAATATATTCCATCAAAATCAATGGAAATCAAATCAACGATGCAATTATTCTTTTTAATTATTCGCAAAAAATTTTAAACCTCGTAATTACCTTCAAATCTGACATAAATGTGTATTAGGTATTGGTGTTTTTATAATTTAAAAGAACAATTTATTTTAAACTGGAAAACTCATCAATGTTCTCAACCTCACTTTACGTTGCATACATTTACTGAAATCATCCTTTATTAGGCTTTTTGTTAATCGAAAATTTATTGACTTCATTCTGTTCAAAAATCAAATGACAAAATTGCGTTTATTTATAAACGGATCTTTGATAAACATAAAACCCACAAAAAATCACTGAATATAAAAAGATACATCGTTTGTTGTTTTTCTTTTACAAATCACTTGAGGGCTCTAATTTGTATTTACCAAAATCCCACAAAAGATTTTCCGATTAGTTTGCAAACATCCAAAAAAAAAAAACAAAAAAACCGAAATATCTTATTTATTCAAATGTACATAATATATTTTGCAGATAATTTCGTCTTTTGTTAAAAAAGATTTAGGTACTCAACTATAGATACTTGTATGTATATAGTTTATCTATAGATAAATATCTTAAATTTAATTTGATAAGAGTTTATTCCACATTAACATTGTATGGGAATTATATTTTATTTGACAAGATGAGAATATTGAATCTAAAGAAAGAAAGATGTTATTGAATAATAATCTTACAAAATAAAAGTTCAAGATGAAGCTCAAGATTTAAAGACGACAAAGCAAATAGTTGAATAACAACATCTAAGGCTTTCAAGAGGCTACTTAAATGTATTTTGACGAATCTGTAAGTAATTTAAAATTAAGAGGAATATGTAGAGTACTTATACTACAACATGATTTAGAAAAATCAATAATAATCACTTTTTGATAAATAAGTATTTTTACAAATCAAACTACATTGGTTTTCTATCAAATATGATTTTGATGCAACCCAAATTTATTAAAACAAAGGTTATTTAATTATATCATATTAGTGATAAATTGCTGATGCAACATGACCTGTATTTTATTACATTTGTGGTGATATATACATACATATGAATATTAAAGAAAGGTTACAATTGTATCAAAATGGTTTACAATTATATTAGATTCCTAGGTAATTTGTTTTAGAAGTCAGCCAATTAAAACAGAAATGCCTCAAAAAGTTAGGATATTTATCGGAATAAAATAAGTGATGTGCGGTTTATATTTTGAAATAATGCATCGCAAATCCTAAAAACTGTGACGCAGTAACATTTTCTTATTCCACAATTTTAAAATTGAAAGAGAAATCCATCCTAATGGAAGTGGCACCTTTCAAGGCACCTAGAAAATTTAAACTCTTATCAGTAGTGTAAAATAAAAAAATCACAAAAGTCAAGGCCAATACAATTTGAAAAGAGGAATAGACTCCCAAACTATCGTCTACCTTAATAAGAATGGAAAAATAGTCAGACGCAGGGAACTTTCCATAATCGATCTCGTTTTTAGAAAATCTCATTTTTAATAAATCTTGTTTTTAGAAGATAATTTTTTTAAAAAATCTCGTTTTCAAAAAATGTAGTTTTTAAAAAATCAGAATTATGGACTTTTTCCAGACTACAAAAATGCGGTTTTATTTTTTAAATAACAAGATTTTACGAAAACGAGATTTTCTAAAAACACGACTTCTAATCTTTGGTTTTTAAAGGCATCAATAAGGAATTTTGAATGAGCTTGTCTCGTCTTTTGAATTTTTATAATAACAATACAATTTTGTTGTTCTTTTATTGAGTTATAAGGTTTATAATGTCCAGTATCTCCTACATTATAAATCTTTAGCGCAACAATATTAAATACTCCACAAAACATTTTTGTACAGTTAATTGAATTCTTTCAGGTTACTAGTGTAGTACCTAAATCAATATCTCATCCATCACATTTTGATTTTCTAAGGTTCAATAGAAACATTCGTCTACATTACTTACAGCTTAACATTACTTATACGTTGAAATAACCAAATGTTTGTGTAAGGGACTAAGGGATTCTTTTTATTCCCACAGAATTAGAAAATCAAAAAAAAATTTCAAAATAAAATTGACTTTATTGCGTTACACTTTTTGACTTCCCAAAAAAAAAAAAATAATTTGTATCTCTTTCTTTGTTTAATTTCTTCTATATGTTTAGATACCTACTTTTTATTTTGAAGGAACCCATGTGATTAATCAAATTTATTTTCATATGTTTAAAAAAAAAAAAAGTTTTTGGTTATTTATTTTGTGAATTCAAATAAAAAATGGTAGGTTGTACGGGTTATAAAATTAGAAATCAAGTTATCTTAAACTCACTATATTCTCAAATTGGTAACTTGTGGAAAGATAATACAATAACGAAATCACAAGCAGTACAAATAATATTATATACGTCATGTAATCGTTGAAATGTAAATAGATATAACACTGTTATAGAACTGTTATAATAATAGCGTTAAAGAAAGACATTATTATGTTTACATCAATTATGGCAATGTTTAATATATTAATACACAAATAGAATAAATTGTTGTGGTATATGTATTAATATATAATATATATATATAATATATTATATATATGCTGTAATATATATAATATAGGATTTAATTCGTGTAAAATAATTATTAGCATTAAAATATTTTACCCAGCTCTTGTAGAAGATGATTCAAAATTTTATTAAAAAATTGTGTATATAGACTAGTCCTTGCAATGTTATTAGGTAGGTATATATTTATAAATAAATAACATCTCTAGATATATAACTTTAGCATGGTTTAATAACAATTCGTTCTGAAGTAATTTATTTACAGAATTGTATGACAGCAATTGTTTTTTTGTATGACTTACCATAGGCTCTGCTGCGCCACTTAAATAATTCAACTATGTAACAAAGAGTAAAAATACCCATCTTGGTTTTTTTGGAGAGGAGAGGATTCATTAATTGTTTAATATCTTTGGAACCGGTATATGTACCTTCTACATAATATCTGAAAAAAATTGGGAAAGGTGACCCAATTGTTTATTATGAATTTTCTACACTCAACCAACATCATCCGGGATGGCTGAATGGAATGAGTTTTTGAGTGACACTGGTGTGTCTCTAGAAATTTTAAGCCATGATTTTTAACTGGAAATATGAAAAACTATTAAAAAAATGGATAGAAAATATTTGAGGTACTTGTACGAATTATGGTTTAGGCATAAAATTTAGAAAGCATTAATCGCTTTAATTTACCTAGTTCTACCTAAGATTAGGTAAATATAATTATTTTACTCAATATTAAATTTATGGAGTAGAAATTTTTTCATCAAATACAAACTTTAAAATGCCTTACTTTGACGGGGTTTGTAAAGAGTAGGATCAATATGGATACAATAAGAATTCAATTAATTTATTATATTGAGAATTAAAAAATACGACTTTAATAGGCAGACAGATTAAAAAATGAGAGAAAAATCCATTTTATAATTATCACATAAAATAAGTATAGTTTACATTTTTACAACGAAAATTTGCACAAATAAGGCTTTCAGTAGCATATAAAGTATAAAATATTTAAAACTTGTTATGTAAAGACTGTAGTAAAGAAAAAACCTTGTAGTTTCCTTTTAATGTCAACTAAAATTTTTGCAAATGCAGACATGTATTTCGTCTACGACACATAGACTTCTTAAGTGCTTGTACTTGATTTCGATTCCGAGATCTTTTATTCGAAATAAAATGACATTATTTAATATAATTGATTATTAAAGTTGTTTGAACTAAAATGAGCAATTTCAAATCAAAAAGAATATTTTGGTAACACAAATTGCTTTAAAAATCATTCCAACAAGCAAAAAATTAACCAAGAAGCAATATGTGTTACTTACAAAATATGTCAAATTGAAATCATAATGTTTAAATGAGTTTAAATGAGTGTAAGCGAAATTTAATTTAAACAAGTGATGAAAAAAAACCAAGGGTTTTTAAAAAAGCACATTTTCAAAATTATATTGTATTACATACTGAGTTTAACTTTGGAAATATTTACTTGGAAATAGTTACTACTGATTTATTTAAAAGTTGTTATAGCCCTTCAATGGGGAAGGTTGCCAAATTTCTCAAGAATCTAACTTCAACTCCCCCCCCCCCCTAATCTCTAACTTCTCCCAAAATTTCAAGATCCTAGCTTGAACCGTTTAGAAGATATGTGGGGCCAAAAATTTTGCAAAAATTGAGTTTTATATAATGGTAAATTTTAGTACCGTATGGCAACCCTATACATTTAAGCGACATATTTTTGTAAAGCCTATAAAAGCAACTCTCTAATATCGTTTTTCGATTGAAAATAAACCTAACAGAACTCTTGTTATATCAATTTAAATATAGAGCTTTTTGCAACTTTGGGGGGCTGTAGCCCTGTAACAGGTGGGGCTACAGAAAAAAATTCTTCTACGAAATTATTTTTTTTGCAAAAACTACCCATGGTTAAAATTTCTTTTCTCTATTTCAAACGGTGTAAATGTTTTTGTAAACATACGGTCCATTTTCTCCGTCCGTATGTCTATAAAAACTTTTACAATGTTTGAGTAGAGACAAGAATTTTTAATTTTGGGTAGATATTGCAAAAAAATTAATTTCATGGAAGAAGTTTTTTCTGTAGCCCCAACAGTTACGAACTCGCAGCTCCCCAAAGAACAAGAGTTCCTTTAGGTTTATTTTCAATATACAACAGTTAAATACAGCTGTTTTTATAAGCTTTATTAATTTTAGAACCGCAAATGCATAGCGTTACAATACGGTACTAAGATTCACCGTTATGCAAAATTAAATATTTGCTAGAAACTTGTAATTTATGCAAAATTAAATATTTGCTAGAAACTTGTAATTTTGGGATTATTTAGATTCTCAGAAATTGGTAAGAGTCAGTTAAGAAATCGCGCCCTTTGTTTAGGAGCTCTAGAGAGATAATATACAAAATTTAAAGATCCAACATTATATTTTAATTTGTGTTAAAGGTTCTCCTTAAATTCCAAGAAACCTTCCCCATTGAAGGGCTATTGAGATTTAAAAATTTCCCATTTTTATAAATCAGTAAGTAAGGCATCAGTTAATAATATTCCCTAAATTTAACTGAGTATGAAACACTATATAATTTTGAATATGTGCTTTTTTAAAAAAACCTTTGGTTTTTTCCATCAGTTGTTTATTATACAACCAGTAAGTAGTTGATAAAGTAATTTAAATACATTAAAACTTACATTAAAGAAATAAAAATAATTTTAAATATTCTTCTTACTTTATTCCATATTTGAAGAAAACCTATATATTATAAAAATTTTATTACAAAAATTATCATAATTAGCTTCCAAAATAAATATTTTTAAAGATCAAAAATCATTGATTACCATGACAATCATTGTTCCAGGTATTCGCCTGTTAAGTATTAATAGATGATAATTTCTTAATCAAATTTTTTTATAATATACTCAGTATTCATTTTTTATAATGTCTTAAGGGAAGATGTATACTTACCTAATCTTCTTAATTTTATGTAAATTTTTATAATTAAAATGATAAAGTAGCTATATAATATTATCATTTATTGTTTATTACAATTTATGTTTTCCTCTTCATATTTTTAATTTCATACAAGAGACTCTTAATTACAATTATTAGAATTAAGTTAGAAATTTAATCATTTGATTATTTTTAATTAAAAATGTAAGATAAATGATGGTACTGTAAATGAAATAATAAAATTTATAAAAATTGTGTTTTTAAGACCTTATGGTATTTTGAAGGAAATGTAATGAATTAAAGCCGTATAAACCAATGGGCTATGCTCTGTGGTGACTATACCCCCAAATGACCAAATATGATTTAAGAAATACAAATATTTACTATAAACAAAATACTTATACTTGTAAATTGAGAGAAGTATTGAAGTGGATGCACAATGGGCTACAAAGCCTACGTGTTAGGATGACATATACTTTTCCTTTTATCAAAACAACAACAACAAAAACAACACCAACAATAATAAAGTGCCCTCTAAACATACTTATGCTACCTTTTAGATGAAGGGTATTTAAAAGTACACCTAGGCGCTTGCCAACTCATTCGCCAATTCAAGAAAGCAAAACATTTTTTTTTTAAAAAAAATTTTCTTTTATAGCTAAAATTCTATATTTAATATTCGTTCATAAATTATTTCAGACAACCATTGCGATATTATAATAAAAAACGTTTCTAATTTTAATCATAAATAAATAATATTCTAAAATTGATTATTTAACTAAAGTTATAACCCACTTCCTTCCATTATTACAAAAAAAAACTGTCTTACAAAAAATTATTAATTCTATTGTATTGAAAATGTTAGTGACATGTCAGAAGTCCGAATGCCAGAAGCCCCATTTGGACTTTTAACTAATTTGATTGAGTCAGAAGTCCTATGGGACTTTTGAATCATTGCAATAGGACTCCAATCCCTCCCATCCCACATCACTAAAATGAGTCAAAAGTCATATTCAATATTTCATATGGATAAAGATTTTGGGAAAAAGCGTATAGCTTTGTGATTTTGTAAGCGCCTATAAAAGCCCAATACTTCCAACAACTACACAAATTATTTTCCATTTCTTAACAAAATGCGAAGTCCGCGGATCGGGCGACATCTCGGACTTTATCCATTAACGTATCGATCAAGGCACGCGTTTTGCTCGAGTTTTAGCGTTCTGCGATCTAGTATTCGTCGCGTGTCTATTCGAAACCGGTGCAGCACGTTTGACATCCTACATTGTGCAATTGGGTCTAGCCGTATGTGACTGTAGCCGGGCACCACTCTATTGTAGCAAAATAATATTTATATTATATCTAGAATATTATTTATATTATATTATTAGAAATTCTAAATAAGGATGGATTTTAGAATACAATTTTCAGTATCAAGGCTTAATACGACCTTTACAATATTTATAATATATAGTATCCATCCACCTATATGTATATTTGAAATTTTGAGTTAGAAGAGATTTTATAATTGATTACAAAACAAAAGGATGTATATATATGAATCTGATGACGATTTTATGGTCGACAATAGTAATAAAGTTTGTAAATTTCTTTTAGTCCCATGGGACTTCTGACATGTCACCAAAATCTTAAATTTTATACTATTTCAGATAAGCAAAAACTTTAACTGCATTAAAATAAATTTTTCAAATTTTAAGTCTTCAAAACTAAAAAATTCATATAAGTTAATAATAATATCTAATACATTATGGTATACCATGTATTACATAAGAACTTTTTATAAAATCCAACTTTATATAAACTCGTTAAGTTCGCAATAAAAATCTTTGAAAAATTTTCTTTTAGTTTTATTGGAAATTTATAGTTTTTGCCTTCCTCATAAACTTTTTTATGGTATTTAGAATCTTCTTTTTTTTTAAGGGAATAGTGCATGTTTATAAAAAGTCATTCAAAATTTAATATTTAAGGATTCAATATTACTTGAGCAATAAAAAATATCCTTAAAAATTTACTACATACATCTTCTAAGCTCTAAATTTGAAATATAGGACCTGATTTTAATTTGAAAATAATAATCATAAAAATTATTAAAAGATTTACCAGATTATAGTTTCTATTCAATTGTTGCTTAAAAAGATGTTTAAAAAAAAGATGTTTAAATTTTATTTAATTTAAAAATATACTTTAAAAAAAAAAGGAAATCAAAATTTGAGAGTCAAAGAATGACTATGCCAACTTAGATGACGCGCAAAAGTTGTTTCAATTAAGTTGCTAAATTGCTAAAAAAAAGTTAAAACTATTAAAAGTCTTCAGCTCCAAGATTTCGAATAAAAATAATAAATAATTTTAAAAAAATTATAGAATTTGTTAGTATCAATATTTTATTATCCCTTGATATTATGTGTAATTAACAAAGTATAAGATTCAATTTATTTAGTCACAAGGTTCCCGTTTAATGAGAAATAACGCCCTGGGGTCTTATTTCTCATAGTAATTGAGTAATAAAGTCCAAAGGTTTAATTTCTCTTTTGAATTGAACTACAACTTCTATAAAAAATAAAGCCCGGGGTGTTGTTTCTCTTTCAATTGAATCTTCGAGTTCTTGAGAATAAAGCCCCAAGATATTATTTCTCATTAAATATGTAATCCATTTATAAATATAAAATTCATTTTTGTAATATTCAAACCTGAAAAATTTTAAAATATAAATATATAAAGTTAAATATTAGATGTAAAACAACATATGCGAGATTCTATATTAGGAAGCATATATAAGTTGGTTAAAAAATTAAAGTTGACCCTTTTTCCAGAGTACTTATAAATTAATATATGGAAAACTTTGTTTACATACTCAGGTTTATATGTGTAGTTTATAGTATAAATGAATTTTACATGTAACATTATTATTTGTTTTTAAATTTAGCAAAAAGGAAATAATGTCCAAAATATGTGTTAATTATTTTTGATATTAAAGTTCAAGAAAGTTTATATATATTCGTACCCGTAACTGGTATTATATTAACTTTTTACTAAAAATATTTGATACCATCGTGTTCTTTTCATTTGCAGGTTCAATTGAATTGAGAAATAATACCCCAAAGTGTTACTTCTCATTAAATGGGACTCGTCATTAAATGAGAAATGGGGCTTTATTTCGCAGGGTCTTAATTCAGGTCACCGTTCTCGACATATTATTCTTAATACACACATATTTGCTATAGATATAATAAAATAATATGTGTTCTATTGTTGGTTAAAATAAATTTTCTGGAAAATTTAAAAAAAAAACTAGAAATTCAAAAACACGTGGAAAAATTTGACTTTCCCTCGATTAAGTTTATATTTATATAGATTAGTTAAGAAAATAGCTTGAAAAATAAAATATTACTTTTTGAACATTTGTAAATAATAAATAATATTAGGTACCTAGATAATATGAACCATATAAAGTATTTTTAAAAAAAAATATTAATATGATAACACAGTTTTGAAATCTTTACGATAAAAATCATTTTGTTGAATAGCTAGTTCCCAGATTTTATATAATGTTATATTATATTGTAATTTCATCCTAGTGCTGGTGAGTGATATAAAACAATATTCTCTTATTATGTCTCTTCCTTAAAGAATATATTCTGGCATACGGGTATTCTAATATCTAGTTTCCTATGCATATCAATATTAAACTTATGAGGAATTGAAAGTTCTAATATTATGATTTAAGCTATAATTGCTATAAATTAAAAATTATATTTTTTTATAAGATACTAGCTAATACCCGGTATGCGTTGCTGCGCCTCTCAATGGAGGTTTAATTGAAGTTGATGTTACTGCAAAAAGTTAAGACAAAAATTACATACGATTTATAATTTCAAAATGTATGAAAGCAATCTTTTTAAAACGATTTTTCTAGTATTATTCTAGTAATTTTTGAAACTTTGTGTAATTCAAAGCAGTACAAACTACTTTCCAAAATTTGACGTAATTTACTTCCAAAAAATTTTCGAAATTGACTCAACTCCATTTTCAAGTTGCTTCACACATAAAAAAATCGGTCAAATCGTTTCTAATTTAGAGTAAATTATTGAAAAAACCTATAAAAAGCTGTTGGGCCGCAATGCGTTAATGCAACTCAACAAAACTTTTTTAGGCTTTCTTTTAAGCCAAAGCAGAATTTCTTAAAATCGGACAATATTTGGACCCAAAATTTTTTTGACCACCCGTCGGCTCGACATGGGTAAACAAATTCCAAAACTGTTAATAGTGTCAACTCAGTTCTCACAGGGGAGCACGTATACAAAATTTGAAGAAAATCGGTTAAACCGTTTCTAATTTAGAGTTAAGTATTGAAAAAACGTATAAAAAGCTGTTGGGCCGCAATGTGTTAATGGAACTCAACAAAATTTTTTTTGGGGCTTTCATTTTAGTTAAAGCAGAATTTCATAAAATCGGACAAAATTTGGAAAATTCCAAAACTGTTAATAGTGTCAACTCAATTCTCAAAGAGCATGACGTATACAAAATTTGAAGTCAATCGGTCAAACCGTTTTCATTTTAGAACAAAGAAGTATAAATACTTGCACCACAGCCCCAACTTGGCGGTCCGTCAGAGCAAAATTTTTGGGCCACGATTTCTTTCCGTACCCAAAAACCTCTATATACAAATTTTCATGAAAATCGGCTGGGCAGTTTAGGAGCCAACTCGTTACATACGAACAAACAAACAAATAAACAAACTTTCGCTTTTATATATATAGATAATTCGACCATGGATTGAGACCGAAACACTTTAATAATTACGCAATAGAGTTAATTAGATAAATTTGTAAAAACTATATTTAAAATCATTATTTATTCTATCTTTAAAAATTCTATGCTTTTTCCTATAGTTAGATTAATGTTGTTTTTTAGTAATTGTTAAGCATTCCTAAGGTTTTAAGGATTTTAAAGAATTTTATTGCAAAAGAAATTTTTAAAACTAACTTTAATCCGCCAATAATGAGTCGTTTAAACGTTATTAAGATTATTGTGGCACACAACGTAGTCAGATTTTCTATAATGATAGTTATTAAGTTTCATAGTATGATACGATTAATTAATTTGTAATGATTTTAAAATCAATTATAATTTTTGTCAACCATTTTGAAAAATTAATATAATATTTTAAAATTATTTAATTTAAAAATTTTAAATTTTAATACACTTTCAGTTTACATAAATATAAAAATTGTAACTTACTCAATTTAAAAACAAGTTCTAATACATCATAATCCAATTATAAGTTTAAAAAAGTTTTTTACAACACTGATTCCTACCTCTTGAATTCAGAGGTGCGAATTCAATTCAATTTATAAAAATTGCATATAAATTGCAATATATATTTTTAAATTCAATTTTATTAAATTTTTTTATTGAATATAAATTTTATTCATAAATTAAATTCAATTTTTATCTGAATAATTTCCTAACACTTTTTTGGTCAAATTTTAATATAATATTTTAGGTATATGTATATTTATACCCGTGCATTCATATATAAACATCGGGTATATTAAAATTACTCCTCCGTTTGTAACGCATCGAAATATAAGAGCTAGATATAGTGTCAAGGGTACGTATCGAATCAGCATCGAAAAGTGAATCGATCTAGCTATGTGTGTCCGTCCGTCCGTCCGTCCGTCCGTCCGTCAGCACGATAACTCAAAAACTATAAGAGCTAGAGTTCTGAAACTTTCACAAAGTAATTTTTAGACAATTTCTAGGTTCCCTATTGTTTTTGGTTAAAATCGGACCAAGTCTTCGGGGAGCTGCCATACAACTTTTTTGCACCAATATGAATTTCTTCAAAAGTAATTATACTACGAGAATGAAAATTACACACGGTTAGTTTTATAATGACTCCGGCACTTATATGAAGTTTCAAAATGTTAGGGCCCCATTTTCGGGGGGCTGCCATACAACTTCTTTGCACCAATATGAATTTCTTCAAAACTATTTATACTACGCGGATGAAAATTACACACGGTTAGTTAATGAATCGAGCACTTATATGAAGTTTCAAAATGTTAGGGCCCCATTTTCGGGGGGCTGCCATACAACTTCTTTGCACCAATATGAATTTCTTCAAAACTAATTGTACTACGAGGCTGAAAATTACACACGGTTAGTTATATAATGAATCGAGCACTTATATGAAGTTTCAAAATGTAAGGGCCCCATTTTCGGGGGGCTGCCATACAAAGTTTTCAATTCAATAACTTTGAATCTAATGAAGCTACAAGGTTAAATTTAAAATTGGGCAGATAAATTAATAGGGCAAGTTACTTGGCAAAGTTGGACATCACTCGGACCTTCGGACTTTTAGAGTGGGCCAATTTTTTTTTTTTTTTATTTTTTTTTTTTTTTTTTTTAAGCTAAAGTTATGGGACAATGAATGAAAATTTTTTTTTTTTTTTGTGATTTTTTTTTTTTTGTTAATTTTTTTTGAATGAAAATTTTGTTTTTGTTTTGTGATTTTTTTTTTTTTTTGTTAATTTTTTTTTTTTTTTTTTTTAAGCTAAAGTTATGGGACAATGAATGATAATTTTGTTTTTTGTTTTGTGATTTTTTTTTTTTTTGTTAATTTTTTTTTTTTTTTTACGTCAAAATTATGGGGTAATGAGTTAAATGTATAAGAGAAGTAAATTACGGTTTATTTTATACACCATAGTGGGTATGCACGGGTATCTAAAATTTGACAAGGGCAACTATAATCTTCCTCGTTTTTTTTTAAATTGAAATTTATAGCTTCATTTTTAGGGACCTTTTGGGAAAATTTTGTAAAATATTATTGTTTTGTTTTTTGAATATGTCCGTAAGTTTATCTATTCCTAAAATTTCTACGTTTCTTTAGAATAAATAAATTTTTGAATGTAGGGTACATAGATCACACAAAAAATATCATGTACTGCCATACGGCACTAAAATTTACCGTTATCTAAAATTAAATTTTTGGCCCCAAATAACTGCTAAACGGCCCAGACTACCCCTTTGAAATTTTAGGAGAAGTTAGATCTTCAGAAATTAGAAATTAAAAATTTATTGTTTTTATAAAGCAGTAGCTTAGTTTCCAGTTTATATATTTCCAAAGTTAAACATTAACATTGAGGCTCCAACATTTTATTTCGATACTTGTTGTCAAGGTTTCTTAATAATTAATTAATGAAATAACTAAATTATAGGT
This sequence comes from Dolichopus griseipennis, assembly GCA_963082915.1. Taxonomy (NCBI): domain Eukaryota; kingdom Metazoa; phylum Arthropoda; class Insecta; order Diptera; family Dolichopodidae; genus Dolichopus; species Dolichopus griseipennis. Next base: position 124,577 of record CAUJBZ010000053.1, on the reverse strand, counting down.
AATATTATTATTAATTTTTATATATTATATTTTTTACCATAAACTCAGTATGAAACAAAATATAATTTTGAAAATGTGTTTTCTTAAAACCCATTGATTTTTACCATCATTTATTTTAAATTTGTAATAGACAAATGCACTTATTTTTCCATTTTAATTTTATTGTTCTGTGAATATTGGAAAAAATAAATAAATATAATAATCATTAAAAGTAATAGAAATAAATTGTAACAAAAAGACAAAGGTATCCAAAAAGAAATATAAAATAAATAAAAATAAGAAGCTTAAAACAATTATTTGGGAGAAAAAAAATTAAAAATTTCCACCAGTTAATTACAAAAAAGAGACTTGAAAGATGAAAGAAAAACCAGAATACTTATTTGTAAAGAGGAAAATATTGCAAATAATAATAAGAATTATTGATTTAAAAAAAAAATGGTAAATATTTTAAAAATGCTTCTATTCTTTTTTTTTATTTTGCAATATTGCTGTAGCTTTATATTATTAAGCAAAAATTTTTAATTTTCGTTTGTTTTCAACTTCAATTTTATTTCAAAATCTGACGTTGTTTTTTCACTTATAGCTTTAATAATTAGTAAGCTCCTTATTTATTTATTTATTTAAAGAATTTATTGGGGCTTTCAACTCACAAAGGTTTTATAAGCCCTATTTACATTTATTTTTTTTTTTTTTTTTTTTTGTTTTTTTCTTTTACAAAATTTTTCTTAGGTTCTAATATCTTAATTTAATTACATTATTATCTTTTTTAAATAAAATACTTAAAATATTAAAAATTAAAAGTTGAAAAGTTAAAAATTTACAAATCAAAATATACAGAAAATAAATATAAATAATTATACAATTCTTCTTAAATAATTTATATTTTTATAAAAAACCAAAATTTATTTCAATAATAACTCAAAAACAAAATTTTTTCATAAACAATCTTTTTAATCTATATCAGATCATATAATTTTACTTTATGTAAAAATTTTAGTATTTGTTCAATGGAACTGTGAATATCTATCCCTAAAATTTTTAAATTGTCAATATTATAAAGTCTTTTTTGTCTTTCAAACATTGGACAAGAATTAAATATGTGTTCAATGCTGATCAATTGGTCGGGATCGCAAATACATTTGGGATATATGATTGGGTTTTTAAATAAGTAAGCATGTGTCAATTTTGTGTGGCCTATTCTAAGCCTTGTTAAAATAATTGAGTCTCTCCGAGACAAGTTATCTATTGCTTTCCATTTTTTTACACTATCTTTAATATTTCTTAATTTGTTATTTGAAGTATTTTTCCACAACAACTCATTTTCTTGCCAGATTATTTTACTTATGCTGGGAAAAATATCTTTATAATATAAGCTGTGTTTATTATATGGTTCATGAATTGAATTTTTAGCTAATTTATCTACCCTTTCATTCCCTTCCAGACCGCAATGACTAGGTATCCAGAGAAACTGAATGTTATTTATATTATCCTGTAAAAGGTCTTTTATTTTCTGAGCAGTTGGATGGCTTGGGTATAGTTGTTTCAAAGTAAGTAAGCTGCTTATGGAATCTGAACATATAACAAAATTTTTATGAGTGAAGTTAGAGTTTATGTGTTGGACCGATTTATATATGGCATAAAGTTCTGCTGTAAATATTGTAGTATTTTTGGTTAAGTGGTACATTTTAAGGATTGGTCCTATAGTGAAAGCACATCCTGTTTCGTTTTGTAAAACAGAACCGTCAGTATAAACGGTTTGAAAATGTTTGAATTTTTGTTGAATTTTTTCTATAAATAGTTTTTTAAATTCTTCTTTTGACGTTTCTTCTTTTTTCTTTGAACTAAGAGAAATATCTATTTCTACATTGCTTAAGTACCATGGAGGTAGTTTTTGAAATCTTTGTGTTTCAATTTTGGTTTCTCTCGTGATTAATTTTTTTTCCAGTAAGACTTTTTTAATTCTTACAAAGCTAGGTTGATAATTAATTTTCTTTGATTGTAATTTATCAAAGAGAAGATCATCGTTCATTAAGTTCGATAAAGGATGGTCAGAAAAAGAATAGAGTTTTATTCCATATCTTAACATTTGTTTTTCTCTCCTTAAATCAAGGGGTAATTGAGCCGCATCAACTAATAAACTGTTGATTGGACTAGTTCTAAAAGCGCCTGTCGAAACACGCACTCCGGTATTTAGGATTGTATTCAATAATTTAAGGGTGCTTGCATTTGCAGAATTATATATAAAACTTCCATAGTCAATTATAGGAAGAATTAGTGTGTTTAGAAGACGTAGTAATATATTTCTATCCGATCCATAATTGCTGTGATTCAACATTTTCAGAATATTCAAACTTCTAATAGCCCTAGCTTTTATTTCTTTAATATGCTCTGTCCATCTTAGTCTTTTATCAAAAGTCATTCCTAAAAATTTAAATTTCTGAACGTATATTAATTTTTGAGATCCTATATACAATTCTGGACAATTGATGCTTTTATGTTTTCTGGAAAACAGCATAGCAACTGTTTTCGTATTGGAAAATTTGAATCCAGTTTTGTTACACCAATTACTAAGTCTATTTAGATTCATTTGCAATATTTTTTTAATTTTATTAATACTTTTTCCTGCAACAAACATTGCGATATCATCAGCAAATATAATATACTTAACCGGATCCCTAATTTCTTTAGTTATACTATTTATAGCAATGATAAATAAAACAACGCTCAAAACTGATCCCTGAGGGATTCCATTTTCTATTATCTTTTCTTCAGATGAAATTTTTCCTATAGTTACTCTTATTTTCCTATCATTCAAAAAATTATGAATAAATTTAAGCAAATTCCCTTTAAAACCTATTTTCATGAGTTCATTTATAACTAGTCTTCTCCATGTCATATCATATGCTTTTTCTAAATCAAAAAAGATAGATATTAAAAATTTGTTGCTTGAAAATGCTTTCATTATTTCTGTCTCAAAATAAGAAAGATTATCATGGGTGGATCTCATTCTACGAAAACCAGATTGATATATCGATAGAATATTCATTTTTTCCAAAGTCCAGGACAGTCTTTTGCTAACCATTCGTTCTAGTACTTTACAAATACAACTGGACAGAGAAATCGGTCTATAGTTATAGGCATTTTTTGGATTTTTATTATTTTTCTGGATTGGGATAATGTTAACTTTTCTCCAACTTTCAGGGAATTCTCCAATTATCCATATGTTGTTATATAAGTTTAAAAGAGCTTTTTTTCCATCTATATTTAATTGTTTTAACATCTCATAATGTATCATATCAGGTCCCGGTGAACTACCTTTACAGTCTTTAAATGCGTTTTCAAGTTCGGAAATTGAAAAATTTTTATTATATATTTCAGTAGACGAAGACTTAATAGACAAGGATTTTCGTTCTGTTCTCATTTTGAACCGTAAGAAATTTCTTTCATAATTTTCAGAACTTGACATTTTGCAGAAATGATTAGCCAAGCTTTCACATATTTTATTTTTATCTGTAACTATTTCTCCATTTTCTACCAAGGATGTAATTTCATAACCCTTAGATTTACCATTTATTTTTCTGATTTGATTAAACACCTCAGATGTTGTGGTTTTACTGTTTATTGTTTGTACGAAATTTTGCCAACATTGCTTTTTATATTGTCTAATCATATTTCTTGCTTTATATTTTGCTTCAATAAAGTTTTTGAAATCGTCTAATTTAAGCGATTTTTTATATTTCCTAAATAGGGACTTACGTTTTCTAATTGCTTGTTTAATATTTTCATTCCACCATGGAACTTGCCTCTTTAAACTACTAGAATTCTGCAATGGAATTGATTCTACCGCAGCTTTAATAATAGAAGATTTTATGTACTGCTCATGTTTATCAATATTTTTAAACCGTTTTTGTTCTAATTTTAGCCCTTTTCTAAATAGCTCCCAGTCAGCTTTTTTTAAATTCCACTTATCTCTACTACCAAAATTTTTACTGTATCTCATCATTTCCATTACAATAGGATTATGATCGCTACTGTGAAAATCTTCTTCAATCTCCCATGAAAAATAGTTTTGTAAAATTGGACTTCCTAATGTCACATCAATTGCGCTAAAAGTTTTGTAACCGAAACTAAAATGTGTTGGGTTTCCATCATTAAATATATTTAAACCATGATTTTCTATCAGTTTTTCAATCATTTTCCCTCGTTTGTCTGTAGTCTTTGAGCCCCATAATTTGTTATTACAATTAAAATCACCTAACAAGAAATAAGGACAATCGAAATTTTTAATCAGATTTTCTACATCCTCTAACCTAACATTTTCTTCACCAGGTAAGTAAACATTACAAATGATAAATTTAACAGGAAAATATAATTTAACTGCTACAGCTTGTAGATTTGTAGTAAGATTTATTTCTTCACAGCTAATCCCTTTTTTAATATACACTGCAACCCCACCATGAGCTACAGTATCAGAAATTAAGTTTTTGTAAAAGATCTGAAATTTATTTAATTTTGGTTCATGATTATATTTAAATTTAGTTTCTTGTAAACATAAAGCAAATGAGTTATATTTATTAATAATTAACTTAAATTCATCTAAATGGGAATATAGTCCGTCACAATTCCACTGAACAATACTAATATTTTTATTCATCAAATGATTCTGAGTCTTCTAGGCTTTCTCCTAAGCTGACTACCATAGAATCAATATCTGAATTTACCTGAATAGCTTTTTTCTTTTTTTGGGTTTTATTTAAAAGTGACTTTTTTATATCTCGCTTTGTTTTTTTATTTATATTTTTTGATAAAATTACCTTATTGTTACCTATATCTTTGATTTTATAGTTGGCATCTGTTTCTGAGTTCTTACTAAATATATGAGTGAGTTTAGGCTTGGAGAATGACGTAGACATGACTGGAGTATTACTTTCTATTGCTGGTATGTCATTTTTGATTTTCTGAGTTTGTTGTTCCGCTTCATTAGTGCTTGTTTTCTGGCATGTGCATTTACATTTGCATTTAATTTGTGCCGCTACTTTTGAAAAGGTTTGTGAATTTGGATTTCTGATATTATAAATTTTAATAGCTTCCCTGATACTGACATTTTCTTTTATTTTTATAAGTTTTATTTCTTTTTCTCTCATAAGTTTTGGACATCGTCTATCAAATGCATGGTGTTCATCACCACAGTTAATACATTTTGAAGTTTTGTCACATTTCTCGTTTTCATCTTTTAGATGAAACTCATCTGCACAATTATAGCAAGTTTTCTTATTCTTGCAGTCTTCTGCAAAATGATTAAATTTCAGGCAGTTTCTGCAGCGTAATGGTGGTGGAATATATTCACGAACATTGTATCTTTGATATCCAACAAAAATATAATTAGGTATTTTCGACATTGCAAATCTCAAGCAATATAGTCCACTATCTTCGGACTTGCTATCCACTTGTTTTTTGAATCTTTTAATTTCAAGTACGTGTTGTTCCTTCATCTCCGCAAGAATTTCTTCGTCAGAGAGCGATTTGAAGTCGGGACAGAAAACTATTCCCCTCGCTTCATTTAAATTTTTGCTTTCCTCTAGTTCAACATGGATGTCTTTTTCAATCTGGATAATTTGAATCAGTTTTCTTGCTTGTATTAGATTCTTCGTTTTAATGAGAACGGTTCCATTTCGTAGCTTACCACAACTTAGAACCTCCCCAGCGATGTTATTTATAACTTTTTTCAATAAGAATGGAGAAACAGTCGACATTGTCTTTTCTCCATCATTTCTTTTCATAATTAAAAATTTTTCACTATTGCTTGAATTTTTAATTATCTTAGTTTTATCCAATTTTATCATTTGATTATATATTGCATTTTTTATTTCGAAGATATTTAAGCCCCCTCCTGGGTCTTGGGGGTTTTTTTCCCCCATTTTAACTTTTTAACTTTTTATATTATTTAGTTCTAATAATCTTCAAACAAAACAAAAAAAACAAAGTATGTTAAATAAATAATTTTTATGTGAGGTTAATTTTTGTTTTTGTTTATTACACGAATTTTGTTTATTCTTTTTCTATAAAAATTTTGTTATCAGAAATGTAACAACAAAAACCGGTTTTAATGTTCTTTTTTTTTTTTTAATTTGTAAAATAAATAATAATTTGCAAGCAGATGAAATTAGATTTTGGTTTAGTTTATTTTTATTTATTTTTTTTTTTTTCTTTTGTTTTTTTGGCACTTTTTAATTATATTTAATTTATTATAATATCAAGTTTAAAGAAACTACCTTACACTTTCACAGTTCAGAGAGAACTCAAGCTCCTTATTTTATAACAAATTTTTTGGTATTCATGAGTTAATCTGTCAGTTAATTATTTTTTAACCGAATTGTAATTCAATTTATCCTTAAATTTAACCTAATTAATAAACTAATAATTAACTAATATTTTGAAGGCTTTTATATCATGACAGTTCGAAAAGCAAAACTTCTATTTTGTTCAGATCCCGACGATTAAGGTGGGATCGTTTTTTAAAAAATAATTGTTGGCCAACTAATTGCTGAAAATATAATGTTCTAAAGTAATATCAATATAGTATTTAAATTTCTTAATTAAATAATCATTTTTTTTAAATTGTCAATAAATTATAAGTGTCCATTTAGTTAAGCTCATTATGTTATGAAAATATTATTAAATAAAATCTAATATGTGATTTTTCAGAATTTTTAAAATTTTGTAAATAATATTCATGTAAGTATACCACATAACATACCTCTTTAATATAAAATTCAAAATTAATTTAAATATTTAATCTAATTTATATTAACTAAATAAACATAGATTAAATAATAACATAAATTTATGTTTTTCAAAATTTTGGGATTTTAAACATGATTAAATATGTTTAAAATAAAAAAATTGAAATCCATAACATAACAAAAATGCAATTTTAGAATTAATTTGTTTTTAATTAAAAAGATTAGGTATCATAAAATTTAAAAAATAACAGCTTTGTGTGAAAGAAAAGTTTGTTTATTTCTGTGATAAATATACAATTTAAAAATAATAATTATATAAGTTTTTAATATTTTAATTATTTACATAATTTTTTGCCATTTTGAATTTACAATAGTTATTTTTTGGGCGTTGCAACAGTTCCATAGGCAGTAAATCAATGATTTAAAAATTATAGACTTAATAACATTTAAAATTGTAATAAGTTCAGAAAAAAAATAATGAACCTACTTCCATTTTATGTTTGGTATTAAAGCAATTGAATTGAGAATTGATTTAGTTTTGAAATTAATTTCTTTTTTTTTTTTTTGCAGGATAACTTTTTTCCTAATTAATTTAGGTGAAATGAATTAAAGTCCAAGAAAATTAAACCCATGGACTGTAAATAAAATAATTGATTTTGTAACAAACCATACCTACGTAAAAGTTAATAAATATTCTGGAAGAGCCATTTAACTTTAAAGTCACTCCTAATTCAGAAAATCGCAAATGTTTGTATAATATGTATGTAAATAAAACAATAAACAATGCACTTATACAACGAAAGCGGCATCACTAATTTTACAATCAATTGCCAAATATGTAAAAAGTTACTCTCTGGGTTTTCAAGTAACTTCGCTTTTTAAGTCAACGTGGACGTGGATACACCAACAACATTAAAGAAATTCGAATCATCTGTTATTTTAGTAATTATTTAAATCTAATAGAAAACGAGGAGAAGTGTAGTAGAGTAGACTGTGTCAACTCTGGGATACCCGTATGACCGTAAAATATACATTATATCATCCGGTTAATTACTTTTGGCAAAATTTCACACATATAGCTTTATTAGGTGTAGTGTAATGCTCATATAAAAGAAGGAGTTGTAATGCAGCTACTCCAACCCTCTGCAGTAGTCCAACCAAATTTTAAAGAAACTTTGGCCATTACACTAAACTATTTTTAGCAAAATTTCAGACAGACGGACGGACGGACAGACAAACGGACATGCATAGCTAAATCGATTTATTTTTCGATTCTGATCCGATCCATACACTTGAGTCTATATCTACCCCCCCCCCCCCCCCCCACTCCTTCTCTGCGACACAAACGTAATGGCAAATTTATTATACCCTTTGACTATATAGTTATACGGGTATAATTAAACTAAAGAAAGTAATTAATACTTTAAAATTAAAAAAATTATATCATGAGTTTGTATTTTGTACCAATTGAATTTAATTACAACAAGGAAGATTATAGTTGCTCTTGTCAAATTTTAGATACCCGTGCATACCCACTAACCGTTATTTATTTCCCTTATGCTATTATAAATATTACAAAAAAAAATATAACAAAGTATACCTATAACTTGTTATTATAAGTTTTGCTTAAAAAAAAAAATAACACCAAAAAAAAAAAATTAAATTTTTAATTCATTATAGGTACCATAATTTTTGCTTAAAAACAAAAAAAAAAAACCATAAAAGTTGGTCCGAGTGGTGTTCAACTTTGCCAACTAACTTGACCTATTACTTTACTTGCCCAGTTTTAATTTTAACCTCATAGCTTCATTAGATTCACAGTTATCAAATTGACAACTTGGCATGGCAGCTGGCCGAAAATGGGGCCATAACATTTTGAAACCTCATATAAGTGCTTGATTCATTATAAAACTAACCGTGTGTAAATTTCGTCTTCCTGGTATAATTACTTTTGAAGAAATTCATATTGGTTTAAATAAGTTGTGTGGCAGCTCCCAGAAACCTTGGTCTGGTCTTAATCAAAAAGAATAGGGAACCTCAAAAATGTCCAAAAAATGTTTTGTGTGAATTTCAAAACTCTAGCTCTAATTTTTCAATTCTATCTCTTTTAATACTTTTTTAATTCACGAATATATTAAACTTAAGCAAAACGCGGAAGAGTGTAGTAGAGTAGACTGTGTCAACTCTGGGATACCCGTATGACCGTAACATATACATTATATCATCCGGTTAATTACTTTTGGCAAAATTTCAAACATTCAGCTTTATTAGGTGTAGAGTAATGCTCATATAAAAGAAGGAGTTGTATGGCAGCTACTCGAACCCTTTGCAGTAGACCAACCAAATTTTGCAGTAACTTTGTCCATACACTAAACTATTTTTGGCAAAATTTCAGACACCCAGCTTCATTTGGTGTAGTGTAATCCTCATATAAAAGAAGGAGTTGTATGGCAGCTACTCGAACCCTCAGCAGTAGACCAACTAAATTTTGCAGTAACTTTGGCCATTACACTAAACTATTTTTTGCAAAATTTCAGACACGCAGCTTCCATAGGTATAGAGTAATGCTCATATAAAATTAGAAGTTGTATGGCAGGTACTCGAACCCGTGGACCAAAATGGCTGAAATTAAAACTCGATTCCGTTTTTTGCATAAAAACGAATTTGTGAAAATTTCATAATCCTAGCTCCTTTACTTTTTGAGTTATCGTGATGACGGATGGACGGACGGACATACATCGCTAAATCGATTTATTTTTCGATTCTGATCCGATCCATACACTTGAGTCTATATCTACCCCCCCTCTTTCTCTGCGTCACAAACCTAATGGCAAATTTATTATACCCTTGGACTATATAGTCATACGGGTATAATAAGCTTCATATGATCATATTCATATAATGGTCATCATGATAAATAATAATCAATAATCATTATGAATATATATATCTATCAATATCAATAATCCATTTACTTAAAAAAAATCTTTGTGTTCTTTTTTGCTTATCTAAATATAATAAAAGACAAACTGCTGCTGCTGCTGACCAACGTGCCCTATGTTATGTTAAGTGTTATTAACACAATGTAAAATACTTATACTTACAAATACTCACATTCAAAAGAGAAAGAAAAAATGAAACTGATAAATGTAAATTATGAACAGAAGAAAGAAAAAAAAAATTAAAACGTATGTATAAGAAATCTGTTAACATATAGATACAGAAAATTATAATAAAAACGTTTAAAGAAATTTTTTACATTTCAGTATGTCTACTTTTATTTAAATACACTTACAGAACTAATAACTAACTTTAATTTGTAGTTTTTATTTTTTATAAATATAATAAAAGACGCTGCTACTGTTGCAATATGTTAATGTTAAGTGTTATTCACACATGTAACATACTTCTAATAACAAATACTTACATACAAAAGAGAAAGAAAAAATAAAACTGATAAATGTAAATTATGAACAGAAGAAAGAAAAAAAAAATTAAAACGTATGTATAAGAAATCTGTTAACATATAGATACAGAAAATTATAATAAAAACGTTTAAAGAAATTTTTTACATTTCAGTATGTCTACTCTTATTTAAATACACTTACAGAACTAATAACTAACTTTAATTTGTAGTTTTTATTTTTTATAAATATAATAAAAGACGCTGCTACTGTTGCAATATGTTAATGTTAAGTGTTATTCACACATGTAACATACTTCTAATAACAAATACTTACATACAAAAGAGAAAGAAAAAATAAAACTGATAAATGTAAATTATGAACAGAAAAAAAAAAAATCAAAACGTATGAGAAATCTGTTAGCAGGTAGATACAGAAAATTATAATAAAAACGTACAAAGCTATTTTTTACATTTCAGTATGTATACTTTTATTTTACAGAACTAATAACTAACTACTTACAGTTTGTAGTTTTTATTTTTTAAAAGAAAACAAAAATCAAAACGTATAAGAAGTCTTTAAGAAAATACATACGTCTAAATATAATAAAATACAAACTGCTGCTACTGTTGCATTATGTTAATGTTAAGTGTTATTCACACATGTAACATACTTCTAATAACAAATCCTTACATGCAAAAGAGAAAGAAAAAATTAAACTGATAAAATGTAAATTATGAACAGAAAAAAAAAAATCAAAACGTATGAGAAATCTGTTAACAGGTAGATACAGAAAATTTTAATAATTTTTACACTTTAGTATGCATACTTCTATTTTATTATCACTTACAAAACTAAAACAAACTATTATAATGTTAACTTAATGTTCTTTAGGTAACGAATTTCCTTTTATTGATTCAGTAGCGCAATAGCAGGGAAAAAGAATATATATAAAAAGAGAAATTAAAATTATACCTGTCGTCCGACAGGCTTTTTTACTAGTCTTAAATAAACTACGCATCATTTAAATCATATGAAATTGTAACTCGAAATCGTTATCTACAAAAAAACACAAAAACAACAAAACAAAACAACAAAAAAACAAAATTCATATAATTTCATGTTAAATACAAGATACATAGCAAAATTTAAAATTTTTATATGAAAATATTGGAGTTAAAAAAGTTAGATATTCGAGAGCTACCCGAAGTTTTGGTCCGATCTTAACCAAAAAAAAATAGGGAGCCTAGAAATTGATTCAAAAATATTTTGTGAAAATTTCAAAACAGTAGCTCTTTTAGTTTTTGAGTTATCGTGCTGACGCACAGACGGGCGGACGGACAGACAGACACACATAGCTAGATCGACTCATTTTTCGATTCTGAGCCGATACGTACCCTTGATACTATATCTAGCTCGTCTAGATCGATGCGTTACAAACGGAGGAGCAAATCTAATATACCCGATGTTATATATGTATGCACGGGTATAATAAAAGTGTATATGTAAGAGTGTAAGTGTAAATATTGTTTAACCTAAATTTTACTTTGAAAACTAAATATTAAATAACTTAACTTTAAAACTAATAAATTATAATTTATATTTTAAAACATATAATTCACAATTTGTGTCAATAATATTTAAATTCCTTTTTTAGAGATATCTGCATACATATACATATTTTGAAGGTGTTTGTATTGAAGTATGATGCCATCGAGGTAAGTAATTGTAACAATATTAAATTATGGAATTGGTTTGCATGAATTAAATGAACATTGAAGAACAGTTTATTCATAATTAGATAACATTTTAAGTTTTCGTATGATTATATTTTAAAATTTAAGCCATTTAATTACAAGAGTATACAAAGAGTTTTCTGTCCTGTTTCCTTTATGTATCGTTTTGAAAAGTCTGTGTATCTGAAATTTGAAAAAAATTAAAGTAGTGACTTGAATAGCCTCTACACTCGTCCTTGGACCTTAACAGCATATTTTCAAAATTAAGAAATTCAAAAAATTTAAATTAGGAACAAAGTAGTCCTGTCCTGTTTACTGTTACTGACATCTGTGATAAATTAATGTAACGAATTGTAACTGGCAATTTTATTGTGTAGTTTAGAGTATAATTTACACTCTGTCGGTTACTTCGACTTTCTGTGGTTTCATTATTTGATTATGTCCTAAAATAGTATTTTTTCAAGAAAATTTAAGTTAGTATTTTTTTACTCTGGTATCAATAAATTCATATGGTAACACCATTCACAATTTATTATTATATTAAATTATATTTTAATTTATACATTAATTTATTAAACTTCAACAACTTTTCTTCTGAAAAAATAAATATAAAATATAATTTAATAGTTTCAAATATCTGAAAGCTATTTAAAGATTATTAAGTTTTTTCTCTTACACAAAAGGGACAACAAATCAAAAATGAAACAAAAAAACAATTTCAATAGATGTTTTTTTTTGTAACCAAAAGGCATAGAAAAAGCCAAAATAATAAAAACAAAAACAAGATACAATTTCCCTTTTATCCAACTGTTTATTATTTCAAGGATATTTCATTAATATATAGGTATGTATAATGTTTGAGGCTATATTATAATTTATAAAATCATCATAACAATTTCAAAATACATTCAAGCATATAATAAAATCATATAAAATTAAAATAAATGAGGATTAAAATAAGGAAAAACTCCTTCAAAACATAATAATATTAATTTCGATTTTATTATCCTGATAAACAACTTCAATTAAACTCATGTATGTGATGACTTTTAAGATCGCTATTTAAGTGAGAAGTGACGATATATAGTTATTATGTTTTCAATAAGTGGTTAGGTGTAATTATAATTAAATGAAAACTTATTTAATTTTAAATAAATTATTAATTTATTATGTTCAAATGCGATGAATCGACAATATTGTAATAATATTTTTATTTAATAACACTTGTTTTGGGTTATTGAAGTGAACATTCAAACGATTTCAACGCAATGGTTTGGAGACCTTGATGCATAGCGGGAAAATTTGATAGGCAGTTTTCTTTTTCTATAGAGATGGTTTGTCTCAAATTTTGACACTTTTCAAACAGAGCATATTTGGGTATATATTTTGAATTTCCCTTCCAATCACACTGACCATCTTAAACGTTTCAGAAGCCTTTGTACACTTACACACTTCCCAAAATTTAATAAAACCGAAATTGACTTTGTATAATTCCGTTTGCTAGAGTTCAGTTATAAAAGATAATAAAAATATATCGCAAAACATTTTAATATAAAATGGTAATAGCCTTCAAATGATGTTAAATTTGTTAAATTTGCTGGTAGTTGCCACCAAGTAAGTCTGGTGACAAAAAGAATTTGGCTCAGTCTTATTACGAATTAAAAATATTTGAATATTATTTTTGGGCAATTAAGTCCGCAACATAAGTCATATATTTCTTACATTGAAAGCTTTCTAGTTCTTTAACACACATGTGCTAAATTCTTGAGACCAAAATTGAATCTACAATGATAAGTTAAATATAAAAATTAATTTGATTTTTGTCAAGGCCCCGAAATTTGGTATGAATCGGATTGGCTGTTCTAGCACTCGGGCACACTTCCCAAGACTTAAAACTTACTTGAAATTTGGTACAAGGATGTTCATCCCTATATTATGTCTCTAAACTTGGGAACTGATTGGAATGTTAGTTCGGATACATCCTATTTAGCTCACAAGATATAGCAAAGATATTTTCGAAAATAATTAAAAATGCAAGATGGAAATTTGGTCTTGTGTTCAGTTTCCATTATTTTCTGAAATATAAAGATCTAATAAATCCTGATCTAATAAGCATATCTTTGAAATTGATAAATACCTTTTTCCATTATGGTTTTAAAATTCTATACAAATTAAGGTTGTGTATTCATACGTTCCTTGAACTTAATCCAGGTGTTGGAGTATTATTCAGCCGGTTGCATTCGCTTACTGTATTACATTATTATGTTTTCATTTTCAATTTGTATATCACTTAAAATAACACTTAGTTAAACCAAACAATAGTTAAGTCTTACACTTTACACTTACCTAATTGTTTATTCAATTGCACTTCTGAAAATATTTATATAGAATTTATTCTAAAAATGAAAATTATATTATAAATTAAATTGAACTTTTTTTTTTTAATTTTATATAAACATTTTAATGGGTTATATAATAACTTTTACTTTCTATTTTTTATATATTTTTTTCTCTATAATTGCTTTTATATGTCTATATATTACGTTGACAAGTTAATTAAATAAATGATTAATGTTATATGTTATGCTTATGTATCATAGTTACATTATAATAATATAAAGATACGACGATTATTGTTTCTTTATATCTCAAGTATCTATAGATAAAGAGAAAGGAGTTGATTTTATTATATTTAATTTAATTGTATTATTTATCATTTTATTGTGTTATCAAAACAATATTGTACAATTTAATAAACTAAATGTTTTTTTATAAATTTAATTGGAGGAATTTATATAATTTATTTGTATTTTAAAGTTATTTATTTATATAACAAATTTTTAATTTTTTTTTTATTTTATATTATTATAACAGTTTTATAACACATACAATGTAGTATGGAAGTGAAGTCGGTCTGTCTCTTTTGGGTGCGGCGGGAGTTTATTTTATCAAAATGTAAATTTTTTATAAAAATAAATAACTGCTTAACAAAATATGAATAAGGTTCCTTTAAGGGGTGGTCACTGGTTATAGATTTAAATGAGGTCATCACATAAGGGTACTTCATATTTCCAAGCTTTCGAATATATTTTAAACCGTTAGTTTTTTACCGTTAGACAATAAACTCGATAATAAAGCATTGTCAAATTGATGTTATAGAGTATAAGATTGCCTTTTATATACATACTATTTCAACTCAATCGATGCAAGCGTTTCTGAGATATTGCGAGAACTTTTGAAAGCTCTACATTTATTATTATATTGTTAGAATGGTCTCTTTACATCATTTTCAACGTCACCTATATAATAAGTATGGTTTATATTAGCAACTAGCCCCACCATAGGACACAATTCGAAACTAAAAAAACAATTTTAATAAAAAAAACATTTTCATATATTTTTTCCAAATCTAGTATTGCATCATTTATAAAGTTGGATGCAATATCAAGTTGGGTTTTCATAATTTGTGTAGGGGAAGTTTCAATTCACAATTTTAAAAGCTTTGTCATACAAATATGTATGTAAAAATAAAGCAGATAACGATTTGTGATGAAGTCATTTAAATCAATGATCACCTTTACCAGAACTTTGTCTAAAAATATTATGTTCTAAGTTAAACTTTTTTAAAACTTATGTTGACATGCACTTTTTAATAAATTAAACTTAAAAAAATGCACATTAATAAACCTCGCCTGAAGTTTTTTCAGGTTTATTACTGCAATTATAGTAATTTAGCAATTTATTTCGACCTTGATCTTTGCCATCTTTAATTAACTCTTCACCATATATTTAATAAAGTGTCCTTGTGTTTAAGGACAAATATTTTAATGAAAAAAAGGAATAATGACATATAAGAAATATGCATTATAAATTTAAAAAAAAATTTTCAACAAATTTAAATAAATATAACTCGAATTTTAATAATAAATACTTAATAGTATTTTGAATAATTAATAAAGAAGTAGATCAAGGACGTTCATTAATCAATTGAATTCAAGAAATTAGTTCAAGTTGTTTTAATTGATTAGAAAATAAATTCAATTGAAATACCTTATTAAAGCAATTTAAATTTTAATTTATTATCAACATTAGCCATAATGAAAGTTTTACTAATTAAAATGATTGAAAAACTTTAATGTGTCTGAAAATCAAATAATGTGCAACAGGTGTTTTAAAGAAGAAAATAAAATTTATTCAATTTTGTTTAAATTTATTTTAAAGTTAAAATAATATTTTTCTAATTTCTTTAGATATCTACTTTTTATAAAGGTATATAAGCAATTTCAATTGAATTTGTTAGTCCAATATATACAAACTTTATTAAAGGAATTTGAAATTTTAAGATTTTTATAGTTAGATGTAATTGACTCAATGATCATTTGGGTGCCCGAATTAAGGTCCTGCGAAATAAAGACCCCCCAAAATATGAGAAGTAAAACCCAGGGTTTTATTTCCCTTTTAAGTTGAACTACGACTTCTATGAGAAATAAATTCCGGGGTATTATTTCTCATTTGAATTGAACCTGCAAATGAAAAAAACACAATGGTTTCATGTATTTATATGTAAAAAGTTAATTTGAATTATATAACATCAGTGAATTGCTTTCCTAAAAAATGTGCATTTAAAGTAACATATTGATGCCACATAAGAAAACTTTTTATTAGCGTGTGGCTTCTTCAAATAGGAAATAGTTTTAAAGAACTGCCACTAAAATAATATTGTTAACTTTTACTCTCAACTTTACAAAGTAAACTCAAAACTGAATATTTTCGGTACTTACTAACTTCCCATTTTAAAAAAACTTTTACACAATTAAAAAATGTTATATACAATAATGGTAACTTTTTGGTTGCTTTAGGTTGCATAAAAACATTTATGAAACCTAACAATAACAGAATTGAAAAACTGTCATTCAATTAATTAATACTAATAGGTGGACATTTCCGGTTGAATTAAAATATTAAATTTTTTTTTTATAATTTGAAAAATAATTGACTCTTTTAAATCAGTAGCAATTTTTTAAATACAGGTATCTAATATCCAGAACTTTTTTCATTCATATTCATATTAAATTCTATTAAAAGAAATTTTATTAAAATGATTAACAGTTTTTACTACATTGATAATATTATTAAAAACATGGTTGAATAACTCCAATTCACAGTTAGTATAATTTGAATATTAAAATGTTATTAAAACTATAAAATCCATTTTATTAAAGGTTTTTGTAAAAAATATATTAACCTTTTAACAGTTTTTGTTACAGATTTACATCATTATGTAAATCTGCAAGAAAATCTGCAATCTCGGCTTATATTCTAAAATTACTATTATTAAAAACGCACACTCCAATAAAGTTGAATCTTGTGCAGATGTAAAAATAAAATTAAGTTTGACGAAGACCGGAAATAATTAAACAGCCAAGCACTATTTGAAGAACTACTTATTAAAGCCAGTTAGTACGTAACTGAAAAATAAACATCTTTTCTTAATAAATTCGCTCTACATCCAACCTCCCACTGGCATGTTGGCAGAAGCATTTGTTAAATATATGACTTTTCTTTTAGTAATGTTATGAACTATAAACAATAAAATCTAAAACTTTATAATTTCAATCTCTACAGTATCTAAAACCGTGTCTTGCACCTAATTGATTGATCCATCATGCAGGTTACTATCACTCCTCTTATCAGATGTCAACGCAGTTTGAGCTTTACCCTATTAATTATACACTTGTTCTGAATTGAAAGCAATTTTTTTAGCCTTAAATAATTCCAACGCATTGTAAATCCGGCGAGCTAAAACATGAACCATATCGAATCCTCCCATCGACATAAAGTCTACAAATTAATGGCAAAAGGAATTTGTTATAAAATTTTTACTATTGTCAAAAAAATATTATGAATAAACTAAATATAAAATATTAATACAGTTATTTATCACTAAAATATACCTAAAAACAAATTTTATTAAATAGAACAAAATGCAAGTAAGGAAATTTAGGGTTAATGTTAAATTTATTTCATGAAGTTGACAAGTTTTTTACTGAATATAATTTTTTTAAATTTTTCATTACAACCAAATATTTTAAATAAAATTGTTTGTATTTTTATTTTAAACCGCATTTGTTATACATTATTTAATCTGTAGATATAAAATTTACCAAATTACCACTATTTAAAAAAAAAATGTAAAATAAATATAAATATTGATGAAATATGTTTTTGTACAAAAAGTTTAGAGCTTCATTTATCCGGATTTTCTTATTTAAAAACAGTTTTTATGAAATTTTAATTCTATTTAAGTTTAAACCTTAAATACAATAATGTTGTATGTTAAATTAAATTAAATGACAGGTTGTAATACAAGTTTATTAACAAAAAAAGATGTTATGTTCACCACAGAATCAACCAACCACTATTACAGGAAAAATATTGTATAGGAGACGTTAATCTAAAGAATCTATATCTTGTAATAATTGTATATTTAAATTTTAAAGCATACCGGTATCTGCGAGTTCAATTATTCAATTAAAATATGTTTCTAAGATATTGTTATATTAACGCTTTTCGTCATTTAAATATATTAGATATATAATGAATAATTGGTAGTTTTGCCATTAATTTGAACCCAATATGAATTGATAGCAGAGATGAGTCAAAACCAAATAAAAGATTTCTTCACTTTTCCCACTGTGTAACCCATTATTATCCAAACATGTTAATTAAAGAATTAAATTGTTAAATTTGGAATCTACAACCAAAATCAGTTTACCATTATAATCCTTATTTTTCAAAATTCTGGTTCTTGAAAACCTGTTTTTTAAAATCGTTCAGAAAAAAAAACGAAATTGAAACTACAAGATTTTCAAAACGATTTTCGTATCAGACCCACTTTTTAACAATTTTTCCAGATATTACAACTTTTTTTTGCTAAAAAAATTTTTAATTTTTCCTAAAAGCTCTGCAACGGGGAAGGTTCCCAAATTTTTATTAAGCAAACCTATGGTGAATCTCGGGGATCTAAGAATGAAAGTGTGATTTTAAACAAAATTAAAAATTTTTTTTTTGAATTTTATTATCTAAGCAAAAATAATTAAACCTAAGACATACTTTCTTTAATTTTAAGGACTACCTTTAAATTTAAGAAAAGGCTTAAACATTTGTTTAAAGAATAATGTTGTAGCTTTCAATTTTGTATATTAATAAAAAAAATTTGGACGGGTATTTGATTTCTAGATGCTTAAAATCTCAATTGCAATTTTCGACCCCTTTCAGCCTCTAAACAAGGGATCGTGACATACAAATATTCTTAATCAGCTTGTACTACTTAATTTCTGAAAATTTCAATTCTCTAGCTTGAGCCCTTCAGAAGGTATATGAGGCCAAAAATTTTGCAAAAATAGAGTTTTACATAACGGTAAATTTAAGTACCAAATGATAACCTGTGTGGATAGACTTATAAAGCTAGATCTATTTACTTTTTGCTTTTGATCCGATCTATATTTTGACTCCCTCCTTCTTTTCGTCATAAACGCAATTTCAAAATTTAGTACACCTTTTTGACCTTTAATCATACAGGTATAAAAATATAATGAAATAACACAGTATTATAATAAACCAACTTTCGATACGCTCCCTTAAATTTGATCTCTTCAGGGATTTAGTTTAATTATATAAATTTTAATAAAGTAAAGTTAAGTGTATATTATACAAAATTGATCCAATATGTAAATAACTTGATTAAAACTTCTATGCAAAATAATATTATACAAAATATCTACATGTTTGCAAAAGTTTTATTGTGTAATTATCCTTATAAATAAGAAAAGTGTCAAAAAGTTTAAAATTAAAATTTGAAACTAAAATACTATTCAAATAAAATATGTACTCTGATGAATTAAATAAGAGCTCTTAATAATGAATTGTATTATTAAGAGTTCTTAGATTGTATGTATTAAAATATTAAATTTACGTTACATTAATATCAGTTCTAATTTTAAATAATAATTGGTATCTTTTTACAAAATATCTTTACAAATAAAAATTTTAATAATATATTAAAAATATTTTTATAGTTATCTAACTACAATATCTGTAACATTTCTATTCCAGATAGAAAACTTAATATTAAAGTATAGATATTAAAATGTTTGAACTTATCCTAAAAATTTAAAATATCAAATTAATTTTAGTAATGTTGAACATTTGATCATTTACTACTTCTTTGTAGAATTTAAACTATTCGCAATAGTGAATGCAAAAGAAAATTTGACTCAAGAATCAAGTAGGAGAGTAGACTGTGTCAACTCTGGGATACCCGTATGACCGTTATATAAACATTATATCATTATTATTATAAACATTAATTACTTTTGGCAAAATTTCAAACATACCAGCTTTATTAGGTGAAATATAATGCTCATATAAAAGAAGGAGTTGTATGGCAGTTACTCGAACCCTCTGCAGTAGACCAACCAAATTTTGCAGTAAGTTTGGCCATTACACTAAACTATTTTTGGCAAAATTTCAGACACCCAACTTCAATAGGTATAGAGTAAAGCTCATATAAAATAAGAAGTTGTATGGCAGCTGCTCGAACCCTTTGCAGTAGACCAACCAAATTTTGCAGTAACTTTGGCCATTACACTAAACTATTTTTGGCAAAATTTTAGACACCCAACTTCAATAGGTATAGAGTAAAGCTCATATAAAAGAAGGAGTTGTATGGCAGCTACTCGAACTAACTGCAACAGACCAACTAAATTTTGCAGAAACTTTGGCCATAAAACTAAACTACTTTTGGCAAAATTTCAGACACGTAGCTGTAATAGGTACAGAGAAATACTCATATAAAAAAAGAAGTTGTATGGCAGCCACCCGAACCCATGACCCAAAATGGCTGGATTTAAATAGCGATGACGGCTATGGCAAAAAAACGAATTTGCGAAAATTTCAAGATCCTAGCTCCTTTAGTTTTTGAGTTATCGTGCGGACGGACGGACAGACGGACGGACAGACGGACAGGCGGACGGACAGACGGCAGACGGACGGACAGACGGACAGACGGACGGACAGACGGACGGACAGATGGACAGACGGACGGACAGACGGACGGACAGACGGACAGACGGATGGACAGACGGACCGACATACATAGCTAAATCAATTTTTTTTTCGATTCTGATCCGATCCATACACTTGAGTCTATATCTACCCCTCCTCCTTCTCTGCGTCACAAACGTAATGGCAAATTTATTATACCCTTTGACTATATAGTCATACGGGTATAATAAATTATATTAAGGACTTTATGAACTATGTATTTACTTTAAAAGTTGTAAGCAAGGAACCGGAACGAAGTTAAATTAATATGAAAAGTTCTATAACGATATTTAAGTTCGTTTTGGAACTTTAATCACAAGAACAACAAGTGATGAAAAAAAACCAAGGGTTTTTAAAAAAACACACTTTCAAAATAATATAGTGTTTCATACTAAGTATTTTATCGGAATATAATGTTGAAGCTTCAATATTAACGTTTAATTTAGGAAATATATACGTTGGTGACTAAGTTACTGCTTACCTATAATAACAGTAAATTTTTAAGTCCTAGTAGCCCCTCTATGGGGAAGGTTGCCAAATTTCTCAACGATATAATGCTCACTACTCCTCTTCCCCCAAACTTTTTTAGGTTCTAGGAATTAAATTGTGAATTCCACCAAAATTTGGAATTTTTCTTAGAATTTTACTATTTAGGCAAAAATGGTTAAAACTGAGAGACACTTTCTTCAATTTAAAGAATCCCTTTTAAATTTAAGAAAAACCTTTAACATATGTTAAAATATAATGTTAGACCTTTAAATTTTGTATATTACAAAAAAAAAAATTTGAACAGGTATTCAAGTTACAGGTGTTTAAAAATACCAAAATTTCAATTTTCGAGTCCTTATAGTTGCAAAACAGAAGACGTGACAAAAAAAATTTGTTAACCCACTTCTACTTATTTCAGAGGATCTAACTACTCCCAAAATTTCAAAACCCTAGCTTGGCCCGTTTAGAAGATATGTGTGGCCAAAAATTTTGCAAAAATTGAGTTTAGCATAATGGTAAATTTTAGTACCGTATGGCAACCCTAAACATTTATTTTTTAATTTATAAAGTTTATAAAACCAGCTATCATTTGCCGCTTTCAGATTGAAAATACACCTAATAGAACTCTTGTTATAACAATTTGAATATAGGGATTTTCCCAACTTTGGGGGGCTGCAGCTCCCTAACAGGTAGGACTACAGAAAAAATTCTTCTACGAAATTATTGTTTTTGTAATACCTACTCGTGATTAAAATTTCTTTTCTATATTTCAAACGATGTAAAAGTTTTTGTAAACATACGGACAGACAGACGGACAGACGGACGGACGGACAGACTGAAACTATATAGGCACATTTTTACAAAATTTTTTGAAAATGTGCTAAAAACGAACGTTCCGGTTAAAATAAAGTTCCTTACTCTTTTGTACTTTTTGAAAACCTAAAATATTATAAATTACCTTTTCTCTGCACCCAGTAGTCGTACCGGCCTAATTTAAAAAAAGTGTTATATAACCGGTTTTTTTAGTACTTATAACCTAAATGCAGCAAGAAAATGAATAAGTTCGAATTTTGACATTGTCCAATAAAAACAGCCTTAAAAAGATATGGTGTCATTTTTTGGGACTTTTCTTAATTTTTTTACTGTTTGTTAATGTTATATAACGCTCCGATATCGTTTCGTTCCGGACTTGGTTTTAAAACTCACTAAGAGCTTTTCAATAAAATCTGCCATGTTAGTTTTTTGAAATATTAACAAAGAAATCTCCAAAAAGAGTCCACAATAATTTAAATATTTTATATCTTTATATGTGACTCAATAATTTCAGCTTTGGTTAATTCGTTTGACCGGTTGGGTGCAAACAGTGAAACATTCGGAATTACACAATAATCGACAAACTTTGTGTCATTTTTAAAAAGCTTAAACTACCTTGACTAAAGTAACCTCAAAAATCTTGTTGAATAACCCTTGGCTACATTTTCGAGTATGATAGTTTTAGTACTTGGACCTTGTTGTAGTACCTATAGTTTATATGCATTCGGACCTATGCTAGGACCTTTAAAAAAAATATGCATTATTATCTCAGTTCAGAATATAAAATTACATTGGCTTTTTAAATACTAGGTACTTAATTTAATATTAGGAAAATATTTGTAATTTAACTTTATTAATGGTATTTTAAATTTAATGAATACCATTTATAACGTATCTAGGTTTTCATAACAATATAAACTAAATAATTAAAGTGTAATAAAAAATTGAATATTATAATAATGATGGAAATATTAAATACCATGTATTTTAAAATAAAAGTATCTAATCTTTAAAAGTTAAAAATATCTATATATTTTCTTCATTAGGTATTATTATGCTACAAAATTAATAGATAATTTTTTTAACTTTTTTAAACCGATTAAAATAAAGTGTTTTGAATTCAATACCTATTATTTTAAATAAAATCTTATATTTTTGTTTTTTAAAATATTGCATTATCGTGATCTAAAAATTTAATTTTGTGTAAAGAGTGTTAAACAAAACAAGAGTAAATGACATTTTTCTATTCCAAGGACAAAACTAAAAATAATTTTTTATTTTTATTTTTTATTCAGTAACAAAATTCCATCCATTTTTTCACATATTTTTCAATATGTGCAAGTATGAATATGTGAAAAATATTCTGTGGTGCAAGTATTTAAATTTTTTTGTTCTAAAATGAAAACGGTTTGACCAATTGACTTTGATTGATTTTGTATACGTGATGTTCCTTGAGAACTGAGTAGACACTATTAGCAGTTTTGGGATTTGCTAAACCATGGTGGCCTGACGGCTGGTCAAAAAAAAACTAAAAGAGCTAGGATCTTGAAATTTTCGCAAATTCGTCTTTTTACAGTAGCCGTGATCGCTATTTAAATTCAGCCATTTTGGTCCATGGATTCGGGTAGCTGCCATAAAACTTCTTTTTTTATATGATCATTAGCTGCGTGTCTGAAATTTTGTCAAAAATATTTTAGTGTAATGGCCAAAATTTCTGCAAAACTTGGTTGGTCTACTGCAGAGGGTTCAAGTAGCTGTCATACAATTTCTTATTTTATATGAACATTACATTACACATAATGAAGCTGTATCTTTGAAATTTTGCCAAAAGTAATTAACCGGATGATATAATGTTTATATAACGGTCATATGGGTATCCCAGAGTTGACACAGTCTACTCTATTACACTCTTAGTAATAGTATGTCACATGATTTTAAGGAATTTTAAAATGAAATTTAAAATTTGAATAGGATTTTTTTTTTACCTTGAGATATTAGATTATATAGTAAACCATATTAAAAATATTAAAAATTATAAAATATAATCACAATATTATTACAAAGTAAATTTCATATTAGATTTTTATTGTATGTTTTTCGATGAATATTTAACTGGTTTCAATTAAAGTAATAATATTAAGTTTTAAATAATGAAAGATTGTTGAAGTTGCAATTAAATATTTTATTTTATAAATAAAATAATTACAGAGAACTAATTCAATTTTGTAATTAAAAATTAAATCAATTAGTCAAGATTAAACTTAAACAATCGGAATTTTTGAAAAATCTTAATTATATATTAATTATATTATGATTTCATATGAAGAATTGAGTAAAAAATGTTTAGAAAAGGTTGTATTACGCTTTTCCTGTAATAGCGGTCGATCTTGATTTGATTGTTGATACAGCATATTTTTTTAGAAGTGTATTAACTGGCACCATCAATAAGCCTCATCGCTCGAAGCTTAAGAAATTTATTAACGTTGTAGCAAGAAACGCTCGTCAAGGATTCGCGCTTCAATTGAATATTAATATAGAACCTTTTCAAAATTTTCGAGGGTTTATATCTCCAACACTTGTGACGCTACGATAAAAGTTTAGTAAACAAATGCCGGAAGATTTTTCTATATTTAAAGCTTAGTTTTTATTTCTTCCAATTTTTAAATAAAATAGGAGTTTTGTGATCGACTGGATGTTTTGACCAACAAAGTAAAAAAATAAAATTATTTTATATCAATTGCATTATGCTAAAATTTTTGAATTATTTTGTTTTTCGAATTTTATACAGAATCAAAATGTTATAATACTTTCTTTAAATGGTATTATGATATTAATTACATAAAAATGTCGATTTATATTTACTATCTATTGTACCTACATATTTTATTCTGTATACAAGATATGTATATGTATACAAAACATACATAATAAAATAAGTGTATATAAATACAAAATTTAGATAAAATTTTATATTATCTGAATTATTAATTTTTTTTTAAAATTCTTTTATAAAAGTTTTTTTTTTGGAATTTTATATATTAATCCATTTTACTCCAGAGTACATATGATAAGAAATAGATACATATATATTAATATATTACATTATGTTCATAATTATATAATACAATTTCATAATGTTTACATATTTTATACATTTATATTATTATACATCATGTCAATATTAAGGATTTTAACAATTCTATTAAATTTTTAGACATACAAAAAGATTTCTTTAATGGTGACATTTATGTTGCAGAATCTACATTTTATCTATATATAAATATAGCTAAAATTTGATATCTTCTTATCAAATATATAATATATTAATAATTAATATATAATCTGATATTTTATGTAGGACTGAGCTTAAATTCAAAGCAAAAAAAGATATTAATAATGTTTTCATTTAGTATTTTTAAGTACATCTGTTCATACACAATTGATGTGATGATGATGTCTATACGGATGATATGATGTCAATATTACAGTCATACGGGTTCCCAGAGTTGATGCAGTCTACTCTACAACACTCTTCCTTTTTTTTTTTTTATTTAATTGTGTATATTCCTAATTTTTCCCGTGGGAACTACTGTCAATAATTAAATTAGAAACAAATGCAATAATGATTAATCAGCATTTATTTAAGAAAAAAAATATAAACGTAATTAATCAGAATATAATTAATCTGAATACAATTTTTGTTCTTTGTTTCTTCAACTTTAAGAAAGGTTCAGAAGCGCTCTAATTACAATTTCCTCTGCTTTAAGTAAAAAATTATATAGTGTGAGATTTTTTCTCACTAAAACAACCTCCTCCCGTAGCCAAAATAATGAGATAAGCATCCTAGTTGCTTGCGCAGTATTATGGCTGAAAAGTAGCGTAGCTGAAAATATGTGAAAATTATACTCAAGTCTCGGCCGAATGTAGGTTTTTTAAATTTGAAGTTGATTTGGAGATGTAAAGTATTTCCTACTCCTACTTAAGAATCCCAGGCATTTCGCGTCATCTTTTGCGACCGAAAATATGTGGTCGTTCAACGAAAGTTTTACACTCCGCTCTGTAACTGTTTATCCTACAGAATTTCTTTAAAAAAAGAATTTTCTGCAAATGTTAATGAATTGCTAATAGACAGTTCTCATTAATTTCATAAAAAATATGATTTCACATTTCACAAATTTTGAAACGATTTATTTCTGAAAGGACGATTAGAATCAAACATACATAGTCCAATTTCAATTTCTGAATTTAAACATTTAATAATTTGATTTATTCAACTTCATTGGTAAAATTTAGAAGATTAAAACGAGGAAGATTATAGTTGCCCTTGTCATACCCTTGCATACCCACTAACCGTTATTTATTTCACTTATGCTATTATAAATATTACAAAAAAATATAAAAAAATATATAACTTATTATCATAAGTTTTGCTTAAAAAAAAATAACAACAAAAAAAAAAAAAATTAATTTTTAATTCATTATAGGTACCATAGTTTTTGCTTAAATACAAAAAAAAACCCTAAAAGTTGGTCCGGGTGATGTCCAACTTTGCCAATTAACTTGCCCTATTACTTTACCTGCCCAGTTTTAATTTTAACCTCGTAGCTTCATTAGATTCACAGTTATCGAATTGACAACTTGGCATGGCAGTTGCCCGGAAATGGAGCCGTAACATTTTGAAATCCCATATAAGTGCTCGATTCATTATATAACTAATCGTGTATAAATTTCATTTTCCTAGTATAATTATTTTTAAAGAATTTCATATTGGTGCAAAGAAGTTGTATGGCAGCCCCCCGAAAATGGAGCCGTAACATTTTGAAACTTCATATAAGTGCTTGATTCATTATAAAACTAACCGTGTGTAATTTTCGTCTTCCTGGTATAATTACTTTTGAAGAAATTCATATTGGTTTAAATAAGTTGTGTGGTAGCTCCCCGAAACCTTGGTCTGGTCTTAACCAGAAAGAATAGGGAACCTCAAAAATGTCCAAAAAATGTTTTGTGTGAATTTCAAAACTCTAGCTCTAATTTTTCAATTTTATCTCTTCTAATTAATTTTTAATTCACGAATATATGAAACTTAAGCAAAATAAGCTTCATTTGATCATATTCATATAATGATCATCATGATAAATAATAATCATCATATTCATAATGAGTATATCTATCAATATCAATAAGCCATTTACTTAAAAAAAATCTTTGTGTTCTTTTTTGCTTATCTTAAATAAACTACGCATCATTTAAATCATATGAAATCGTAACTCGAAATCGTTATCTACAAAAAAAACAACAAAAAAAAAAAAACAAAATTCATATAATTTCATGTTAAATACAAGATGCATAGCAAAATTTCAAATTTTTATATGAAAATATTGGAGTTAAAAAAGTTAGTTGTTCGAGAGCTACCCGAAGTTTTGGTCCGATCTTAACCAAAAAAAAATTTGTGAAAATTTCAAAACTGTAGCTCTTTTAGTTTTTGAGTTATCGTGCTGACACACAGACGGACGGACGGACGGACAGACACACATAGCTAGATCGACTCATTTTTCGATTCTCATCCCATACGTACCCTTGACACTATATCTAGCTCGTCTGAATCGATGCGTTACAAACGGAGGAGCAATTTTAATATACCCGATGTCATATATGTATGCGCAGGTATAATCATTTTCATTGACACTTTTATTCCTTTTATTCACTTTTATAGTAAATATTGCATTTACTTTTTCAAATTACATAAAATAAAGATTATGTCATTTCCTTGCGCGGCGTTTGTTTTTGAACTGTCAAAAACAAGTTAATGGATGTGAAAATAATTTGAGTAAGGTTTTGTTTATCAATGGAACCCTCCTACAATTGGATTAAATCTGATCATGATTTAGATTTAAAGACAGAAGTCAACTTAATAACTTAGTCAATAATTTAATGTTTATTAATCAAAAGTCTAACAGAATTTTTGTTAATCAATTTTCCCTTTTTCGCTTGTTAGTCACGTGTTTTTCCTATGCCTTTCATATTTGCTTTAATTTTTTTTTTATTTTTAAACTTGATAGAAGTTTTCACTGAATTAAATAAACTTTATTGATTATTTTATTGTAACTTCAGAAAATTACCTAAAGTTTTTAAAGTCAATCTTTCAAAAAATAAGATTTGTGTAATTAATTTCGTCTTACGATTTTTTTAGTCGTATTAAACACTTGTATTAGACTTTTATACCAATTTAATTTTTTTATTTATTTAATGCAAAAATACTAGACCATATATTTTTTTTTATTAGGCATTTGATTCGTCGTCTTGTCTATGGAAAACTTTCAAAAAGAATATTTATGGCATATAATATTTGTATTTGTTAGTTCATTAAATAAACTAGAAATTAATTTTATGTAATATTTGCGAATAAACTAGAAATTAATTTTATGTAATATTTGTAAAATACTAACCTTTACAACGAAACGAAATAAAAGCTATCTTTGTTTTAAATGATAATATTAATTTTTGAATGGAAAAATCTTAGAATCTTTTTATATAAATGATAAAAATTTTTATCATTAGATATTATTCACCTAATGAAACCTAGTTGAAATCTAATTAAAAAGCGCAAGATTAAGTTTAAATTTAATTATTTAAATTCAATTATCTTTAAATAAATATTGTGAGACATGTCAAAAGTCACATGCCAGAAGTTTCAATCTAAGATAAAAGCTCAAAAATATTAAAGTCAAAGGTGCATTTGAATTTATAGCACAGTGAAGTGAGGCAAGGGTCCCATGAAGCTTGTGAATAAAATATTGAGGTTTGTAAAAATATAATCACGACTGTTTTCAAATATTCGGACAACGAAATAAAGGTTAAGTTTTTCCCAGAATATTTATTTACATAAATTTAAACACATTGTGGAAAAACCATATAATTTGAATTTTGTAATAAAATTTTAAAATATAAATGGTTTATTTATATAGGAAGAGGTATTCTGAAAATAGGGGAATTACTAATAAATAATTACCTGGTTTGAATTACTAAAGTGTATGTGAGATTCTAAATGGATTCTAAATAAATCAAGATTTTTTGGGAGTTATAACCATGAGGCACGTGTTATTTTTAATTTTGAAATAGGACCTTAAGCTCTTCTATTACCACTTTAAACACACAAAGGCTTATAAAATTGAGTAAAAAGTTTCAACAATTATTTTTCAATAAATTACTCAACTATTACTACAATTTGGGGAACGAGAAATATTTTTTTTTACAATTGTATACAGGAAAGTCTTTAAGATGGTACAAAAGCAAGAATGATTGAAAATTATTTCACAAAAAATAAAAAAAATGATAAAATCGTGTTCGTAGATGTATTGCCGAAGTTTTACAGCAACCAGAGAATCCAAATAGTTAATCATGTTGTTTTGTTTTAGAATAAAGTTGAAATTAGGTCATTACAGGAAAAGTGTTTTTATTTTCTAAGAAAAATAAGTTTCAAAAAAAATATAAAAACATCACATCCTTTATTTATATAAATAAAGAACATTGTTTTAAGTTCAAACTTTATTACGTTTTTTTAAAGAATAGTAACATACTTCTATTTAGTTGGTATTTACGGAAGTAAACCTATATTATAAAAGATGAATTTATGTATATAATAATAGTATATTGTATCTATAATCATTTTTCAAAACTTTTTACAACTGTTTGTTTATAAACATCAGGGGCACTGTTTGAACAATAATTCAAGAATCAAGTTCTATTTAGATATATTTTATTACAATTTTATCCATTTAAACATTAAATTTAAATTTATTAAAATTTTTAAAAATCTTAATTTAAAAAAAAATTAAAATAAATAGAAAATTGTATTTTAATATTTTTAAACTTATTTTGTAGCTTAATTACTTATTTTTGCGAATGAGTCTATCTGCTTCTCCTTTTTCTTCAGCTGAATTTATTATTTATATTTAATATAAAACTTGCTATAGATAGGGTTGAATATCAATTATACATACAATTCAATATTTTATCGTATTCATAGTTATTTTATATATTTTCTTCTTGAATTTTTTTTTTTTTTGTTATATTGTTTTTCAATGCATATACTATTATATAATTACTAGCTGTTGGCCCGTCACAGAATGACGGAAGGTCAAATGAAAGAAGAACTTTTTCTAATTAAGAACTATTTCTAATTTCATTATGTACATTATCTATATATATAAAAGCGAAAGTTTGTTTATTTGTTTGTTTGTTTGTAGCGAATAGACTCCTAAACTGCCCAGCCGATTTTCATGAAAATTTATATACAGAGGTTTCTTCGTATGGAAAGAAATCGTGGCCCAAAAATTTTGCTCTAACGGACTGCCAAGTTGGGGCTGTGGTGCAAGTATTTAAAATTCTTTGTTCCAAAATGAAAACGGTTTGACCAATTGACTTCAAATTTTGTATACGTGATGCTCCTTGAAAATTAACACCATTAACAGTTTTGGAATTTGTTAACCCATGTCGGCCCGACGGTTGGTCAAAATAATTTTGGAAGCTAATATAGTCAAAATTTGCGAAGTACTGCTTTGGTTAAAAAGAAAGCCTCAAAAAAATTTTGTTTAGTTCCATTAACCCATTCCGGTCAAACAGCTTTTTATAAAGTTTTTGGTTACTTTACTCTAAATTAAAAACGGTTTAACCGATTTTCTTAAAATTTTGTACATGTGTTCCGTTTTGAGAATGAAATTAACTCTTTTAACAGACTTGCAATTGGTTAACCCAGGCCAGCCCGATTTAGAACAAATTACGTCCAATTTTGCGCAATACTGCTTTGCCCAAAGAGAAAGTGTAAGTCCGTTAACCCATCGCGGCACAGTGGATTTTTATAAATTTTTGCGTTACTTAACTCTAAATTAGAAACGTTTTGACCAGTTGACTCCAAATTTTTATATGCTTGAAGCAACTTGAAAATGGAGTTGAGTATGTTAACAGGCTTGGTGTTTGGTAACACATGTCGGTCCTACGATTGGTCAAAAAAAACTTTTGGAAGTAATTTTGGAAAGTAGTTTGTACTGCTTTGAATTACAGAAAGTTTCAAAAATTACTAGAATAATCCTAGAAAAATCGTTTTAAAAAAATTGCTTTCATACATTTTAAAATTTACACCGTGTGCAATTTTTGGGTTAACTTTTTGCAGTAATATCAACTTCAAATAAACGTCCATGGAGAGGCGCAGCAACGCGCACCAGGTATTAGCTAGTGTTAAATAAAATTGCAACCGTTACATTTTGTGTAACGCAGATTATGCTTCGATTCTAGTAATAGATACCCAAAAAATAAATTAATGGCTCATATAATTTCTTGTTGTATCTTAAAAACTTGATAACGAATAAGTTAGGTAGTCTACTTTTTGTATGTTTCGTATTTTATAAAATGTTGGGGTCGTTAGTTCAAATCCCTTCTTGGTATATTTTTTTTTTTTTAATTTCAATTTATATTTTTTTTTATTTAAATGCGCACTTGCTTAAATTAAATAAATTAATAAAAGTTTTAAATTTTTTTAAAGGTAAACCTTTTGTTTCAATAATGATCTATTTCTTCATCTATTTATGTTTATTATATTTAGTTTTAAAAAATGTTGTTATGCATTCTATATTGTTTCCGTTGTTTAGATTCAAATCAAAATACTTGTTTGAAGGCTAACGTTCTATAATGTACCTACTCAAGATGCTAAATAATGTATCTATTTATATGTACGTAAAATTATATTAAATAAATGTTGATTTTTGAATTGAGTTTTGCATTATCAAATGCAAATTATAAATTTTATTTGAAGTTTTTTTAATATACCTAACCTTAAGTATTTTGTTTGGGTTCTATGGTGCATCCCAACCGTTAGTCGTTATATCGTTTTTTCCCATTTTTAACTTTTTTTAAATAGATAAATAATTAAAAGGTCATAAAGGAAGATATGAGGAAGAGTTGATAGCGGGATGAGGGGATACTTTGAAATTACTTTAATACATTGCTTGGTTTATTTGCTTAAGCAAACTAAGCAATGCATCAAAACGTAAATTGGGCTTTCGCTCTAATTTCAATTTTTCACTGAAAATTATTAAGACTTACTACACAAACGTTCCTGTGAAGCATCGTCTTCTTAATTATTATTTACAAAATGTCTTACTATTTATTTAAAATTTCCAGAAAATCTTCTGTGATTTTTAAAACTGAAATGAAATTATTCATAAACTAATAAATAAATTTTATTTCAAAAAAAATTTTTTTATACCCGTATGACTATATAGTCATTATACCCGTATGACTATATAGTCAAAGGGTATAATAAATTTGCCATTACGTTTGTGACGCAGAGAAGGAGGGGGGGGTAGATATAGACTCAAGTATGGATCGGATCGGATCAGAATCGAAAAATAAATCGATTTAGCTATGTATGTCCGTCCGTCCGTCCGTCCGTCTGTCCGTCCGTCCGTCGGTCCGTCCGTCCGTCCGCACGATAACTCAAAAACTAAAGGAGCTAGGATCTTGAAATTTTCGCAAATTCGTTTTTTGGTAATAGCCGTCATCGCTATTTAAATCTAGCCATTTTGGTTCATGGGTTCGGGTGGCTGCCATACAACTTCTTTTTTTATATGAGTATTTCTCTGTACCTATTACAGCTACGTGTCTAAAATTTTGGCAAAAGTAGTTTAGTTTTATGGCCAAAGTTTCTGCAAAATTTGGTTGGTCTGTTGCAGTGAGTTCGAGTAGCTGCCATACAACTCCTTCTTTTATATAAGCATTACTCTATACCTACTGAAGTTGGGTGTCTGAAATTTTGCCAAAAATAGTTTAGTGTAATGGACAAAGTTTCTGCAAAATTTGGTTGGTCTACTGCAAAGGGTTCGAGTAGCTGCCATACAACTTCTTATTTTATATGAGCATTACTCTATACCTATTGAAGTTGGGTGTCTGAAATTTTTGCCAAAAATAGTTTAGTGTAATGGCCAAAGTTACTGCAAAATTTGGTTGGTCTACTGCAGAGGGTTCGAGTAGCTGCCGTACAACTCCTTCTTTTATATGAGCATTATATTTCGCCTAATAAAGCTGGTATGTTTGAAATTTTGCCAAAAGTAATTAATGTTTATAATAATAATGATATAATGTTTATATAACGGTCATACGGGTATCCCAGAGTTGACACAGTCTACTCTACTACACTCTTCCTCGTTTTTTTATTAAAAATAAATTAAATATTTTTTGGCCTGCTTATGTTAATTTATGATATTTTATTTTCTAAAATAAAACACATCCAACAAAATATTAATATTTAATTTTTTTATAATTGAACACATCCAACAAAACACATTTAATTGAATGCGTTTGTTAGACCTCATTCTAGACAAATATATTAATAAATACCTAATAATAATAATATAACTTTATATATTTATTTCTTCAATTTTTTTGGTAAAATATTTTATATGATGAGGATTCAGTACCGACATATTGAATATATTCTATAGCTATTTATATTCTCGTTTCTTATCAAGTTTTGCTTCACAAGATCAATTTACGTATTAATTGAAATCTGTGGCAAAATTTAACGCATATGTAGGTATGCATACCAAATATATCGCCAGTCTTAAATTTATTTTTAATAAAATTTGTTACTTGATTGTTTAAGTTTGTTTTAAATATAATAATTTATAATCAGTTATTATAATCTTTTATTAAAAGATATTACATAACCTATTTATAAAAATTAATTAACGAAGAATATAGAATGGCATAAAATTCGTAATTAGTACCTAACGAAGTATTTCCTTTTTAAGTTTAAAAAAAAAAAATACAAATGCGACAATTCCCGCTATTTATGTTTCCACAAAGAATATTTGCGGTGATTCCCATCATGATTTATATGGATTTTTCAGTTGTCTTGCTGAAGTGAGGGTGAGTGCGTTAATAATTTCTGTCCCATTTAAAAAATTCGGTTTCTGTAAATTGCCATAAAAATTCTGTAGGGAACTACAGTAACTACTACACCTAATTTGAGGCAATATATATATATACACAATATTTTTTTATTTGTATTACCCGATAATAGTATATATTGTCTGATATTATTAGTAGTCCTTTGCCTATTCGACATTAGGACTTCTTATTAAACTATTATAATATATACTATACACTTTTTTATTATATGTGATCCGACCAGAGTTTGAACTTGAACCTTTTCGATTGAAAGGCCGCCACTTTACCCACTGAGCAGATAACAAATATTTGAAAGAGTGCCAAAATAATTTTAACTACCATAATCTTAAAACATTAAATAGAATATTAATTTGTTTTTGTTGCTAAATTTATTATATACTTTTAATTGAACTTGCCTGTGTCTATGGATTTATTTTTCATTCTGTCAGTTAGTGATACATTTATATTAGAAATCTAACCATAAATTTAAAAGAATTGTATGGTTAAGTGGTTAGCAAAGTGGCTTAGAGTGTAAATAGATCTGAGTTCGACCCTCCTTCAAAGATAAAATTTTTTTTTGTTTTTTTTTTAAATTCAACAGAAATAATGGTGACAGTTCTTTTTTCAGATAGTCTTAATCCAGCAATATACCTTTATACTAAAACACTTTTAAATGCAAAAGAT
The DNA here is from genome assembly GCA_963082915.1 of Dolichopus griseipennis. Lineage (NCBI taxonomy): Eukaryota > Metazoa > Arthropoda > Insecta > Diptera > Dolichopodidae > Dolichopus > Dolichopus griseipennis. The sequence continues at coordinate 89,660 of CAUJBZ010000053.1, read as the reverse complement.
CTACCATCAATTTTTGGTTAATGAAAATTTTCAACATTTTAAGCTTAAAAGTTTTCAAACTTTAAAAGATGAAACAAATTCCCAAGATCTACCTTCAATTTCTTATTTTTTAAATTTTAGGGGGCTAGTACTACTTTAATAAAAGTATATATTAAAAAAATTATTTATTTTTATTTTATTTTATTTTAATAGTTCATTCAAATGAAATCTAAAAGATATGGACATCATTAGAGTATACCTTTAAAAAATAAAAAAAATTAAAAGGTTATCGGATGTAAAATATTATAATCTTGCAAAATAAATAACTAAGAGAATTCTTAATTTATTCAGAAAACTTAATTTAAATACATATTATGTAACAATCACATATTTAACCCTGGGGAACTAATAAATATTTAGATGTATTTGTTACATTTTAAGAAATTTGTATAATTCTAAAAAAATCTAAATATATAGAAAGTTTTTTAAAATTAAGTATTTTTTAAATAATATGTTTAAGTAATTAAAAAATTTTGAAAATTTCAATCCAAAATGAAAAATTTTTGATGACCATTGAGTTTTTCCTTTGATCACATTTCAGATTTTATGGTTTAAAGAATGGCCAAATTTTTAAGTTTGAATATTATTGTACCAAAATTTAAGTTTAAATTGCATCTTTTCTTAACTTCAGAAAATTTCAACATTAATAGTGACATTTTAAATAGCCATATTTGGAAAAATTTGTTTAGGTACGTAATAACCCAAGAAGGGTTAAATAATATTGCTTTATATACAAAAAATAGGGGATATAAAAAACATGAATGTGTTTAATATTTGTGCAAATAGCCATTGGCAATCTTATTATTTTATGAAAGTTTGTTTTTTGTTAATTGTAAAATATATAAAAGCCAAAAATGAAAAAAAGAGCAATCTTAATTTATTCAGGTGTTTAATATTTAAAAAAATATAAAAAACCATCGAATTAAAGTTATATAAATAGTTTAAACTATTTTGAATTAACAGATATTGTATATAGTTATAGTAAAATTAGCATTTTCAATTCTACGATAAGTTTCAGAGTTTATTAGTTGATCAAGTTCTAAAAAAAAAAAATAATTCCTATTTTAAATTTTTATGTTTGAGAGAGTAAAATAAGTCAAGGCCTAGATAATTAAGACCAATGAAACTACGGCTAGTAAAATAATCAATTACATACGACTGTTATAATTAAACAATATTCTAAATAAAACTTTCTTAATTCTTTTTAGGAGTTCCAAAGGAAGATGTGGAATTTCGCTTTATAATATATTAAGGGTAACTTATACACACTTTTTTATCCTTGAATTTAAATACAACATTTAATTAAAGATAATTATTAATTAATAATAATATTACATTTTAGAAAATGAAGTTAGTGATCCTTTATTTCTAAAGCCTTTGTGTTATACTGAAGCAAAAATTAAGAGGCAAAACAAATACAAAATTATATCAAAAAGCTATTCCCCTTCTTCTCTGCGTCTCAAATGTAATGGCAAAATAATTATATCCTTTTGACCTATAGTCATACGTGCATAATTAATTATCACATTATATTCAATATTCAATGTTAATTCCAATTAATGTGTAATTAACCATAATTTTATCATGGCACAAAATTTAATATTATAATCTTTCATTTCATATGAAAGTGAATGATATAATACTTATTATAAACTAATTAACTTTATGTACTAATATTATAATATACTAATATCGATTACAAGACTCAACAACCTGTCAAAATACACATGCATGTAATGTAGGTATATCATACATCAAACCTGTCATCTATATACAAAATCTATTTTAATATTTTTGAACAATGTGACACATTTTGATAGAATTTTAAATATATCTTATATGACATAAAAATCAATTATAAAAATATTTTTCGATTGCTCCATTTTTAGCACATTTTCAAAAAATTTTGTAAAAATGTGCCTTCACTCTGTCCGTCCGTCCGTATGTTTACAAAAACTTTTACACCGTTTGAAATAGAGTAAAGAAATTTTAACCATGGGTAGTTTTTGCAAAAAAAATAATTTCATAGAAGAATTTTTTTCTGTAGCCCCACCTGTTACGGGGCTACAGCCCCCCAAAGTTGGAAAAAGCCCTATATTTAAATTGTTATAACAAGAGTTCTGTTACATATATTTTCAATCTGAAAACGGAAAATGATAGCTGGTTTCATAAACTTTATAAATTTTTACAAAGCAAATGTTTAGGGTTGCCATACGGTACTAAAATTTAACAATACGCAAAATTCCATTTTCGCAAAATTTTTGGCGACACATATCTTCTGAACGGTTCAAGCTAGGGTCTTGAAATTTTGGGAGAATTAGATACTCAGAAATTAGTAGAAGTCGGTTAACAAAATTTTTTTCTCACGCCCCCTGTTTAGGAGCTATATATAAAATTGAAATTTTGCTATTTTTAAACACCTGTAACTTGAATACCTGTCCAAATTTTTTTTTAGTGATAGACAAAATTCAAAGCTCTATAACTATATTTCAATATATGTCAAAGGTTTTTCTTAATTTTGAAGGGTGACGAAGTTACAGCCCCTGAAAATTCCAAAAAAGCCCTATATTTAAATTCATATAACAAGAGCTCTGTTAGGTTTATTTTCAATCAAAAAACGATATTAGAGAGCTGCTTTTATAGGCTTTACAAAAATATGTCGCTTAAATGTATAGGGTTGCCATGCGATACTAAAATTTACCATAATATAAAACTCAATTTTTGCAAAATTTTTGGCCCCACATATCTTCTAAACGGTTCAAGCTAGGATCTTCAAGCTAGGAATTTTGGGAGAAGTTAGATCCTACAAAAATAGTAGGAGTCAGCAAACAAAATGTTTTTGTCAAGCCCTCTGTTTAGGAGCTATAAAGGCCCGAAAATTGAAATTATGCTATTTTTAAGCACCTGTAACTTGAATACCTGTCCAAGTTTTTTTTTATTAATATACAAAATTTAAAGGTCCAACATTATATTTTAACATATGTTAAAGGTTTTTCTTAAATTTAAAAGGGGTTCCCTAAATTGAAGAAAGTGTCTCTCAGTTTTACCCATTTTTGCTTAGATAATAAAATTCTAAGTAAAATTCCAAATTTTTGTGTAATTCACAATTTAATTCCTAGAACCTAAAAAATTAGAGGATGAGGGGGGGGGGGAGTTAAAGTTAGATTCTTGAGAAATTTGGCAACCTTCCCCATTGAAGGGCTATAACAACTTTTAAATAAAAAATTTACTGTTAGCAGTAAATTTTATAAGTCAGTAGTAACTATTTCCAAGTAAATATTTCCAAAGTTAAACTCAGTATGTAAAACAACATAATTTTGAAAATGTGCTTTTTTAAAAACCCTTGGTTTTTTTTCATCACTTGTTTTCTAAAAGGTTTTAAATTTTTGTTTTTTAAGTTCTTCTAGTTACTTTAAAAGACAACGACTTATTTTCTAAAAATTTATTTAATCAAACTTATGTCAAATACATAATTATGGTATATTTAATATTATGATTTTATTAGAATATAATGTATATAAAAACTGACAAGGCTAGATAATAATACATCAAAATTTCTTTTAGAACTGACAATTAAAAAAATTGAATTTTTAAAAATGTTTTTATTATCAAAAAATTATTTCTAAAATACTTTCAAAATACTAAAAAACAAAATTTTTTCAATCTACAAAATATTAATAAGTATACGAGTACTTGCATAGCGAAACATATATTTTAGAGGAAATTAATCTATTTATTTACGTTAGAATTATTATCATTTTTCAGAACATGGATAATAAGTTTTATTTTCCAAAAAAAAAAAATTAATTATCACTTAAAAAAAAACTACAACAAAACAAAGTATAAAATTCCTAATAAAAACTTTATTAAAAATATCCTGTAGATATTTCTTCACAATCGAATAATTAATAAAAAATTGCATACTTTTAGAGGTTCTTAAAATTTCCATTATGTTTATCATATTTTTTTAGGTCTAATAAACCCAAATACATTTAATTAAAAAATTTTCATGAATCCAGAAAATAAACAACAACAAATACACCTAATTTTTTTTTTATGAAATAGATACGTTCCGCGAAAATCCGCCTAAAAATGAATCGCGTAAAATATCGTATTAAAAATGAATTTGAAAATCGTTTTAAATTAAATTTAATCATGTTTTTTAAACCTGGCCATTGCATTTTGAAATTCAATCGGGTAAAAAAATCTTGTTGTACAATCGCACTATTTCAAATTCGCGTATTTAAAAATCGTTTAAAAATAGAATTCAATGTGGATATACGTCATCGAAAAAATCTGTCAATTTTTTTTTGTAAATTATCCTAAAGTTTATTTAATTTAGTTTTCGAATGCATATAGATATTATTATTATTATTTTGAATGTTTAATATTATTATTAATGTTGTGCAAAACTGCTCAATCAGACATTTTTAATATTATATGATGAAAATTGTAATTTATTCAATTCACAATTTTGTTTTTTGTATTTTTGCTATTTTTTGTTTTTATTTTTTTTTTTGTTTTTGTAAATATTAATATTATGAATAATGAATTCACCATGTGAATAAAACCATTAGAGTTGCATTGTATAAGGTCATGTTTACATTTGAACGTATGTGATTGTATATTGTGCAACCCAGAAAATATTAATATTAGTTTGTATTTTCAATCTAGATAACTGCATCATAAGTTTAAATGGTATTTTATTTTAAATTGCAAATATATGACACAGCAATCGTTATTTTTTTGGTTTTTAATTCTATATATACAGGCAAACAAATATATAAATATGAATCTATGTATTTTGCAATATATATTTTATGGACATCGTTACAAACATTAGATATATCTAATGTTTTAGGTTAGAAAATTCGTTAAATAATTTTGTTAGTTTTTTTTAGAAGAAGAACTAAAAAACTAAAAATATTTTTTAATATTTTCTGCATTATAAAATATTCGTAAAACTTTGTATATTTATAAATTTGTATCTATTATTATGTGTTAGGATATTATGTTAACAGCATTTTTAAGAGCCAGATAAATGCACTAACATATAAATATTGGTTTTTTTTTTTTGTTTTTTTGTAATTTATTTTTTATTTTTTTGCATTTTGTCCCGTGATACTATTTTTTAAATTAATGTCATATTCATTTGCATAATATTGTATTCTTTTATATATATATCTGTTTTTAAATTTAGCAATTGACTTGCTAAATTGTCGTACTCAATAATTTATTCGTATTCAGGTAGCTATTTATGTATTTACATTATGGAATAAAACTTGTAGGTGGCAGTTTATATTTGAAATGTATAGAACTTGAACGAAACTACAATATTAAAAACCGGTTACTGACATTTTATATGATTTCATTTTGTATAAATTAAGATAAAAATTAAGGATGATATATTTTATTATATTGAAGTTGGGTTAATTTAGATAATATTTGGTTAATATTCTTAAGTAAATCTAAATAGTTTTAATAAATATTAGTTAAAATTTATTTAATTTTTATAAGTGTATTATTATAATATTGTTATATTACAATTTGCTATGCAATACTAATACTAGCTCGTAGAAAATTTAGTTTATTACTAGTACATTCTCCTCAAAAAATATATAAGCACTGAACAAAATTAGAAAAGATCTCTATTACCTATATGAGCCTGAAAATATTTTTTTTTACGAATATTGGCAGAAAACATCGATACATCTAATTTGCAAGATTCCATTTTGTGTCCAACGAGTGTAAGGGCGTTGCAAACTATATATACATAATTTAAATAGAGGTATTTCTAATGGAGCATCGCTTTGACTATCGATAAACAATATAAAATTTCTATGCTTTGCTCTTATCGACGCTCTTATCGATTAGCGTATCTCTAACGTAAACGCAACCTTAGGCTAACCATCTTATAATTTTGGGATTCTAACAGAAGTTTAAAAACATCTGTTGCAAATACAGATCAATTATAGATTATCTTATTTGCAAATGATGGTGGTTCTTCTCAAATGTGTTTGATATCTTTACAAATCAAAATAGTCCTAAATTTTTAAATTAAGTTCGTATTTTTTTAATCAGCCCTTTTCGTTGGTATGCACTAGGCACATCAATATATTTGAGCAAAGATCAGTTTGTAGTAGAAACTAAAAACATTAAGTCAAATTATAAAAAAGTTCTACTCTTAAGCCTATATTCAAAAATAGCCCCAAAAATTTAGGTGTCAGTTTTCAGGACTTATATAAATTATTTTGTTTTTCTGATTTCTAGTACAAAATTGGGGACATCAGTTTTCAAATCAAGTCATTTTCAATTCTGAATGCCAAAATTGGGTTTTTAAGGCCTTTTAAGCGAAAGCTAAAAATTGATATGAAAATAGGTATATTTTAAGAAAAAAGGTCATGGGAAAAAAGAATTTTGGAATACATCAATATTTTAAAAGAAAAGCGTAGAAGAGTAAAAAAAATTGAGAAGCACCATTGTAAAGTTTCTTTAGGGAAAGGTTAAATTTAATTCATACTAAACCAGACCCAATTCTTTTAAAACGAAACGTAGAACTAAGCCTTTAAATGAATTTTACAGATTCATTTGCAATATTGGCTTCTAAAAAATATGCCGTTCTGTTTTTTTTGGGTTCAGTTTAGTTAGGAATATTTTTTAAATTAAATTTTCATTTTGCTTTCAAGTTCAGATTGTGGCTTCCTTTTAGAACTTGTTAAATTAAAGCCTTGAATATGTACACAATTTTTTAATTAAAGCAGCAATGTAATAAAAATGTTATTGAAATAGGTACCTACTCACTATAAACATTTTTTTAATTTGTTCTAGAATCACCTACAATTAAACCATAAAAAATTTTACTTTCCTCAATAAAAGTGAATTGAATGTGTACAAAGTTGTTAATAACTTATCTAACACATAGTGAATACTTTGCAATGTAAAAGTATATTCAACCAGAGTTGGTAAATATGAGTTTTAATTGAAAGAGGATATTTACATCTTCAATTGAAATTGAATAGAAATTTTTTTGTACTTTATTATATTTAAAGTGTTTGTTGAAATGAGAAAAAGGTTTTTAAAATTGAAGAGTACCCATGTCTTTTATATTATTATGTAATAGAATTTAGTTTAATTGAATGAAACATTTTTTTTTTCTATTAAGTACAGTTTTGTTAAAAGAGTTTTAATTTTTAAGTGATTATGTTTTTATAATTGAATGATAATTGAACTTTTGCAGGTTTAAATACAGATGAGGTACAGTCGAACTGTAGAGATGAATCTTAAATATTTCTTGAACATCAAATAAATTTAAACTGTTGCCAAATTATTTGTGAGTAAATAGATAAGGTAGATTTTTAAAGATTAAATATTATAATATACTGGCTAATACCCGGTGTAAGTTGCTTCTCCTCTCAATGCGGATTTAATTGATGTTATTAAAAAAAGTTAATACATAAATTACATGGTGTAAATGTTAATTTAAGAATGTATTTAAGCAATTTTTTTATAAATTTTCGTAGCAATTTTATCTAGCAATTTTTTAACAAATTTATTAATTTTCATTTGTTTCATAATAAGTAATATATCCACAGAAATTTTAATTCAGTTGCAGAAACCCACCAGCCTCGACTCCACTTTCATGGAAATGGTATAGGAAACTTTAACTTAATCATTTAAACCGATTTTGAAAAAACTTCTTATAAAGTTTTTGTTCCGCAATAGGTTAACAGAACTTGACAACATTTTTTCTTAAACGCCCCCTAATTTAAAAAGTATTATACAAAATTGAACATAATTAGCTTTCAAAATTTTTTTCATTAACCTTCGTGATGATATGCGTTAACCAATTCCAAGTCTCTTAATAGAGTCAACACCTTTGTTTAAGAGCTACACTTATTCTAATATCGATGTCAATCCTTCAAATCCTTTCTAATTTAGAGTATAGTAATGAAAAATTTTATAAAAATCTGTTGGGCCGCAATGGGTAAGAGGAACCCGACGAAAAAATTTTTTTGTACTACTTTTAAGCAGAATTCTTTTTATTTTATTGATTATTTACATGATATTTTAAAATATTTTTAATTTTTAAATGCGGCTTTTAACTTTTTCTTTGAAAATTTTGCCTGCATAATTTCAGTCTGTTTGTTCGTTCGTCCGTCTCTTTTTAACAATGGCTATTTAAGAAATTCTAACAACGAGTAGGTGTTGCAATAAAAATAATTTATTGTTAAAACTTTTTTTCTGTAGCCCCATTGCTTACGGAGCTACAGCCCCTCAAAGTTGTTATAACAAGAGGTTTATTAGTTAAATTTGGAAACGGTCTGTAAAAACAGACAACTGTTTTCTAAGCTTTATAAATAACTTCTGAATGGCTCAAGCTTAAAACTTGAAATTTTGCAAGAACATCGATCTTTAGAAATTAGTAAAAGTCTTTGAAGAACATTTTTTTTGTCACTCTCCCTGTTTAAGTTATGTAAGAGGTTCAAAATTGAAATTTTGCTATTTTTAAGCACCTGTAACTTAAATACCCGTCCAAATTTTTAAAAATTTTCCGGTTTTATAAATTAATAACTTAGTCACGAGTGCATATATTTCCAAAATAAAACGTTAATATTGGAGCTCCACCATTATATTTCGAAACTTCTTAACATGTTTTCTTGAGTATTGAGATTATACTTTAAGTATTGATTTGACTATTACTCATAATTAATAATAAATTGATGAAATAACTAAATAATATGATTTATTTATATACTCATTATGAAACATTATATAATTTTGAAAATGTGCTTTTTTAAAAACCTTGCTTTTTTTCATCACCTGCTTTTTTATCTATATATATAAAAGCGAAAGTTTGTTTATTTGTTTGTTTGTTTGTATGTAGCGAATAGACTACTAAACTGCCTAGCCGATTTTCATGGAAATTTTTATATAGAGGTTTTTGGGTACGGAAAAAAATCGTGGTTCAAAAATTTTTATTATGTATAGGAAAAAAAGAAATAATTTGTCGTGTAATATTAGTCTAAAACGAGGAAGAGTGTAGTAGAGTAGACTGTGTCAACTCTGGGATACCCGTATGACCGTTATATAAACATTATGTCATTATTATTATAAACATTAATTACTTTTGGCAAAATTTCAAACATACCAGCTTTATTAGGTGAAATATAATGCTCATATAAAAGAAGGAGTTGTATGGCAGCTACACGAACCCTCTGCAGTAGACCAACCAAATTTTGCAGTAACTTTGGCCATTATACTAAACTATTTTTGGCAAAATTTCAGACACTCAACTTCAATAGGTATAGACTAATGCTCATATAAAATAAGAAGTTGTATGTCAGCTACTCGAACCCTTTGCAGTAGACCAACCAAATTTTGCAGTAACTTTGGCCATTACACTAAACTATTTTTGGCAAAATTTCAGACACCCACCTTTAATAGGTATAGAGTAATGCTCATATAAAAGAAGGAGTTGTATGGCAGCTACTCGAACCCACTCCACTAGACCAACCAAATTTTGCAGAAACTTTGGCCATAAAACTAAACTACTTTTGCCAAAATTTCAGACACGTAGCTGTAATAGGTACAGAGAAATACTCATATAAAAAAAGAAGTTGTATGGCAGCCACCCGAACCCATGGACCAAAATGGCTGGATTTAAATAGCGATGACGGCTTTTGCAAAAAAACTAATTTGCGAAAATTTCAAGATCCTAGCTTCTTTAGTTTTTGAGTTATCGTGCGGACGGACGGACAGACGGACAGACGGACAGACGGACGGACGGACGGACGGACGGACGGACATACATAGCTAAATCGATTTTTTTTTTGATTCTGATCCGATCCATACACTTGAGTCTATATCTACCCCCCCTCCTTCTCTGCGTCACAAACGTAATGGCAAATTTATTATACCCTTTGACTATATAGTCATACGGGTATAAAAATTTACACAAAACGAATTTTATATGTTAACTTAAAAGCTAAAATAGCTCGAATTTCGAGCACATGGCGATACTAATAGAAATAAATGATAATATTATAATTTAATTATCAATCAATTTAATAATTTTGAATAATAGTGAAATCAATACTTAGAATATAACCCCTATGCTTTTATGAAAACCTGTTAACAAGTGCGATATATAATTTTGGAAAAATATACACTCGTGGTGGGGGGCGGTGGGCTTGAGAATCCCCGTTTTTTAATTAGTAATAGCCTAATAGCCTTTCAATGGAGAAGGTTCCCAAATTTTTACTAGCCACCATTTTTTAGGTTTTAGGAAATCAATTGTGAACTCCACCAAAATTTGGAATTTTATTTAGAATCTAAGCGAATATGCTAAAAACTAAAAAACCCTTTCTTCAATTTAAACAACATTTAACGTATGTTGAAATATAATGTCGCAGCTTTAAATTTTGTATATTTCTGGAAAAGGTATTCAAGTTACAGGTGTTTAAAAATTGCAAAATTTGAATTTTCGAGCCCTTTTTTGGAATTAATAAAAGTAATAAGAGTTGAAGAATTGTAAATTGGGATGAAATCTTAATCCTCAAACCATGACAAATATACAAGTTCTTTGAACGGCTGAAATTTAATGGGCTTAAAATTGGAGTCTTTCCTAGATTTTCATGTGAAAAGAATACTGTATTTTCCTTTCATTTAAATAGTAAAACTCTTAATATTCAGATATTTTTTTTATTAACATTTTTAAATATTTCTTTAAATAGTTCCGTATTTATTTAAGTTTAAAATTTTAAGCATTTAATACCTTTTGAATAAAATAAATATATGAAATTCCAATCTGCTTTTAAATTGACATATCATTCGATGAAAATTAATATTACACATTTTATTATAGGTAATGTTTATTTAAAATCATTTAAAAAATATTTAAAATCAAAATTCAATTCAAGTAAAGTAATTAAAATCAATAAAATTGAAATATAATAGGACACGCAAATAATAAAAAATAATTACAATAATTTGTAATATAAAATTGTATATTTTCATTATTTACCAGTATAATATGTACCTAGTTTTACTAGGTATTTATATAAGTAATATGTATAGAAAAATCGATTTCTAATTAAAAATTTAATATAACCTCGAACAACTATTAATCTAATTATATATAGAATTTCAGGATATACTTCCGGAAAGGGGTTGTGAGCTATCAAGATGACGTCATCACATAACGGTACTAAATATCTCAAAGTTCCGAATATATATATTATTAGAAATAAATTTCCTAAGATTTTGTAGCATTTTACCTAAAATGTTATATTTTGCCTGTAAGACAATTAACTGGAGCCAATACCTTACAATATTATAGGGCATAATATTGTCTTTCATAAACAACTTGTTTCATCTGAATCGGTTTGAGACCGTTTTTGAGATATTGCAATTTCAAGTGGAAATTTATAAAAAAAAAAAAAAAATTTTTTAATTTTCAAAAAAACCAATATAAGTATGAAATTTTCAAAAACACCGTGTATTTTTTATTATACTGTTAGAAAGGTCTTTTGACACTCTTTCCAACGGTCTTTAATAAGTATGAACCAGAAAACATAAATGAAAAACTAACACAACAATTTTATTAAAAGATACATTTTCATACTTTATTTCTCATAAATTTATTTTGCCTTTTTGTTTTCCAGTTGAAATATGTATGTAAAAATGTAAGAACGCATTTTAGGCTTGGATACAATATTGAGTTGGGTTTTGGTAATTTGTTTTGAGGGATTTTGGAGGTGACAACCTTAAAGTTTTAAAATTTTTTAACTAATAGTATATATTATATTCGGAAACTTTGAGATATTTAGTACCGTTATGTGATGACGTCATCTTGATAGCTCACAACCCCTCTCCGGAAGTATATCAGAATTTCATTATTAATGCATAATGCATAATGCACAACAATTAAAAAATTTAAATTATTTACATAACTATGTTATTTTAATTATTATTGTTATTACTACTATATATAATATTATTTAATTAATTACTATACACCATAATTTGTTTGCCATTTAAACAATGTCCGATTATAAAATCAAAAACCAATATTATAGAATAGTTTATATACAAATCTATATAATTCATTAGTGCATAAAAATCTAAAAATACTAAATATATTTACTTATTATATCAAATATATATATTAAAATAAATAATTTATAAATAAATTTTAATATTATTTAACAAATAAAATAACAATAATTATTTTAATGTAATTTTAAAAAGACTTTCAAAAATGATAATCTATATAATATGCTCTTTTCACATGAATTTGGTCCATATGAAATATATCTATTTTCCAACCAATTTAGTAGTTTTTCCTTGAATTAAAAGACCGACTTGAAAAACCTAACCCACGACTCTATAGTAGACATTTAAATAGCGAAAAAAATAAGTATTAAAAAGTATTAAAAAGTGGCAACAAAATTTTTGAGGTTTATTTTTTAAAGCCAACTTAAGTGTTAACTTTTTCAATTTTTTTGTGGTATTTGAGTTATACAATAAAATATGTGAATACGTTTTCTGAATAGGTTGATCGGACTGCTGGATTCCAACAAATGGGGCTGATAAAAAAAAAAGGCCAATTTAATTTTAAAATTTCAAACTATTTGTATTTGAAAAAAGACCAAATTCATTATAGTTAAATTCATGTGGAAAAGGATAAAGTTCGCGTGAAAAAAGTATATTTACTTTGTTATCATAATTAATTGTATAATATTATAATAACAGAATTTTATTAATTAAATAAAACTGAAGATTATATTTTTAAATATGAATCATTTGCCACTTGCAATTGTAACTCAGTTCTACATCTTCAATAGTTTTCCGAAAGTTTAAGCACATGCCTAATTATCCTGAACCATACCACATTATTATCAGCTCAGTTTGTAAAAAGTTTTTAACAATTTCTTTTATGAACATTGTTTTAAGATTACTAAAAAATTGCAACCCCATTTGTGATATTGGAAAAGAGGAACAAGCAATATATAAATAAGTGCAAATACCTTGGCTCGGAGGCGATTAAGCGATCGATTATTATCCTTACAATAAGTAAAAATTTTGTGAATAAAACTATTTCATTGTTTAATAATGATATGCCTTTGCTATTGCGTTTGAACAATTTTAAGCGAGCGAATTGAAAAACTTGGGCTCAAAATTGTTTAAAAATCTTAGGTACGCTAAATTTTTTTAATCTAAGACTGTGCAGATTCGGTTATAGATATCGCACAATTTCGAAATTTACATTCTTATGTCTGGATACTTAGTAAAATCAAAATTATGGCAATAACCCCTTTAAAAGATAATTTATCTGAAAAAACTAGTTTTAGAATAGCTGTCATTTATAGCCTCGTAATTACATGATATGCGTTTCGGTATATAATATAATCCGACCTATGACGTAGTGATTAGGACATCGACCTTTCAAACGAAGAGTCTTGGATTTAATTCCTGGTAAAATCATATCTAAGAAAATATAAATTAAAATAAATATAATAATAGCACCCACATTTAAAATTGGTAGCAGGGGTTACAGATCTACAATTATGCCTTAAAAATAAATTAATAAATTAAAAAAATATATAAATAAATATATTGGTAATGTATATAAATAATAATGTTTGAGTATTGTTACATTGTTTTATAATGTATTCTCTAAAATACTAATTAGTCGTATTTAAAAATATTATAAATTAAAATATAAAATTGCATAAAATTATAAACTGCATTTTAAATTTATTTCTATATTTTGAAATATATATTTTTTTTACTTTAAAATTTATAGAGTAAGTTGACCTAATTTAAGTAATAAATATAGCTATCTACAAGTATACACCTAATTCCCTTTTTACGTGAATTTTTTTTTGACGGAAATTTAAAATAACGCGATTTAAAAACATGATTAAATTCAATTTTAACGGTTTTCTACAAAGTTATTTTATCAAGAAAAGTATGATTTTTTTTCAAAGCATATATGAATTTGAGTTCCCTTGACTAACTATCGTTAAATATACAAAGAACTTACAAAAAACTAAACGCGGCGATCAATAACTGATTTTGTGACCAAGACAAAACCAACATTACAGCAGCATGGGTATAAAAATTAAATTTCGAGTATTGAGAGTATAAAAAGTGTAAATATGAAATTAAAAAAATTTTGAGTGATAAGAGTAGTGATATTCAAGCAAAGCCTCTAAAAAGAATGCATGAAATAGAAAAATACCTTAGTATATAATTTGTTTTATGATAATGAACTTATTCTGTGTTTTGTAATTTTTTATACCCGTGCATATATATATGACATCGGGTATATTAGATTTGCTCCTCCGTTTGTAACGCATCGATCTAGACGAGCTAGATATAGTGTCAAGGGTACGTATCGGCTCAGAATCGAAAAATTAGTCGATCTAGCTATGTGTGTCTGTCCGTCCGTCCGTCCGTCCGTCTGTGTGTCAGCACGATAACTCAAAAACTAAAAGAGCTACAGTTTTGAAATTTTCACAAAATATTTTTCAATCAATTTCTAGGTTCCCTATTTTTTTTGGTTAAGATCGGACCAAAACTTCGGGTAGCTCTCGAACAGCTAACTTTTTTAACTCCAATATTTTCATACAAAAATTTGAAATATAGCTATGCACCTTGTAACATGAAATTATATGAATTTTGTTTTTTTGTTTTTTTTGTTTTTTGTTTTTGTTACAAAAAGTAGATAACGATTTCGAGTTAGAATTTCATATGATTTAAATGATGCGTAGTTTATTGATAAGCAAAAAAGAAGACAAAGATTTTTTTTAAGTAAATGGCTTCATAAATAATTTATATATGTATATTCATATAATATGTATATGTGTAATATTTTGAATGAATCATTTTATCAATATGATTATATGATGCTTACTTTGCTTAGGTTTAATATATTCGTGAATTAAAAATTAATTAAAAGAGATAGAATTGAAAAATTAGAGCTAGAGTTTTGAAATTCACACAAAACATTTTTTGGACATTTTTAAGGTTCCCTATTCTTTTTGGTTAAGACCAGACCAAGGTTTCGGGGAGCTGTCACACAACTTATTTAAACCAATATAAATTTCTTCAAAAGTAATTATACTAGAAAGACGAAAATTACACACGGTTAGTTTTATAATGAATCAAGCACTTATATGAAGTTTCAAAATTTTACGGCTTCATTTGCGGGGGGCTGCCATACAACTTCTTTGCACCAATATGAATTTCTTGGAAACTGAGTATACTACGAGGATGAAAATTACACACTGTTAGTTATATAATGAATCGAGCACTAATATGGAGTTTCAAAATGTTGCGACCCCATTTTCGGGCAGCTGCCATACAAAGTTGTCAATTCGATAACTGTGAATCTAATGAAGCTACGAGGTTAAAATTAAAACTGGGCAGGTAAAGTAATAGGGCAAGTTAGTTGGCAAAGTTGGACATCGCTCGGGCCAACTTTTGGGGTGGGCTATTTTTTTTTTATGGTTATTTTTTTTTATGGTTTTTTTTTTTTGTTTTTAAGCAAAAATTATGGTATAATGAATTAAAAATTTAATATTTTTTTTTTTTATTTAATTTTTTTTAAGCAAAAATTATGTGATAATAAGCTAAATTTTTTTTTAACTATTTTACTTTCCTATATTTTTTTTGTAATATTTATAATAGCATGTGGAAAATAAATAACGGTTAGTGGGTAAGCACGGGTATCTAAAAGTTGACAAGGGCAACTATAATCTTCCTCGTTTTTAAGTAATTCCACTTTCGTTTTAATTTATTACATAACATTTTAACAATAAAGTGTTAAATATATCTTAAAACCTGAAATTTCTATATGTTAAGGTTATATTTTGTTGATTTTTGGGATGTGGAACCAATCATCTACTTTTGTTGTATGTACTTCACATCTTATTTTACGCGATTTATTTACGCGCGGGTTTATAGTTATTTATTTTTGTATTTTTATACCAATATTCATTTTTCATATTTTAACAGTTTTCTAGTTTTGTATAAACATATAACTATAAGTTAAAAGGGTATAATAAATTTGCTATTTCGTTGTGACGCGCGATCACGTTCTGATCCATACATATGAGTCTATTTTTACTCCCCTCCAGAATCGATCTGCCTATTTATGTCCATCTGGCTGCACGATGGCTCAAAAAATTATTAAGCAAGGATTTTGAAATTTTCATAAGTTCGTTTTTATGCAATAGCCGTCATCGCTATTTATATCCAGCTAGTTTGCTGAACGGGTTCAAAAAGTAAAGGAGCTAGGATTATGAAATTTTCACAAATTCGTTTTTATGCAAAAACCGGAATCGCTATTCAAATCCAGCCATTTTGATCCACGGGTTCGAGTACCTGCCATACAACTTCTAATATTATATGAGTTATATCATTACTCTATATCTATGAAAGCTGCGTGTCTGAAATTTTGCCAAAAATAGTTTAGTATAATGGCCAAAGTTACTGCAAAATTTGGTTGGTCTACTGCAAAGGGTTCGAGTAGCTGCCATACAACTCCTTCTTTTATATGAGCATTACTCTACACCTAATAAAGCTGAATGTTTGAAATTTTGCCAAAAGTAATTAACCAGATGATATAATGTATATGTTGCGGTCATACGGGTATCCCAGAGTTGACACAGTCTGATCTACTACACTCCTCCTCCTTTTATATGAAAATAACTCAAATTCAAATTTTGTCAAAATTAGTTTAGTTTTATTTCCAAAATTTGTGCAAATTTAGTTGGTCTACCGGAGTGGGTTTTAATTATTGCCATACAACTTCATCGTTTATATGAGCATTACTCTGTTCCTAATAAAGCTGAGTGTCTGAGAAATTTTACTAAAAATGGTTTGGTAGTTTTCAATAGTAAAATAGTTAAATATCAATAGAGTAAATTTTAATGGCCAACGGCTAAATAAAATATAGTCGGTGTATTGGAAGAGGTTCGAAGAGATGCTTTTCAACTTATATTCTCTTTTATTCATATTTGAAAGTCTGATAAGTTGTGAATTAAAAATTTTGCCAAACCGGGTGATATAATGTTTATATTACGGATATCCCAGAGTAAGCACTATTCCTCGATTTTATAAATATTCAACTGTAAAAGAAAAACTAAAAGAGAAAAATAGATTATACATTATTGTACCTTAATTTCCATTTTTTTTTTATCTTTGTCCTTTAATTTTCTTTTTTATTTGTATAAATTTTGAAACAGAATAAATTCCAAGGAAACTTTTTTTCAATATTTTATTATATTTTTGTTGTTTTATTTTTACTTTTCCTTTTATTTCTTTTAACTAAGCTTTATTTTTTAACCTTAATTTTACTTATACTTATATCATGGTATTTGCAAGTACTTGTACTATTCAAGATTTAATTTTATTTCACTTTGTACTAGCTTTAATGTCCGAAAAGATGGGTACCTTGAGTTCATTGGATTCCTAGGATTAAAAAAAACATGCATTTCTTTTTTAAATATTAAGGTTTGCTTTATCAGATTGTTTTGTTGTTGTTGTTGTTTTATTATTTTGTATTTGAGTTTAAAATAATAAAAGATACGATTACATGATATCAAGGTCTTGAAAGTGAAATTTTGTAAATAAATAACATAAATAAAAGTGTATATATTTAAAGATTTTAAAGTTAATTTCAAATTACGGTAAGAACTGAAGCGGAAAAATATTATTGCAAAATATTCTTCCATTGAATTTAATCTTACAGACATTTATATGTAGTACGTATCTATAAATTCTGCTGATTGCGGTATTTTAAACGTTTTAGAAACTGTTAAATTAATTTTTACATTCAAAATTGGTCTGATGAAATTTTTAAATAACTTAAATCCCAAATATAAGCACAGAAGAGGATCGAGTTTTAGCAGGTATTCTATAAAAGAGCTGTCTTACAGCAAAGATACAATTTTCGAAATTTCTGAACTAGTTGAACATTAATTTGAAAATTCAAATAATTTTTAAACTCCAAAACTGTACTATAGATTGAGGATTCATTGCTTTGTGTTGTTATATATATATATAAATTGCATTAATCCCATCTTGTAATGTTTCATTTTTTAATCATCTTTAAATGATTAATGAATGAAATTTAATAAATTTGTTATTAGAAAAACTGTTATAATTTTGAGTTGATTTGTAGTCCCTATAAAAACTTCCGAATCTTACATATAAATATTTATTAATACACTGTAAAGGGTATCAATCCCTGAAATCAGTCGATTTTCATCTATGGTGTCCAATAGTTTTTTAATGAAAAGTGGAAGATTTTTTTTACAAGCAAACAAGGGTTATGAGAAAGAAATTATTATATCGGTATGACTATTAATCTAAAGAATAAAGGAGCTTAAATTTCTACTACACGGAGAGAAATTCAAGTATATATTTTTCGCATAAGGAATATATTATTCCAAAATTAAGTTCAAAATTGTGCCCAACTTAGCTAAAGAATAATATAGCCTTCGATGAGAATAATATATTCGCGATTGAAAATTGCGAATATTATTCCTACTTCGGAATAACATTTTCTTATTTTTTCTTTGTTGCTTTAATTTTATTCTTGCAAAAGAATAATAGAAACCTAGTTTATGCATGGAAATGCATATCTTATTCTCATAAAAGAATGATTCCTACAGTTTTATGGAATAAAGCGATCTTGAAAAAGAATAATAAAAACATATTTTATAAATGGACATGCTTTCTTATTCTCATAAGAGAATGATTCTTACAGGTTTAAGGAATAAAGCGTTCTTTACAAGGAATACATTTTTCATTTAAAAGAATATTTCCTGCTTTCAAAGGGAATTATTTGTACGGTACATGAATTAATTAATAAATGTATTATTCATAGAAAAGAGTATTTGTTTTGCTTTTTTGGGAATAATTTATCCGTACAAATAATAAATTTGATTCTTACATATGGCTCTATAAAATAAAAAGATTTAATATTTTTTTAATCTATTTTTTATTATAAATAAATTATTATAAATTAAAAATCATCAATCTTTCCACAATTTCGTCTACTGAACTGAACTTTTTATCAACTTCTGCCTTCCTTGCAGTAAAAGTATTTTTCCATTTACATTTGACTGTATTCCAAGGACTAGCATGATGTAATAACCATTCTAAATCATGTTTGAACAAGTCATCATTTTCTGTCAATAATAAAAATTTTATATTATTTAATGTTACTCCACTCTCTGTGAAAAATATAATAGATACATACATCTTCAATAATAACAATTATAAAATTATTATATTTTACCTTTCAGAAATATAAAATAACTATCTCCATATCATGATTTGTTAAAATATCAAAAACATTCTAGTAAACCAAAATGTTAATATTTTAAAAAAAATAATTATATCATACTTACCTATTAAACTTAAAATTGGTGCAATATAAAAATATTTTTATTTTTTATAAAGAAACTTAGGCTTTTTATTTTTTAACTATTCAGAAAATATTTTAAATATACACAAAAAAAGTTATAACCGTACTGTTTAAAAATAAATCTTAAAGTGACTAATGACTGTACTAAAATAAAATTCATTGTATACAAAATTCCAATACAGCAAATGTTTTTATACCCGTATGACTATATAGTCCAAGGGTATAATAAATTTGCCATTACGTTTGTGACGCAGAGAAGGAGGGGGGGTAGATATAGACTCAAGTGTATGGATCGGATCAGAATCGAAAAATAAATCGATTTAGCTATGTATGTCCGTCCGTCCGTCCGTCCGTCTGTCCGTCCGTCTGTCCGTCCGTCCGTCCGTCATCACGATAACTCAAAAAGTAAAGGAGCTAGGATTATGAAATTTGCACAAATTAGTTTTTATGCAAAAAACGGAATCGAGTTTTAAATTCAGCCATTTTGGTCCACGGGTTCGAGTACCTGCCATACAACTTCTAATTTTATATGAGCATTACTCTATACCTATGGAAGCTGCGTGTCTGAAATTTTGCCAAAAGTAGTTTAGTATAATGGCCAAAGTTACTGCAAAATTTGGTTGGTCTACTGCATAGGTTTCGAGTAGCTGCCATACAACTCCTTCTTTTATATGAGCTTTACACTACACCTGATGAAGCTGGGTATCTGAAATTTTGCAAAAAATAGTTTAGTGTGATGGCCAAAGTTACTGCAAAATTTAGTTGGTCTACTGCTGAGGGTTCGAGTAGCTGCCATACAACTCCTTCTTTTATATGAGGATTACACTACACCAAATGAAGCTGGGTGTCTGAAATTTTGCCAAAAATAGTTTAGTGTAATGACCAAAGTTACTGCAAAATTTGGTTGGTCTACTGCAAAGGGTTCGAGTAGCTGCCATACAACTCCTTCTTTTATATGAGCATTACTCTACACCTAATAAAGCTGAATGTTTGAAATTTTGCCAAAAGTAATTAACCGGATGATATAATGTATATGTTACGGTCATACGGGTATCCCAGAGTTGACACAGTCTACTCTACTACACTCTTCCTCGTTTATTCTTAACTTGAGAAAAATACATTCATAAGCGACCATAAATTATTCTTAATAGGAATACTTTCTAACGGTAAAAGATCATCTTTTTTCCGCGTGCTTGATGTCAAAAAATTATTCCTAATACGAATAACGTATTCTTAACAAAATCAAACTTTAATTTTTACAGGGCGAAGTTATTCTTAAAAGGAATATTTTATCCTTTATATATTTTGGTTTTAGTTGATAAAAAGAAAGCTAGAATAATTTAGTTTATTCTTTAAAAGAATAATTGATAATTTTTGAACTTAATATTTTGAGATGTACTTTTATTCTTAATAGGAATAATATGTTAGAATGAAGAATTCAATATTCATAGTAAGAATAAATTGAACTCTAGTTAAAATAGTTGGTTTTATTCCTAAAAAATGAATGATTTGTTCTATTAAATTTCTCTCCGTGTAATTCGCTTTTATACTATTGAAATCCGGCGAGTTTTCTTCACGGGTTCGAGTACGTGTTTTACTTGGGAAAGCTTGATATTTAAAATTTAGTCAAAAATAGTTTTTTATGGCAGTGGGTTCGAATAACAGTGGGTTCGAGTCATACAATCTTCTTCTTTTATAGGAGCATTACTATATATATATCTGAAATTTTGTCAAGAGTAACTAACTTTAATGACATACGGCTGAATAAAATTTAGTCTGTGTAGTGCAAGGGCTTCGAAAAGCTGTCTTTCAACTAATCTATTCTTTTGTACTTAACTAAAAGCCTTATAACCTCTATATTTAAAATTTTGTCAAAAATAATTAATCAGATTATAAAATATATATATATTATGGTCATACACGTACCTCAGAGTTGACGCAGTCAAGTCTAGTACAATCTTCCTCGTTTTTAACTTAAATAAATATTCAATAATAATGTAGCTACTAACACTTAAAAAACACAATTTTATATTAATTATTTTAGATTACATAATATATTTTAATTCAATAATATTCTGGAAAAAAACCCATTACTTCTCAGTTTGACGTCAATTTATATATTAAAGAAAACAATTTCATCAAGTCAAATGTATGGATCGGATCAGAATCGAAAAATAAATCGATTTAGCTATGCATGTCCGTCCGTCCGTCATCATGATAACTTAAAAAATAAAGGAGCTAGGATTATGAAATTTTCACAAATTCGTTTTTATGCAAAAACCGGAATCGCTATTTAAATCCAGCCATTTTGGTCCACGGGTTCGAGTACCTGCCATACAACTTTTAATTTTATATGAGCATTACTTCCATAGGTATAGGGAAGCTGCGTGTCTGAAATTGTGCCAAAAATAGTTTAGAATAATGGCTAAAGTTACTGCAAAATTTGGTTGGTCTACTGCAGAGGGTTCGAGTAGCTGCCATTTTGCATTTTGTATCTGAAATTTTGCCAAAAATAGTTTAGATTAATGGATAAAGTTACTGCAAAATTTGGTTGGTCTACTGCAGAGGGTTCGAGTAGCTGCCATACAACTCCTTCTTTTATCATGCTTTACTCTACACTTAATGAAGCTGGGTATCTGAAATTTTGCAAAAAATAGTTTAGTGTAATGGCCAAAGTTACTGCAAAATTAGGTTGGTCTACTGCAAAGGGTTCGAGTAGCTGCCATATAACTCCTGATTTTATTTGCGCATTACTCTACACCTAATAAAACTGAATGTTTGAAATTTCGCCAAAAGTAATTAACCGGATGATATAATGTATATGTTACGATCATGCGGGTATCCCAGAGTTGACACAGTCAAAGTGACACTCTTCCTCGTTATACCCGTATGACTATATAGTCCAAGGGTATAATAAATTTGCCATTACGTTTGTGACGCAGAGAAGGAGGGGGGGTAGATATAGACTCAAGTGTATGGATCGGATCAGAATCGAAAAATAAATCGATTTAGCTATGTATGTCCGTCCGTCCGTCATCACGATAACTCAAAAAATAAAGGAGCTAGGATTATGAAATTTTCACAAATTTGTTTTTATGCAAAAAACGGAATCGAGTTTTAAATTCAGCCATTTTGGTCTACGGGTTCGAGTACCTGCCATACAACTTCTAATTTTATATGAGCATTACTCTGTACCTATGGAAGCTGCGTGTCTGAAATTTTGCCAAAAGTAGTTTAGTTTTATGGCCAAAGTTACTGCAAAATTTGGTTGGTTTACTGCAGAGGGTTCAAGTAGCTGCCATACAACTCCTTCTTTTATATGAGCTTTACACTACACCTGATGAAGCTGGGTGTCTGAAATTTTGCAAAAAATAGTTTAGTGTAATGGCCAAAGTTACTGCAAAATTTAGTTGGTCTACTGCTGAGGGTTCGAGTAGCTGCCATACAACTCCTTCTTTTATATGAGGATTACACTACACCAAATGAAGCTGGGTGTCTGAAATTTTGCCAAAAATAGTTTAGTGTAATGGCCAAAGTTACTGCAAAATTTGGTTGGTCTACTGCAAAGGGTTCGAGTAGCTGCCATACAACTCCTTCTTTTATATGAGCATTACTCTACACCTAATAAAGTTGAATGTTTGAAATTTTGCCAAAAGTAATTAACCGGATGATATAATGTATATGTTACGGTTATACGGGTATCCCAGAGTTGACAAAGTCTACTCTACTATACTCTTCCTCGTTTTAAATTAATTTTATTTTTTTTAGACCTTTAACCACACCCATTTTCCACACTCAACTGAAAGAAAAATGACTTACAATTTAAACTTTTTTTATTTTTAAAACTTTTTTATGTTTGAATTGTTTCAATTTATTAAGATTACATCAGGGATAATTTCAAGATTGATGTAGTGATGACTCATTAACCAATTCAAGTATCTTCAATGATTTATAACGCGCTTAAAATCTCTTTAACATTATTGACAGTGACTTGCAGAAAAATGATAAAATGTCTTTTAAGCATATTTTATAATTTTGTTATTTTAAGTTCCTACTGATTTTGTCTGGTCCAATATTAGTCACTTAATTTTAAAGGACAAATGCCAAATCCACGATTCTTAAAAAATATACAAGAGAACGCTATATAACTAACTAATTTAACATAAATATCTATGTTAGATTTGTTGGATAATAATTTTTGATGTTTATACCCGTATGACTATATAGTCCAAGGGTATAATAAATTTGCCATTACGTTTGTGACGCAGAGAAGGAGGGGGGGTAGATATAGACTCAAGTGTATGGATCGGATCAGAATCAAAAAATAAATCGATTTAGCTATGTATGTCCGTCCGTCCGTCCGTTCGTCCGTCCGTCCGTCCGTCATCACGATAACTCAAAAAGTAAAGGAGCTAGGATTATGAAATTTTCACAAATTCGTTTTTATGCAAAAAACGGTATCGAATTTTAAATTCAGCCATTTTGGTCCACGGGTTCGAGTACCTGCCATACAACTTCTAATTTTATATGAGCATTACTCTATGCCTATGGAAGCTGCGTGTCTGAAATTTTGCCAAAAGTAGTTTAGTATAATGGCCAAAGTACTGAAAAATTTGATTGGTCTACTGCAGAGGGTTCGAGTAGCTGCCATACAACTCCTTCTTTTATTTGAGCTTTACACTACACCTGATGAAGCTGGGTGTCTGAAATTTTGCAAAAAATAGTTTAGTGTAATGGCCAAAGTTACTGCAAAATTTAGTTGGTCTACTGCTGAGGGTTCGAGTAGCTGCCATACAACTCCTTCTTTTATATTAGGATTACACTACACCAAATGAAGCTGGGTGTCTGAAATTTTGCCAATAATAGTTTAGTGTAATGGCCAAGGTTACTGCAAAATTTGGTTGGTCTACTGCAAAGGGTTCGAGTAGCTGCCATACAACTCCTTCTTTTATATGAGCATTACTCTACACCTAATAAAGCTTAATGTTTGAAATTTTGCCAAAAGTAATTAGCCGGATGATATAATGTATATGTTACGGTCATACGGGTATCCCAGAGTTGACACAGTCTACTCTACTGCACTCTTGCTCGTTTTAAACTAGAAGAAAACGAGGACGCTATACCTCCAACAACTTATCCCTAAATAATCATATTATCCTTTTTTTGATAAATTTATGCTGTACCAAGATCATATTTGGCAATAAACCAATGAAGTTTTATTAGGAAAAAGCACTAATTTAACCAAAATGTGATTATTTGATAAGTGATAAGTTTTGGTGCAATAGTGCCCAGCTTCCAAACACTATTTATGTCGATATTGTCATAGAGGCTTAACAATCTCATGGTTTAGTTATTGCGTCAGTCTCACTTAAAATATTTAGGTAAATCTTCTGTTACGATCGGACTTTAAACTTATGTTATAATATAACCAATTCATGATTATTACTTTGCAAAAATTGAAAAATATTTTAATATCATTAAAAATTGAACTCTCTTTTGAAAATTTTTTTTATGGGTTAGGAATTAAAAAATTAAGAGTGCCTATAGATTTATAATAGCTATTCATTAATGCAATTGTGTTATTTGACGAATGACACATAAAACTAATCGGTTTTGTGTCTTTGTTTATAAGTCTTTGATTAATTATTTCTTATGATTGTTGATATTTTTGAAATAATGTATTTTCAAAGTATTAAGAAAAATTTATTAACAAATTACAGAGTATTTGTTATATTGAAGTACTGAAACTAACCCAATATGTTTAACCTATAGGTATCCAAAAGAAAAATATTATGTAACGTACCAAAATACAATCTACCCATTGGCCTTGTAAGTATTGAATAAATAAATAATTCCAAAGATTATTTGTTTCACTGTATAAAATAACACTATCTTCGCCTCTGTACAACATAAAAGAATCGTTATATTGCCAGTAGATAGCTAATTATCTCTCATAGCTGAAGAGTCACATGGATTTATGTAATTTTTGTTCAGTTTCGGTTTGAGTCTTCAATTTAAGTCTCCTGACAACTATTCCACACTTAGAAGATATTCTTATATATTTTATCATTTTATCATTGATATTGCATATGTGGTCTTCTCTATGGAGGGGAAACAATATTCAAATAAAAATATATATTTTCAAAAACTGCGTTCCAAAAAATTAGATATATATATAGGTAATTCGGTTTACAATATTTTTTCTACAAATTGTCAGGCCAATAGGGGTTAAAAAATTCTGAATATGTTATTACAGGCAAATCTTTTACAAACGGTCAACATGTATATGTAAAATTTAAAAGCATCCTCCACTCCGCTAAAATGTCTTTTGATTGATAGCAAAGAGTTATTTTGTGCCGTAAAGAGTTAAAGGATCAAAAAACTTTGTTCTGGCTATAATTTCTTTGTTGTGAATTCTTACGAAAGCTTTTAAAACTAAAATTTTAAATCTAATACTGAATACACGAGTTTTTTTTTAAAGATATTGACCTTCTTATTACAATACAGTCCACTGACGTATTTGATTCTTTTTATGTTGTACTTTGTATATGAGGTTGTTTTCCAAAGCTTTTATAATGTACTTCTGACTACCAAAAACTTTACTCATTTGAAGTAAAATATCCTTTAAGAAAAACTAATCGAAAGTTTTTAATAAAAATGTAATGTACTGAAATCTTTTTGGAAATATACTCAGACATTACTTAAATCTGGGGTAAATTTTATACCAACTTTATAATAAAGAAACTGGTTATAAAGTAAATTAAAAAAATTTGTACATAACAAGAAGAGTTGCTTTTGTGTCAATAGTTAAAATTATTTTAAATTGATGTAAATCCAAGGAAGTAACCAGTGCATAAGACTTTTTAATTTTGATGAATCAATTTTTCATTTCATACACTCTAATTAACTGTCGAAAACATTACTTTTAATTTCAAAACTTTAAGTAGATTTTATATGTTAACATGTTTTGAGTCAAATTTGGGATAGAATAAGCAAAGTATTGCTTTAAAAAAAGTTTCTGAACAATTAAACCATTTTGAGAATGTAAAAATTTTATAATTAAAATTTTACACAGAGTTTTACAATTTTTAGAGGGCATAAATTGAAGAGATACTTTTGAATAGAATATTCATGCTTATTCAAAGAAAATGATTCCTTTCGGGTAAATTTTATGTAAACTTAGCCCCGGGGTGTTATTTCTCATAGTAATTTGGAAGTAATTCCTCCCAAGATATTTGAATTTCAATTTACTCCTAGACTTCTACAGAAGTAAAGTTCCGGGATGTTATTTCTTTTTAATTTATTTTTTGATCTTACGCAAAAAAAATCCTGAAGTGTTAAATATCATAGGTAATAGACAAATATTCTAAAAGGATCTTAGAGAAATTCAAAAACTTGGTTAAAATAATGGTGTCATAACAGTTACGTTGAAATTAAGTAGATATAAATAGTTGTTTGCGCAAAATGATAATAAATTTTTTAAATCTATCTAAATTATTAATATAAATGGTATTAAATTTTTTCAATAATAAATTTTTGTATCTAAAATTTATTTTGATTCAATTCAGTTATTTTGAAACTTTCAAGTTCTTATCTAATATTTTTTTTTATCTAATAATTTCAAAGTTTAAATAAAAATTGACTTGTTAACATTTTTTAAAACAGA
This sequence comes from Dolichopus griseipennis, assembly GCA_963082915.1. NCBI lineage: Eukaryota > Metazoa > Arthropoda > Insecta > Diptera > Dolichopodidae > Dolichopus > Dolichopus griseipennis. The sequence goes on along the minus strand of CAUJBZ010000053.1, from coordinate 62,511 downwards.
GTATTTAAGTTAGTATCTATATTCTTATTTTTGATTTTTGAGCCCAAAGTGTTCAACTGTTAGGTTTTTTTTTTTTTTCTTTATTTCAATGGTAAATATAAATATACAGTTCTAAATATTGTTTCATTCACTTAAAACTAACATGTTATTTTTAGATCTTACCCTAAGCCATCCGATCTTATATAATTAATTCAAAATGAAATTTCAAATGCACTACAAATTTATTTTATTATACATATTGTTAAAAAAAAAAAAAAAACTAATTACTATGAAACTTAGTTTAGTTAAATAAATTAAAACAAAACAAAAAAAAAGGAAAGTATATTGACTTTCTATTCATATTTAAAAATTTAAAAACATTTACAATAACTAATACATTTCCATAATTTGAACCCAATGGCAAATGGTAGCTGAGCCGAGTCGAAAACCAGAAAAGTTTTTTCACTTTCACTAGAATTCGAACCCGCGGCTTTCCGCATGAAAGGTCGACACTCAACCACTGTGCCATCCAACTTTTAATATACTTTAATAGCAGATAAAATAATCAATTAAAAAAATCTAACATACCTATGAAAAATAAAAGATAGATTCACTTAACAAATTCTTTTCATAAATCTTTCATATGCAAAATATCGACAAATATTTCCATTCATATTAAAATTGAAAAAACTTTTGAAGATAACTGAATGGAAAAAGAAAATAAAAAAATAAAACATGTAAATTTTACTAATTTAAATCTTATTATATTGAAGACTGCATACCTGATTTTGAAACCAACACCGAATTATTTTGGTTTTATAAAACTCTGAAATCCTTTTTTTCGAAATATTTAATTTCGATATATTTTTATTTTCAGGATCTTGTAACATTCGGGATTTTTTCCATAAAATTTAAAATCCAGATTTCTTATTCGGGATTTTTTTTCTGTAAAGTGTTATGCACCCTCTTTTTTCAAAAATAAAAATTTTAATTTTCGTCTAAGTGAAAATTTCATAAGAATCTTGTAAAAGCTCTCATATGGAATTTGGAAAATCAAAATAAAAAAATTTATTATCGATGTATTGAATGAAAATAATTTTAATCTTAAATATTTCATATGCATTTTATAGATTTCATAATAAATATCTTTAAAAATAATAGTTTTAACATCTAGTTTTGTTGAAATTACTTTTGTAATTGTTTAGTTTTTGTAATTGTATTATGTACTTAAAAGTATCTATAAAATTCATTATCGATTACATATATATTTATTTGCGGATTATTCAATTTAATATGTTAAGATTCAAACAATCGAATGACAATATCTACTTAAAACTTATGATAAAAGACTTATCAAAAAAAAAACAAAATTTTATCAAATTTTCTCAATTAAAGATTAAATTTATATTATGCTTTTAAAAGATTTTGAAAGAGAAATCAATAAACTATTAATTACAAAAATTTTAAATATTAATGTTATTTAAATTAAATGGATGCTTTTAAATTAAGATACTCCGCAGAAAGCGCTAACAAAATATTTAAGCGATTGAAGTAAAAGTTTGTCATAGTATTAATTCATTGTATCCGCGCATTAAAACAAGGTAAATTATTACGAGTAATTGATCCTCCGTTTCTAACGCATCGATCTAGACACAAACTCAAAAAATGAAGGAGCTCGGGTTTTGAAATTTTCACAAATTCGTTTTTATGCAATAGTCGTTATCGCCCTTTGAATCCAGCCATTCTGGTCCACTGGTTCGAGTACCTGCCATACAACTTCTTATTTTATATGAGCATTAATATACCTATGGAAGCTTGGTTGTCGTTGAATGGGAATATGCTCTAAAGAAATGCAATATGCTCTAACAGTGCAAAACCTGTAATTTCATTTATGAGAAAAAACTCTTTAATATAATTTTATTTGTGTTACGTAACATAGAGAGCCATTAAATTGTAACCACGCCTTAATTTTTATAAAAATGTGCTATATTATCCCTAAAGAGAGAAATTCTAACAAAAAAAGATTTAATTTAAGAAGCACCAGTTTGTTTTGTGTAAGATTAGTTAAGAATGTATGTAATTTCATATTTCAGATCACAGAATAACATATTGTTACTCATGGTAACCTACATTTCCTTCCTAAAATTCTGCTAGTTTTTCTTTTAAATATAGTATTATCCATATATTTTTATAAGTTTTGTGATATATTGAATGAAAGTAAATAGCTAAAATATAAAAATAAGTTTTCATCTCGTTTTGAAAAGCGGAAATGCAAATATTTTTGAGGTTTTCGTTTTTTAAAAAAAATAATTTTTTTATTTAAAAATTTTCGGAAAATGCAATTTAAAATTTTCTTGTGTCTTTTTTTTAGCAAGGATATTATGCAAACAATTATTTAATGAGCATGTATGTGTATTAAAATGAAGTCTGTGATTGTCTCATATAAAATATTTAATTTTCAAACAGAGTTAATGTAAGGAATTGTAAACCAAAATGTAGTATAATTTTAAAATAATTAGTTTTTTATTTGGATTGTGGAATTGGTGGAATTGTAGACGCCTTGATGGCGTCGGCAAGTAAATAAAATATGAAAATTAAGTTTTGGATTTTTTTGGAATTACTTCACTCTTAAAAAAAAGATTTAATTTTCTTTGCAAAAGGTGCTTTGCACAAAATTTAAATTAAAAAAAAATAGTTTTTATGTTAAGTTAATAATGTTAACATTAAAAGGCATGGAGGTTTTTATAATGAAATATTTAATATAATAAAAAAAAAATTTGTTTTTCTCCACATGGATAATGCGATTAAAAGAAAAGTCAGAACTGTTTTATTGCTCCAATATACGAACTAAAAGACAAAAAACTTTAAGTTGGGGAAACCCTAGCTGCCGAATATTTGCGAACACTCATTAGTTTTATGCTCTAATAGAGTTTATGGAAGAAAAATGATGGCAACACGAATTAATAAAAATTACATAATATTTCAAGACCTCAAAAATTTATGTGATACTTGAGGCTCTATGGTATTCCTAAATCATATTAGAAGGCCTGGAACACAAAGCATATGGGAGTTTATTAGCAAAGAAAACCATATTTTGATGGATCCTATGTGGCAATTTGTTAGGATGACGTCCATCTGCCCAATTTTTCATATCAATACAAGAATGGAAGAACAAATAAAAAACTTTTAGGAAATAGAGTCTGTACAAGAGAAGTACAAACAAATGAGGAAAAACTCTGTGAACAAAATTATGACAATAATACTGTTAGAATTTCAAAAGGAAAATACCATTTGTCATACCCATTTCGCGCTATAACTTCTACCTCATATTTAGGATCTCCTTAGTTTTGAGCCAAGAATCGAAATGCTATATAGATGAGAAGTGGTCTACTTATTTAACATGCTATATGCCTCATCATGTGGTCATAAAGGAATAAAGTACAACAACAATGTTGAGAATAGTGTTTGATCCATCCAGTACTACAATAAGTGGTATTTCATTGAAGTAATTTTATTAAATCTTCTAGTGTTTTTCAAGGATGATTTGGTACACAAACGTATATTATGGCGAAGAGGAAAATTATCTTTTAACATTATTCAAATTTCCATATGGAAAATAACTATTTTTACAAAAACATAGGTTACAAAATAATATGAATAAAATTTAGTAAAATATTGAAGCCACTGTATATGCATTAACAATTAAAATATTGCTAAAAAATCAAGTTTGGTTGTACAAATTTCTACCACTGTGTATTAGATGCATAAACTTTCTAGATTAATTGTGTATGAATCTAAAATGTCATTTTTATAACTGTTCTTCCTCTATCCTTTTGTGGATGCTCTTGATGTAAGAAACAAATTATTATAAATTATATAATAAGAGAAGAAGATAACATAAGAATATGTAAAAACTAAGTTTTCAATTAATTTTAATTTGTTAAACCTATTCTCTTGAACCCAATATTTCTCAAAATTTCTTAAATAAATTAAAAATTCAAAGCATTACGAATTATTTTCAGATATACAAATACATTTTTAACCTACCCAAAGAATCAAGACTAAAAAATTTATATTGTATCTAAATTCCAATTTGCAATACATGATTTGGATCCAAATAACAGATTACAAAACATGTAACATGTTTTAATTGTACTAACAATAGCTGTAAAAGGAAAAGAACTCTGTACAATTAAAATAATTAATTTAAATAAAATACATAAAATTTGAAAAATTTTTGCACTCAAAATAATTTTTATTGTATCTATAAAATATCTATAAAATTGTATAACTATATCGTAATAGGTTATATCGTATTATCGTAACGGAAGGTAAGATTTAATATATGTAAATATAAAAATAACTCTTGTGTATTTATAATCTTATACAATAACTGTAGCCGATTAATCACCGGCTTAGTCAATAAAGATTAAAGAATATTATTTCAATATTTTTATATAATTCTAAATTGCGCCGTGAAATAACGCCATACGAAACAAAGCCATAATGGCTTTATTTCGCTATTGAATGAGAAATAAAGCCATATCGTACATTTTTTCGCCAACGCAAAAGAATTGGTTTCAAAATCAGGGAATTACATTTGTCCAGAATATTTATATATATATGTTTATACGAGACAGTAAGTTAGGAGGGTTTTTAGAGTTGGATTCAAAATCAGGATTGCCATTTGCCGCTTTTTCCAGAATATTTAATACCTACATATTAAATTTTAAAAGAGGTTTTTTTTAGAATTTTTATTTTTTTTTGGAATTTCTATTTATTATTATTTTTGTTTGGAAAATTAAATTGCTATTATTTTCACAAATAAAATTACATTTTTAAAAAGGAAATAAAGCCATATGGCTTTTTTTCTCATTCAATAGCGAAATAAAGCCATTATGGATTTATTTCGTATGGTGTTATTTCACGGCACCTTCTAAATATATAAAAATTAAAACAAAAATACCTATTCAAACAATGACAATAACAGAAAGTTTTTTAATTTTTTTTATATGATCAGAAAGTTTCACGTAAAGCCTTTAAAAAAGTTTTTGTTACAGAAAAAACGAGGAAGATTATAGTTGCCCTTGTCAACTTTTAGATACCCGTGCGTACACTATTATGTATTAAATAAATAAGAATTTCATATATTGCAATTGAACTGTTTGACAGAAAATTCAAAATTTTTGTTTTTTTATATTTAATTACAAAAAAAATTAATAAAAAAAAAATGAATTAAAAAAAACGATGAATTTAAAAAAAAAATGTGCTCTCAACGAGATTCGAACCCACACTTTTCAATTAAAAGGTCGACGTCCTAACCACTAACTTTTTGTTAATCTCAATTTTTTATTTAAATTATTATAGTTGCTATGGTATCATTTGTTTGTTTTGAATAACTGTTTTGATTTTTTTTAAAAATGTATTAAAAAAAAATAAATAATTTATAAATGAGAGTTGATGAATTTAAAAAAAAAAAAAAAACTTTGCCCCAGCCAGGAACCGAACCGAAACGTTTTGACTACTAGTTCCATGTCCTAACCACTACACCATAGAACAATTAATAATTTGCCTACAAAACGAGTTTTTATTTATCTTAATTTTTTTGTTTTAAATAATTGTAGTTGCTATGGTATCAATTTTGTTTATTTTAAATAACAGTTTTGAATTTTTTTATAAAAATATTAAAAAAAATGAATAATTTTTAATATAAATGAGTTTTCTGTCAAATTTTCTATAAAATAAAATTTTTCATATATAAAATAAATACATATATTTTATTAAAAAGAAAATAGAAGAAATTAGATAACAAAAAATGAATTAAAAAAAAAAAATTTTTTCTCTAACCTGGATTCGAACCGAGACATTTTAGCTACAGCTACCCGAAGCCTTTGTCCGATTTTAACCAAAAACAATAGGGGATCTACAAATTGTCTAAAAATTACTTTGTGAAAGTTTCATAACTCTAGCTCTTATAGTTTTTGAGTTATCGTGCTGACGGACGGACGGACGGACACACATAGCTAGATCGATTCACTTTTCGATGCTGATTCGATACGTACCCTTGACACTATATCTAGCTCGTCTATTTCGATGCGTTACAAACGGAGGAGTAATTTTAATGTACCCGATGTTCATATATGTATGCACGTTTATAACGATGTTCATATATGTATGCACGGGTATAAAAATACAGGAATGTTTCAGAATACAAAATTGAATTTAATTTTTCTTTATTTTAATTTTCAATTTAAATACTCAATTTACAAAATTTCTCTTCAATATAGGTTTTTTTAGATATACAAGATGTCCGAAATAAGTAGAATATCCGTTATAGAGCTGCTAAGGGAAGTAAAATATAGCAAAAAATAATATAGGACAATTTTTTAAAGCTCAAATATTTAAATTTTTGTTTACCTCAATTCCCAAAAGTTTAAAGGCTCCGAAAATTTAATTCAAACCCCATTTTATTTTCGAACACCCTTCATTTAGGTTAGATACTCTTTCCAGCATATTTGGAAATAAAATTTTAACCCGTTTAAATAATATGTACTGAACAATAATTGGTTTAATATCTATTACCATTTTCGAGATTATAACGAATTTAAAAGTCTGATACATAATCATTCAAAATTTTTTCAAAATTTAGTTTTGCTATGAAAGCGAATATTGACCACCCTGTATATCAACTTACTTTTTTTAAGTTTCAAAATAGTTTTTGTTAATTAAATTTTATTGCATTTCTTTGTAAATGAATAGAAAGGAAAACAAAAGAAATAAAAAACTGCTAGAATATTTTTAAAAATGTTATCATCATTGAATATTTGCACTAAAGAAAATTTAATTAATGTTTTTTTTTTTATTTTTTTTTTTATTAAACTTCAATTTTAATATAATTAAACTTTTTTTTCATTATAAACGCTAATTATAATATTTAATAGTTTTTCAAAGTATATTTAATTTAAAGATATTTAAAACTTTATTAACTATTATTGTGATCGATAATCACAACACACTACACAGGCATCATGAATACACCGAGATGACGCCACAAAATCATTATTGTTTTATGAAATTTTTATGAAAAATTTCTCATTGAATAGCAGGCATTTCAAACTGCGATGAAAAGTCAACAGAACGAGACCCTCCATGTTCGATTTATAGACAGATTCAAATATATTATTATTATTTATTTCGCTTAAATGAAATCCTGCAAGTGCTAACTGTTCTAAAGCAATAAGCCGTATATGTTGGTGCAAGTGAAAAAGTACTAGGTAGTTATATTCTATTTCTATAAATTGGATTGACCTTAATGAATTCCACATTTAATTATAAGGTTATTATAATATAAACTATAGTATAGGTACCAGGCTTTATACCAAATATAAAAAGCTTATATTTTCAATAAATGCATTTCTATTTATTGCACTTGAAATATAAATTTGTACTTGAAACTTTTGTGTCTGTGAATTTTATTATTCAAAAAAAATATTATTTACATTCTAAATTAATACATTTTTATTAGAACTAATAATTATCGGCTATATTATTAATTGTGTCAAATTACAAATTATAGTTAAATTAAATCGATTTTTTTTTCACTCTTACTAGGATTTGAATCCGCCAGACATCTCAAATGAAATGTCGGCGCTCCATACATTTAATTTTTAATACCCGGGCACTCCATACACTTAATTTTTAATACCCGTACATACAAATAAGGTCTGTATGGTTATATTAAATTTATCATTATTTTTATGACGCAGAGAAGAAGTATGTATCGGATCACCATCGAAAAGTAAATTGATCCCACTGTGTATGTCAGTCCGTCCTTCCGTCCATGTGTCAGCAAGATAACTTAAGGGTTAGAAATTAAAAGGGTTTGAGTTTTGACATTCAAACAAAATGTTCTTTGGACAATTTCTAGGTTCCTTATTGCTTTTGGTTAAATCTAACTAATATTAATTTCTGCAAAACTAATAACGCTGGGAAGATGAAAATTACACACGGTTAGTTAATAATAGGACACGCACCTAAATGAAGTTTCAAAATGTTATAGATTTATTTTTTGGGGGAGCTGCCTTACAAGTTTAATAATCCTGCTTGTATATCTTCAGAGCTATGCAAACTAGAAAGTTTAAATTAAATTAACGCAATTAAAGTTATATGGCACGCTCTTTTGCAAATTTTAAAATTTTTCAAAAGCTTAATGTAGTTGGCAAAAGATGCTGGAACCAAAAGTATATTTTTGCAACTAATAGGACTAAATGGTTAAAAATTAAGTATGGTAAAAAAGTAAACAATTCGATAATTATAAATAGATATAATGAAGCTAGGAGGTTAAAATTAAAAAGGTTTATTTTATTTTAAAGATTCTAGTGGGTATACACGGTTATTTAAATGTTGAAAAGGCATCACTATAATCTTCCCCGTTTTTAATTTAAAATTTATGTGTTCTACACAATTCGTTAACGTAAAATAATCAATTTCCAATTAAAATTCTCAATTGATATTCAAAAATATCTGAAGAAAATTAAAATTTTTCGTTGAGAAAGGAAAAAATATATTAAAAGTTTCATACTGTCTTAAAAGAATATTGAAAATGGTGTGGGGTACTTTAAAACAATTAATATGGGAATAGAATTATTAATAATATTTTTTACAAATATTATGAAAAGTATAAAAATATTGTTTTACGATTGGTTGTAAAGTGTAAACAAATGTTTACAAGTGTTATAAAATTACCCTCCCCACTTTGAAAGTTTTTAAAAGAACATGTCGAATAAAAAATTTATTTTATTTTAGAATTATATTCTTCATAATACTAATATGTGGCATTTTATGGATCTATAAACCTTTTATAATTGAAATTAAAATTTACATGCATACTTATGTTTGGAATTTATTTACCGTGTTAGACTGTCAATTACGTGCTGTAAGAGTTTATGACTTAAAAAAAAAATTAATAAGATATTTGCAAATTGATTTTAATATTTTTAGGTTATGTTTTTGTATTGTAATAAGGAATTCTGTTTAATATATGAGTTCAAATGAATGAATTTTTTATGCATTGTTCTGAAATTTTAATGTTTTACGATGAGTGGTAATTTACAGGTATGATTACTTTACAATTTAAAATTAAAATTTGATGTCAATATTTTAATACGAAGACTATTAGGTTTTTTAGATTCATATAGTTTTTTCTGTATAGTATCGGCTTCTAGTTAGAGAAACTATTTATAAGTTCTATAGGTTCAGAAATCATCACAAATTCTAGGCTACGCTGATGACCTCGACCTGATAGGCAGAAACATAAATGTTGTAAAAGAAAACTTTATAAAATTACAAGAAAAAGCTGCCCAATTTGGTTTGAAAGTCAATGCAGAGAAAACAAAGTACCTTAAAACTCAAATAACAGCAAGAAATCAACCACATACACAAACAATTGCTGTGGGAGATATGGAATTTGAAAGTGTTAAAGATTTCAAATATTTAGGATCAGTAGTTGACATAGAAGGCTCAAATAATGCAGAAATAGACGAAAGACTGAAATCTGGAAATAAATGTTATTTCTCCATGCTAAACCTCTTTCAAACTATATCACAAGGAAAACAAAAATAAAACTGTATAAAACTTTGATAAGACCAGTGGTATCGTATGGATGTGAAACTTGGAGCCTTAGAAAAAATGAAGAAGAAAAATTAAATATTTTTGAGCGCAAGATTCTCCGAAGAATTCTGGGTCCTGTCAGAACGTCAGAAGGATCGCTTCGACTTCGAACGAATGAAGAATGCATACAACAATTTAAAGATTTACAATTAAGTTCGTATATTAAAATACAAAAATTAAGATGGGCAAGTCATATTTCCAGAATGCCAAACGACAGGTCCGTATCCAGAATCTTCTATGGTAATCCAGTTGGAAAAAGACCAGTTGGCAGACCAAGAGTTAGATGGAAAGATAATTTTCATGAAATTGTAAACGAGCTACAAATACACAATTGGAGAACGAATGCCGTAGACAGAAATAATTGGAAGCAGATAATTAGGGAGGCGAAGGCTCACTGTGGGCCGTAGTGCCAAGGAGGAGGAGGAGGATAGGTTCAGAACATGAGGGATTTATTAGAAATGCTTTTTATAGATGAATATCATATGATAGATTCAGGAGTGGCAAATAAAGCGTAATGGAATAATTTAATTCAGAAATATAGCCTTATTCGCGAAATTTTGAGGTAGGTCTTATTCCAGTTATATTATTATTATTATAGTATTATTTCAATTCCAAAATTGTACCCAATTGTACAATTCCAATTTTTTCACCGGGTTTTAAACAAATTTCTATATTTCAGTTAGCGGTATGGACTTAGTGCCCTCTTCTTCGAACTATTCTTTGCCCCTGCCTTAACCCTCCCTTTCTCTCTTCGCGTTTATCTTAAAGGAGTGGGAGCTCTTAACAGTCCTACCGCCACCGCCAGTATGTAGCAGGGAGTGGGTATGAGGACCTGGAAATTTAAGCTTTATTTCACGATTAAAGTTTTATATCTATTCCAAAGTGAAATAAAGCATTTTAGGATTTATTTTGCATAGACTCATTTTGACGGAGCTAGAAAACGTATAGAGTTTTTATAAGTTCGCTGTAAAAAGACTTTGCTTCTTCAAAGTCTAAATAAAGATTCTGAACTGAATTTCATCATTCACTTATCACTTATTAAATAATCTAAAAATAATTTTTTTTTTTGATAAGTGATTTGTAGGTACTAAATTGTATGCCCCATTATAAAATATGTTTTTAATGTAAAAATTAAACTTATTAAAACAACTATTATTTGTTTATTTGAATAGTGAGAAGTGGATAATGTAAAAGGGTCTTTTAACACCATAAACAATGTAAAAACTATATTATTATATTATGAAATTTTTGTTCAAATTATGGTACCAAATTATTTTTAAAACATATTATACTATATCTAATGTCTGCGTAATAAAATATATTTTTTTTATTTGAACAAAACCCATATGATTTAAAATAAAAAATATTTTGACTAATTGGTAATACAGGAAGCCGTTTATATAAATTTCTTGAAATAAAGAAGAATAAAACTGTATAACATTTAGTTTCAAAGAAATTAACCGAAACAGGGATAATGATGTAAATATTAAATTGAGAATGTATCTACGTATCTCTAGTCGTTATTGATAATATTTTATTAAATATAATTGGATTTAAGTGAGAGAATTTTTGAGTAATTTAAAGTTTTAGCATATTTAAATTTTTCCAAAATGGTGAAGGAATTTAATTTAATCAAAATTTGTTCTTATTTAAATTGGAAAGTTGTTAAACATTAAATTTGAATGACGTTTTATAAATACAAAACCCCAGTTCTATTTATAGCTTTCAATTTTCTTACCAATCAAATGATTTCAAAAATCATGCTGTCAGTGGCGTACGGTCGTTATATGCAAAGACCTTGTTAATATAATAAATTAAACGAATTTCAATTTTGTAAAAATGCATTAAGTTTCTTTTTGCCGTTTTATAAAAATATTATTACAAAAATTACAGCTGCATATTAAAATTGAAATAAAAAAATTTCTAATAATAAATAAATTTATTATATTACCTACCTACTCAAAAAATACATTTTGTTTATTACATAATATCACCCAAAATGGCTAAATCTAAGCTTTTACGGTGAAATTTTTTTAACACACGTATTGCATATATTTAGGCGAATATATTCATACAATTTTGTTATTATAGTGGTTCCCTTTCATTTTCCACTCTCTTTCAGGTTTAACTTAAGCAAATGATACTGGTTGGTGTACAGATGTTATTCTGTTGTAAATATAATATCAAATACCGGAAGATAGTGAGACTATAATAATAAAGAAAGAAAAAAATGTTAGAATTTAAGCCATAAACTTATAATTTGTGCTGTGTAGAAAATAAGATCCTTATTTTAATTTCTCATTTAGATTCGGATTTGAATAATTTATTTAAATCTTAAATTGAATAAATCAAGGTGGCTCTAAATTAATTGACTGGTTTATAATTTAGTTTAATATTAACAGTTTAATGTTTTTTTAATTTACCAGTACACCTTATCATGAAACCTACGTCACGCCGCTGTATATGCAACCTTGAAATTCATTTACGTATAAAATGTTCAAATAATTTTAAATTTAAAAGATGTTTTTTGATCTTACGCGTGAAGCATACTTTTATTTATCAAACCTTTTTAACATTAAATGAATGACATCAATCCTTTGACGTCATATTTTCTATTTAATGATTTAGAACTGGGGGATATCAAATTTTGTTTTCAATATTATTTGGGTTTGAGCTTTTCATGTAAAAATAAATTTTTAATTTTCCATAATTTTAAATTTTAAAATGAACACCAATTAATAATTTACAATTTAAGAATGATTTTTGATAAAGCCATATAGTTATAGCCATATAGTCCAGATGCCATATTAAACAACTTTTTGTTTTAAACTGAGCTTTGATAAAGGAGAAAATTTGGAAGAATATTTTTAAGAAGGATGAGAATGTTTTATACAATTCACGTAATTTTCTTTTTAAGCGAATTTCTTTTTACGCGATCGAATTAACGCGATTTAAAAAACATGATTAAAAATTGAAATCAAAAATGACTTTTGAAGAACGTATACCTATCGCGTTACAGAGAATTAGGCGTACTTGGTTTGAGAAAATGCAAATATTCTCTAGTATATAAGAATAAGCTGATCCATGATAGAAAATCAATTGTGAACTCTACCAAGACCCTAGTTTGAACAGTGTAGAAGATGTGGAGCCAAAAATTTAGCAGAAATTGAGTTTTGTTTAATGGTACATTTTAGTACCGTATGGCAACTCTATACATTTTAGTTTTATATTTTTGTGAAGCTTATAAAAGCAGCTCTCGTATACCGTTTTTAGATTGAAAATGCACTTAATAGAACTCTTCTTATATTAATTTAAATATACGGCTTTTTTGCAATTTGCGAGGGCTCTAGCTTCGCACCCTTCAAAATTAAGAAAAACATTTGACAGATGTTGAAATATAATTAAAGATCTTTCAATTTCGTTTATTACTAAATGAAAAATTTAATTGGTATTCAAGTTACAGGTGTTTGAAAATAGCAAAATTTCAATTATAGCTCCTAAACAGACGATGTAACAAAAAAATTTTTTTAACCGACTCCTGCTAATTTCGGAGGACCCAACTTCTCCTAAAATTTTAAGATCCTAGCTTGAACTGTTTAGAAGATATATGGGGCCAACAATTTTGCAAAAATTGAGTTTTGCATAATGGTAAATTTTAGTACTTTGTAATGCATAATATTCGAATAAATAAATAAATTTTTATTTTGTTATAATTTTACATATGAGTATCTTAATTTACAAAATAAAATTAACAAACAAGTCTAATAACTCTTTAATTCTTTAACATTTAAAAATATTTGATTTTTTTATGTTAAATTTAATGTAATATATATTTAATATATAAGTAAGTACAAAACTATTGTAGCAAAATCTTATTCCATTGTTCTTATTCTATTCTTATTCTATTGTTTAATCTTTTTTTTTTACATTTTTAAAAGGAGAGAAAGGAATTTATGCAGCTTTCGTTAAGCATTTGTTTTTTTAAACGAGGTATGGACTATTCCTTTTACAATTTTTAATAATTAACAATTCATCCTAAAATTATGCAAAAATTGTGAAGTTAAAACAACGTTTCAAAAGAAGAGAAAGTGGTTTTTGCAGCTTTTGATAAGCATTTTTTTTTATAAATGAAGAAATGGCCATTCCTATAATTGTTCCTTAACTGTAATACTATAATTTTTTTTACAATTCTTACAAAATCCATGTATATTTTGCATTCTCATCCAGTTCTGAGCTCATCGGAAACCCCAGAAACCAAAAGAAGAAACTGAACATTTTATAATGATTGAAGTTTGGATGTTACCAAATATTTATCAGTATATAATACATGTGACGTAAATTTATTTTATATAATTTTAATACAAAGTAATCTTAAAGGAAAATCTTATGATATTTTTTAATAAAAATTGCTGTTGCTTTAAGGGAATGCGCCAAAACAATTAAACAACTCTGCAATATATTTAACATATAATAAAAAATATTATTTGTGTTTTCCCATTCTTTTTATACTTTGTGATTCAAGGTTAACTTTTTGGAAATACTATTTGTATATATATGTATAATGATGTATAATAAGTACAAACAACTCTTACTTTTCGGTAAAATTTTATCAAAAACTTTTGTTTTTTATAAAATAAATATTTGCTTAACAAAAATAATTGGTGCACATTCGGTTGTCTTTAACAAAGACAAAGAAAAAATAACTTATTGCTGTAGGACGCAATAATTATTTTTACAATCCCAAAATAAAAGGTGGGAAAGTTCCTGTATACAGTATTTATGCTATCGAACTCATTTTAAAATTTCTTTATTTTTACTGTAACATAAATAATTTCTTTGTAAAAATATCATCTGCAGATATTTTCTTTCTCTAAAGAACGTTTTTTAAAAATGCCGGAACTAAAGTTGTTCATATACAAACTTCAGATTTGCTAATGAAACTCTGTGCATGACAGAAGTTTGCCATTTCAACAAATAACAAGTGATGAAAAAACCAAAGGTTTTTAAAAAAACACATTTTCAAAATTATATTGGGTTACATACTGAGCTTAATTTTGGGAATATATACACTGGTGACTAAGGTAGGTACTGCTTACTTATAAAAACAGTAAATTTTTAATTTTTAACTCCTAACAGTCCTTCAATAGGGAAGGTTGCCAGATTCTCAAGGATCTAACCTGATTCCCCTTTTCCTCCATTTTTTTAGGTTCTACGAATTAAATTGTGAGTTCCACCAAAATTTGGAATTTTATTAGAATTTTACTTTCTAAGCAAAAAATGGGTAAGACACATTTTCCAACTTTAATAGGCCCTTTCAAATTTAAGAAAAACATTTAACATATTTTAAAATATAATGCCGCAGCTTTAAATTTTGCATATTACTAAAAAAAAAAAGTTTAACAGGTATTCGAGTTACATTTTTTTTTAAAATAGCAAAATTTCAATTTTCGAGCCCTTATAACTACTAAACAGTAGACTTGACAAAAAAAATTTGTTAACCGACTCCTACTACTTAATTTCTGAGGATCTAACTTCTCCCAAAATTTCAAAATCCTAGCCTAAACTATTTAGAAGATATGTGTGGCCAAAAATTTTGCAAAAATTGAGTTTTGCATAATGATAAATTGAGTTTTGCAATGCTAAACATTCCACTTTGGGGGACTTCCACTTTTCCTTTGGGGGAAAAAACTTATAAAGCTTATAAAACCAGCAAAAGATATTTTCAGATTGAAAATGCTCCAAATAGAGCTCTTATTATAACAATTTAAAAATAGGGCTTTTTCCAACTTTGGGGTGCTGTAGCTCCGTAACGGATGGGGCTACACAAAAAAGACTTCTACGAATTTATTTTTTTTGCAATATCTAAACGTGGTTAAGATCGTTACTCTATTTCAAACGGTGTAAAAGTTTTTGTAAACATACTGACCGACGGACGGATGGAAGGACGGACAGACGGACGGATAGAGTGAAGCTTTATAGGCAAATTCTGGATTGTTATAGACTTGACTTTTACATATTTCAATTTTCGAGCTGAGTTAAAAACAAGGATTGTCTTTATCCAGGATACTAATTTTTTCATGAATATACATGCTTTGAATCCGTTCTCTAAAGATTTAAAAAGTCTAAAAACTTTTCTATACATATTTTTACATACATAATAAATTTTATTTAAGAATATCTCATGATGCTCTAATGTCTCACTTCAAAGAGAGTAATTTGATCTTTTTATTTTGGGACTTTTTTATTACAGTCGGAATTCAGTTGCATTCTCATGGAGCTTCTGCCAAATTTAAAAAACTATATCACAAGTCCAAGCTCAAAAATCCCAAGAAATTTTTGACAACCCACAATTTAATTCATTTCTAGAATTACATAAGGTTTTCAAATTTAAATTTAATTCGAGCAGTTGACATTTAACAGATCAAATTCTTTTTATTAGATAATCTACCCTACTCTGAACAAGTTTGATTATTTCTTATCTTTTAGCACATGGCTTGTTTACGATATTTAATATTTTAAAGTACATATAAATGAATACTCTCCATTAGTTACAATTCTAACTTCACTACTATAAAATTAATTTTTATACACCTGCTGATTTTATAAATACAGCGTTTAGTTGTTATTTTAGAATTACAGACAAAGAGATTAAAAAATATCGTTTTGCAAACTTTAAAAGTTAAGTTTCCTTTAGATTTCAATCCTTTTTCTAAGTTATTCAAAGCAATTTAAGTATAAAAACAAAAATTCTACTTTGTTTAAAAAATTTCAAACTGTTTCAAAAATCAAAAACGTTACCTACATCAAAGCAATGTCTTTTGATCAAATACAGAAAAATTGAAAACTTTTAAAACCCCTAAATGCTGCTGGGACAAATACGTCAATAAACTGAAATTTTTAAATGTAATAGACTTTTTAAGATACACAGTATAATCCCAGAAACTTTAACGACAATAGATAAGAATATTAACCATTCGACTTTATTACCAAACACTTCTAACTTATTATCAATAGAAATTAGGAACTAAAACTAAAGTCGAATGCAAAAAAGTGAAATTAAAATTGTCGAGCTGGCCAGTTTATTTTATTTCAAAAAAAAAGTTCATAAAATAAATTAAACGGAAAAGAGGCAAATGATTACAAATCCAATTCATATATCTCTACTTGCATAACTGGAAAACGGAAATGCAATGGTTTTGTACCTCTTGATACCAGAATTTCTGGAAACCTTTTTATAGAAAGGAATTTTATAGTTGGTTATTAAATTTAGGTTACTCCCTTTTCCACAATATTATTATGTTATTTGAATATGAAATATTGTTAATATATAAGAATTTCTGAAATTAAGGATTTAAGTAAATTTCTTAACAGAAGTTACGGGACGGTGTCTAAAAATGTATTTCAAAAGAATCAGTAGAAGGATTTTATTTAAAGTTTCAAAATTTTGAATGATGAGGGGTGCTAGACCAGTCTTCGAATGCTTTCTTGAGAATATATATTCGAAGAAAACCATAAGGAAGGATTAAAATCAGATTATTCTCTTTTCCAGAATTTTTTCATCTTTTTATACACGCAAGATTGTGAAGTCAAAAAGACGATTATTGATTATTCAGTTTTTTGAATTCGATTTCACTTTTTTTGATTAGAAAATCTAATTGACTTTATTTAATTTTTTTTGGTTTTTGAATTTTTGTTTTGGAAATAAGATAGAAATATTAATTCGACTCTATTTCCACTGTTTTTGGTTATAAAGTAGATTCGATTTTCTTATCAAAATAAGATAGAATTGATATTTTTTTTGCAATAAAAAAAGAATTGTTGGTTCGACTTTATTGGTAATAGCATCGATTGGACTTCATTTCACACACCCATTTATTTTACATAATATTTATAAAAGTACCGTTGTTGTGGTAAAGTATTTGACACAACAACTTTATAAATTAATTTTAATAATATTAAAAAGTATAATATGGCAATAATAAAAAAATATATATATTATAATTTATATATATGTATAAATTTGCCAAAAAGTCTCTTGGTGTGGAGTATAAATATTGTGTTGAAGTGCACTTGAAAAACCAACCAAATAATCAGTAAAATTTTTATAATATTTTATTGTTTTGTAATAAAGTTTTTTTTTAAAACTATTTTTGCAATTTTTCTAAAAATATTTTAATGTTATAAAACATTTTTAAATTAAGATTAATTGAGTGAAAAATAGTTCTTCTATTTTGTTGAAAATTAAATTTTTTTATAATAAATAATAAATCGGTTAAAAATTAGTTTATGCTTCATAAATTTTTTTTAAAAAAGAAAATTTAAAAAAATATTTTTGTCAAGCTTCTGCTAAGATGGATAAAAAATATAAAACCAGTGTAAATATTGGTATAGTACTCATCACCAGTATTTTTATTGAATTTTACTGAATATTTTTTCCAGAAAAATCGCATTCTCTGAAAATAAAAATATTATATTCATAACCTAGCTTCCATTTCTAGATAAACTTCTTACCTCAATTTTTCAACCATTTACAAATAAAAAATCAAAATCTAAACTACGAAAACCTTAACCTGCAAATTTTATTAATTGAACATAGATGTTCACTTTTCCAAATGCATTAGATCAATTTATCTGAAAAAGCATAAATTCCTAATGCATTTTCTACTCGCTTTGGGTTTGAATACCGTAAAACGTTCCTTTTTTTTTTTTTTAATTTATAGTTCTTTTTTAATTTAACAAATAAGCAGAACAAAAACTTAACACTAAATCAAAATTCATGTTATACCCTAAAGCGAGCTTACAACAAATCAGAATTAAAAAAAATAAATTACAAACAATTATCAACAATATTAGTAATGAAATTAATGAAAAAAATAATAAAAAAACATGTAATGAAATAGAAAAAAAAAACAACAAAACTAAAACTAACTTACATACTAATAATCACTGGTTAGTGTTGTAAACCAGCAAGTCAGGATTGTGACTACCATGGTGGTATAACAAAAGTTCACCATCAGAAAACAGTGAATTATTATTAGACAAGTGAAATATAAATGAAGGCGAAAAATATTTAACGTTTTCAGAAAAAGGTTCGATCAAGCCACGAATAAAACGATTTTCGTGATTAAAACAATTAGCGAAAAATTTAAGATTAATTTTAGTTAAGAATCTATCGATTCTATTGATTCCAGATTGTTCATATAGTAGACTATTATTAATATATAAGTAAGAGCCACGCTGTCTGAGTTAACCTTATATATAATTTTATTAATATGAGAAATAAATTTGAAATTTGAGGAAAAATTAACACCTAAATACTTAAATTGCTTACTGGGTAAGATCACAATATTATTTAAAACGATTTTTTGTTTTAATTTTAACCGCTTTACCAAAGATGGGGAAACAGCTTTGACCCCTATGATATTAATAAGCTCAGTTTTACTTACATTTATTTTAAGCTTCCAACTAGTATAGTAATCAATCAAAGTATTTAAATAATTATTTAATATCTGAGATGTAACTAAAGGTGCTTTGTGTGAGATATAAAGTAAAATATCATCCGCAAACTGCAAAATTTGAACTAATAATGTAGTAGGAATATCAGCCAAATATGTATTAAATAACTTTGGGCCTAAGACAGAACCTTGAGGAACTCCAGCAACAAAATTACGAACTGTAGAAGAATTACTTCGACCAACAACAAAAGTTCTATCAGTCAGATAATGGCGTATAATGTTAATTATATGTGTATTGACACCAAACCTAACCAATATATGAAGGAGACCCTTATGCCATACAGTATCAAAGGCACTTTGAATGTCTAAAGCTAACGCCGTTGTTATGCACCCATTGTTCAATCCTTTGGCTACATCAGAGGTAAATCGCGACAAAGGATGATTAGTAGATTTTTTATTAACAAAACCAAATTGAAAGGGTGGTAAAATAGATTTCAACTGAGAAGAAAGCCTTAAGTCAACAATTTTTTCAAAAAGCTTAGATATTGAATTTACTTGACTGATTGGGCGCCAATTATTAACAAAATTTTTATCCTTCCCACATTTAGGAATCGGTATTACAATGGCCATTCTCCAAATTTTAGGAAAATAACCAGAGGAAATGAGCTGATTGAAAAAGATTGTAAAAAATAAAATTATCTCTGGTGAGAAGAACTTAAATAAACAAATTGGAGTTCGATCACAACCGGAACTCTTCTTATTTATACGTGTATTGATAACTTCTTGAACTTCGTCACGACAGGTAAGAAGATTTCTTTGATTATTCGACAATGAGTTATTCAGACTTTGAAGACTTACCCTATCGATAATTGAAGCAGATATTTCATTAGAAAACCTAATAGGGAAATTAAAGTTATTTAGGAATTCGATGGAACCGTCAACCAGTGATTCATTCATTGAGTGGTATTGAAATGTGGTTTCATGTTGTGACTGAAATCGATTTGCAAAAATTTCAGGGATCTGAGATAAATCATTACTAATAGTATGATCATCAACATCAATGATTGAATTCAAACTAGAAATACAGTTTTGTTTAGGTTTACAATGCTTGATAAGATCATAGCATTGACGATTGCATACAGTTCCTGAAACAAAGTTAGCATAATGGTTACGATAATCAAAACAAAGCGATTTAACATACATCTGACGAACGAAATTGAAATCACGACGAATTGATTGATAATTAGAAGTACGAATTGCTCCTCGAAGCCGACGAGAGTAATATCTCAATTGTCGTTTTAGACGAAGAGTTTGAAAAGAAAGCAAAATTTTACCTGAATTAATAGGAATAACAGGAACAAAACGATGAACAGCTTCAAGAAAAGTATTATTAATGCTCACAGAAATGTTTTCCAAGGAGTCAGGAGTCATATTGCTATTAGCAGAGATTTGAAGACTATTAAATTGAGAAGTTATGAATTTATTAAAACCTGAAATATTAGTATGATTATATAAATAAATAGAGTCAGAAATAGGTGGAGTACGACCAGAAATAGAGAAAGATATATTTAATGTAACGGAAGTGTGATCAGAGAATGTAAAACGCTGTGTAACAAAAGGATTTTTGTGAAGAAATGTGTTGGAAGTAAAAAAGAAATCAATAAATGAACCTTCAACAGAGCGAAAACATGTAGGATTACTAGAAAAATAAGTAGAAAACTGCGGATTTTGTGACAAGAATAGAGAAAAACTGCTACCAAGAAAATTTGTTGAAAAATTGCCAACGTTTGGAAGTCTGGCATTGAAATCACCACCACATATAAACAATGAACCTAAATTCAGAAAAAAATCAAAAAAATTCGGACTTAATCTATGCAGAGGTGGAATATAAATTGAGACTACAGTGAGCCATTCACTATCAACAAATATATCAATCAAGGCAGCCTCAAACATCACGTTACTAACTTTTCGAAAATTTTGAAACGGAATGTGATTTCGCAAAAGAATAGCAACACCTCCTCCATTGCGGCCGATTCTATCACTACGAAAAATATTAAAATTAGGAAAACTGTAAAATTTATCAGGCTTCAGATTAGTTTCAGATAAAAGAAAAATATCTGAAGCACATTCTTCCATGAAATCTGAAAATAATCGATACCTACCAGGCGAGCACAAAGAATTTACATTGAGAGCTGTAATGCAATTAACTGTCATCTGCAAAAAGTTTATTCAGTATTTTTTCTTGATTACTCATCATACGAATAATCAGTTTAAAGAGATCATCTTGACTATGCGAAGCAGAATTGGAGGTATTTGCACGCACAGCATCAACGAAAGATACACCCGGACGTAAACCCGAATTACTTTTAATATTGTTATTGACCTTAAAACTATTTGCCGATGATGAACTCAAGTTATACCTACTGGATTTAGTTTATGTATTTCGTTTTTGAATTACCGGCAAAATGCTTTTGTTGAAATAAGTGCATTCACTCTGATTATTTGCAGAGAACCACGATGACATCCAGCAGAAGTATGAAAATAAAGTTGACAGTTGGAACATTGAGTTACTGATTTAGATTTAAATACAGTAAATTTAATAGAAACTCCCAACAATGCATGAACACTGTTGAAAATTCCTTCATCAAAGTCCCCAGGAACAACAATTTTAAACAATGATAAATCTGGAGCATTCTGTCGCATATATCCAGTTTGGAAGAGAAACACCTCAGTTAATTCAGGAAATCCAGCACGCAAAAGTTCATTTTTAATATCATTTACCGAAAAGCCAAAAGTTGAATTTAGGCCCCGTAAAACAAAGCACTTACGTTTTTCAGTCCTGGCCAGATAGGTGTGGTAAGAATACCCAGCTTTTCCGAACGTTTCTTGGATTTTCTGCCGAGATTCGATATTGATTGGGAAAACACGGGCACCAGTGCCGTTGTTTTTTAGCTTTATAGAAAATAAATTAGCCCCAATATCGCTGGATAACTTGCTGTCTAGAGCTGGAAATCCACCAGCAGGAAAATCCACCTGGACAGGCGGAATCTTTACATTTTTATCCTTTTTTCCGCGATGGCAAACAAAATTCCAGTTATTGCCCTCACTCATGAAATCAACATCAGAATCATTCACATCATGTTGCTGTTGTTGTTGTTGATGTTGATGTTGTAGTTCTTGGTGTTGTTGATGTTGTCGTTGTTGATCTTGTTGTTGTTGTTGATGTTGTTGTTGTTGATGTTGTTGTTGTTGTTGATGTTGTTGTTGTTGTTGTTGTTGTTGCTGTCGCAGATGATGCGGCTTTATTTTTCTTTTTGGACTTTCACTGCCAAGCAGCAAGTTAAGTTTTTCGTTGAGGCGCTTGACCTCGTCCTCCAGTCGGAGAATTAGCGCATCCTTCTGGTTCAGCTCCTCCCTGAACCTCTCGAGCACCAGCCCATCCACAAGGGTAGTAGTGCCTTCAGCACTACTAGCCATTGTAGCAGCAAAGATTCAAAAAAATTTCAAAATCAGAAAAAATAAAATTTTTTTTGAAATTTAAAAAAAATAAAATTTTTTTTTGAAATTTAAGAAAAAAAAAAATTTTTTAAAATTTAATTTTTTAAGACGACTATTCTGATTAAAATTTCAATCAAAAATCAACCGTAAAACGTTCCTTTATCCAAAAATTCAAAATAATAAAAAAAAAAATTTTTCGAAATTCAAAACGAATTGAAATAATCGATATTTAATTGACGAAAATTTTATTTTACAACTAAATAGTAGTTTGTTATAGTGTAAGAATATTAACCCTGCTAGTCGTAAAAAAGGAAGATAACAGTTTTGTTCTTTTAACCCAAAAACGCCTGTGCAATAAGATACTCATAAAATTTATTAATTTAGAATCCGAACCCATGGCTCGATTTCGTCCATTTTCAACCCAACCCTACTAAAACTCTATTTTTTTCAACGTAGCCTCCAAAGTATACGGTTATTAAAAATTTTTCGAATTCGCACAACGGGAACTTCTGGTCGGAGGGAATGGTTTAATCTTATTATTGTTTTTATTAATTTTAAATTAAAACATAAATTATGATGGTAACACCTGAGAATAATCCTCAAAGACACAGACCTTTTTACTTATTATAATTTTATGGCCTAACGTTAGGCTATATCTCCTCCGGTCCATAAATGCCTGAATAAAAGCTTAAAAAAAGATCAACCTGAGTCAAAACTGACTTATCCATACAACTTCCGTCTAAACTTTGATTCATCTATCTGTCAAATAGAGATACGGAACTATATTACAAACGGATAATGACTTTTAACAAACCTTTTTCGGTTCATGTATATACCTGGGTCTATGAACTACTTGTAAAGCAATAATTGTCAAAGCATTAGAATTCTGAATTTTTTCTAAGAAATAGTTTTTTTTTATTTTAGTTTTAATTCACAAAAATTATTGACTTGCGCTATTTAAAGCATTTCTCATTAAATTGAATTGAAAATGTTATGGAATAGACGTAACATTCTATACTAGATAAAAAAGACACAAATAGGTTCTAATTGTCTAACATTTTTATTTATTAGTTTATCATAACATTCACTAAGCCGTTGATTACTCGGCAGTAGCTATTGCATAAGGTTATGAAATATAAATGCACAAATGTTAACTATTTATTAATTTAATTAATTATTTATCTATTTTTATTAAATCTTGTTTTATATTACGATATAATTATACAATTTTACGATATTTTTTTATTGGATATGATCTGACCGGGGTTTGAACCCGAGACCTTCCACATGAAAGGCGGCTTCTTTACCACTACGCCGTTGGTCAGATTATATTTAAATTTAGTTAAATTAAATTGATTCGAATTCGTAATAAGAGTTTTTAAGGGTTCCATATTTTTTTTCAATCGCTTCAAGGAGTATTCTAAAAGTAATATTTACTCTCCAAACTATTTACTTATGATGCTATTGGAAAAGCTTCAAACGCCACCTATTAGAACTGTGTGTAGTTCCTATAGGTAGGGTGACACTTTAAGACACCAAAAACACTACCCGTTTTGAACAAAACTTTAAGGTGGAATCTGGTCCTGTGATACACATTTGCAGTTTGATTTCGAGGAAAAGGATGTGAAACGATTTTTGGGAATTCAGGAAACTTAAATTTATAGGATTATGGGGAATGGAGAAAAGTGGATTGGATATCTATAAGAGATATGATAGTGTTCTTTTTAAATATATCAAAATCGTACACATAACTTGAAGGAACACATTAATTTGATTATAGTTCAAAAACCACGATGAGTGCACGACAAATGAATTTCCATAAGCAGTGTTATACTACATTGTTAGTTATCTATGTATGTATGGATAGATGAACATAATGTTGCCATTCTCTGTCCTTTTGGAAAACTTTGAGTAGAGGCATTAACTGTTCCATTTCTTTCAAACAGCTGTTAGCCCCATGAAGATATCTATAAAACAGAGTCAAAGACCAACTGTATGTCGATAACCAAGTGAAATGAGTGTTGAATAATTCGAATTTTAATTTAACCAGTTACTGCAATGTTCCGCTAAATTTCTGTACATACACTTGTTCGAACCTTAGAATATGTCTACATTTTAAGTGACGTTTATGTTTAACTCTTACATACTTTTTTATACTTACCTCTTACAGATTTAGCGGTTCTTGACTCGTTTTTCAGAAGTTGGAAAGTAGCATTAATTTTATTTCATTTTGCTGATCTCATATTAAAAATATTTTGTAAAGTAGCCAGCATAATGTCTAAACAAATACTACCAACAAAAGTAATAAATTTTATTTACTTATAGTTCTCATAGGAATTTATTCTATTCACCAAATTGACAAAAATTTTAAAATGACCAAGATTTATGTTTTGTTTGCGTTATAAAGTTTTTTTAAAGATTTATAGTGACCTAATATTGGCTCAAGAAAATTTCATTTAAAAAAAAGAGAGAAAACTATATAAGATTTTATTTTCAAGTTTATGCAAACTAAATCTAAAATCAATTCTCAGGGGGTAATTCATCACGATTTCAAACTTTTTTATCGGGTTTTAAAATTCAGAACAATTTATCTTCGTTGACAGTGACAGGATTTGTTCTTTTTTTAGTACTTTGTTAAATATATTCAACTGTTGATAGTGTTTAATGTATTCAATATTAAAAATATCTTCAGTATTTAACATATGGTGATTTATTCACCTTTAAGATTTGACCAAACAAAATGATTTATGCAACAGTTTCTATCAAAATATTTTCGTTTAATTTCCCAAGATTAAAAAATGTTGAACACAAAAACATTTTTTGTATTTTTTTAAATTGCTTAAATCTTTGTTTTGGACAACTCAAAGACAATTGAATAAATTTATAATCATATAGAAGGTAGATCTATACAAATATGTGAAGAAAACTTTTTCACAATGAACTGGGATCCTCTTTTTTGTTTAAACCTTATTCAATAGTACATCATACTAACACACCCGATTCGACTATATAAAAAAAGCCCCCAAGAAAAAAGTACCCAAATTCGACTTAATCACAAAAACCGAACTATTTAAATATTCGGCTGTCCCAAGCAAAAACACAGTAATTGATTTAAGTATACTTTCGAGAAATTAAGCATAACACTAAATTTTGAAGCCTCACAACATCTCTTAAAAATTTGTGGTCTATGTAATTTTTTCTTATAAATTGAATGAGTATGCTTCTTTTTAATACCATTTCGATTCGATTACTCTTAATTTTGCGTAATTCCGAAAAGCTTTTTTGTTTTAAATGGGTATTATTGAAAATTTAAGCGAAGAAAACCAGGTAAAAACACAGTATTTGAATTTACTGTGTTTTTAAAGTAAAGCAAGTATTAATTTAATAATTAAATCTCAAAACAAAAACACAGTAGGTATTGCCTTTTACATTATCATAAAAGAAAAATTATTAAAATTTTTAAATCACTATATAAAACACTTTATTAAAATATAAAAATTCATTAAAATAAAAATTAAAATTAGACAAAAATAATTCATCTGAAAATAAAAACTTAACAAAAATAATTCAGTCTTATCTACTAAGAAATTATAAAAAATAATTAATTATAAAAAATGTAATTTAGATTAATTAGTACAAAATATTATGTAATTTGTTATTCTTCTACGTTATTGGTGTCAGAAGTAACTAAGTCTTTTGATGTTTCAGACTCATTTAGATTATTCCAAATTAAACAAGCTTTTTGATTATTGTTTCCTTTTTTTTTCTGCACACCACGGTGTTCGATTAAGCATGGAACGTTGTTTATATTTTATTTTTTCTTTAGAAAGTCCAGTAACTTGAAATTTTCATCGAAATCGTTTATATATTTAATTGTTCGGCATCCTTTTGTAAATTTTACTTCCACCAAATTGCACAATTTAAAATTTGTCAAGGAATCTTCAATATTTTTCTTTTTCATTAAAGACCGTTTACCTGACTTGATGAAACTGTTCCAATTTTAAAATTCGTAAATTTTTACGTGAACTTTCTATTGCCTCGCATAGCTCTTGGAAATCATAAATATTTCGCTTCCTGCCTATTTTTTTTTTCAGAGTTCCCATGTACTCCATCAGCACTCATATGTGTATGACCTTTAGTAAGGAATTTAAAGCGAACTTCATCTGGACCGTTTGGTTGGTTTACAATATTAACCAGCGCAGAGAAAATCACCCAGTTTTTGTTTTGCGCTGTACAATTTATTACATTAAAAATAGAGTACAAAAAACAAGTAAACATTGAAAAAAGAGAATTAAAAAAAAACAATTTAATTTTGTTAGTTACTGTGTGTTTGCTTGGGACAGTCGCTTTGTGATTACACAAAACCGAACTATTTTTCACTTTTAAAACACAGTAAGTACAAACACCAAATTAGAACGCAGTAACTCATTGCAATTACTGTGTTTTAATTTGGGATTTGTTTGTTACTGTGTTTTGAACTAGGAATCGTGATGTAAACAATGCACTTACTGTGTTTTGGAAGCATCATTTTTACTCACTGAGGGTTCAGATCGTAAAAGTGACAATGTACAATGTTAGGAAACAACATAGTAAGTCCATTTTTGCTCTTAACTCGAATTTGATCATATTGTTAGTTACTGTGTTTTTGCTTGGTACAGCCGTATTCTTTACGCTTTAAAAAAAAAAGTTTTTATTGAAAATCTAAGACCGTTCTACATGTTATAAGACCTAGTGCTTTTCATAAAATTTAATTTATAGTTTGTTGAATTCATTAAGGTCAATTATAATAATAAGAATTTATAATAATATATTACCACTATTTTCAAAATTTATTTTGTTAGCCAAATAGGTTAAAAGAAGCAAAAAAAATAAGAAACAAAAGTCAATGAAATATTGAGTGTGCATGAAGCATCATCAACTACATACAGAATTAGATGCTCCTGTTTAAAATTTTAAATTTAATTATCGAATAAAATGTGACAGTTTTTAAAATGATGATGATATCAAATTGATTTAAGTATTTGTAGATTAAACCATTTTTATACTAATCAATTAAATGTCATGTATATATAACTCAAATCAAATTTTATTTTTTTATTTCAATTAAAGATGTACGAATAAGAAACTGAGAATTCACGTTCCGAAAATTTTTTCTACTTTTTGGTTTTTAGCATAAAAAGAATTTAAAAAGAATTCAATTTTCTATATTAATTATTTTAGTAGAATACTAAAAACTAAAAACGTTAGAATCTAAAATTAGATTAATTTGTATTCTATTATGAAAGAGTGATAAACTATTTGAATGTGAGATGCATTTAATTTTTTTTAAATTTGTATAATATTTATATTATTCATCAAATTTATTCTATTTTTCATTCATTGTCTTTTTTATTTGGTATAAAATGTTAAAATAAAAATAAAATAAAACGAGGAAGAGTGTGGTAAAGTAGACTGTGTCAACTCTGGGATACCCGTATGACCGTTATATACACATTATATCATTTGTAAACATTAATTACTCCTTTAGTATATAGAGGCATTGAACCAAGCATAAAATATACAAAATTATAAGGAATAAACTAATACAATTTCTTTTCCATTTTTCGCAATATTAAAATGCATTATGCATCTCAGAGGTTTGAAAATGAGTTTCAATATTAAAGAATAAACGGTTAAAAAATTACCAAATTTATTGAAAACGCTTAAAATATTGAAAATATTATTGAATTATAGATAATTATTCCAAAATTCTTTTAATACTTTTAATAATAATTATATTATTATTAAAATATTTTTTCTATGAATATAAAGCTATTTCGATGCTGTCATTTGTATTATTTATAAGATTTAAATCGAATAATGATGATTCGAAGTACATGAACCGCATCAGCATCGAAAATCGATTTAGAAAAGCTTAAAATATTCTGGTTAAAGCGTAGTGTTCTTGTCACAGAGATTGTTGGAAACAGAGTAACTAACTTTGCAATTAATAACAGTAGAAATCTGAAAATTAAAATCCGAATTTGATATTCTCAATGCGGCTAGCATTTTTAAAAAAACTGCCATTAAAAGTTCTCAATACGATTGCTCGGAAACTAATCTGAGTATGAGCTTAAATTGAAAATTAACTGCAAGTAATTGAAGAAGTATCTTAGCCATGCCAGACAATTTTCGGGATAACTTTTGGGCTAAATTTTTTTTTTCTTTAAATTTCCGATGCAATTTATATTTGAAGTTAGCAACTCAGTTGTTAACAACATTCGCCTATATATTTGGTACAAAATCAACTAAAACGGGAAAAAAATTCAATATTATGATTTTTTGTAGTTTTACTGGAGCCTTGCTAATTAACTTTAATTTTGTTTTTCATATTTTATATGAGCACTATCAGCATTATATTTATATATTTAAAAAATGTCTATAAGTTGATTAGTTTTTGTCTTTTTTGAACTGCAAAAAATGTAACATATGCCAAAATGCTTATAAAATTGATTAATATTTAATAAGAAAAATACAAATAAATTTATTTTAAAAAAAATTTTTTTTTTAAATGAGGGTTCAAAAAAAATTGTTCCATGATGGACATTTGAAAAAAGAAGATACAAAACATAGTATTCAACAAACATTAATTCTATTTTGTTGCAAAAACGTAGTTTATT
Organism: Dolichopus griseipennis; assembly: GCA_963082915.1. Classification (NCBI taxonomy): domain Eukaryota; kingdom Metazoa; phylum Arthropoda; class Insecta; order Diptera; family Dolichopodidae; genus Dolichopus; species Dolichopus griseipennis. The sequence goes on along the minus strand of CAUJBZ010000053.1, from coordinate 33,251 downwards.
TCTCCTACACTTCATAGAGCTGTGTATGAAATTCAAATTTATTCAAAAATCATATTGCTTTAGCAAAAACTAACTAGTAAATGTGTTGCAAAATTTGATGACACAAAAATTTATCAGAGAAGTAAGAATACTGACTATCAAATCTTTCTTTTTTATTTTCACAAAATTGAAATGAAAATTTTCACAAAAATCTTTTGCATAAAAAAAGTTCATATAACAAAAAGCACCTGACACAGGAAATGTATTGCAGTTCAAAACAAATCTTCACAAAAAAGAAGAAGACCAAACCTAGGTTTTCCCACTTTTTGTAGTTTTTAAAGTCAGACATCCTGCGTAGCTAAAACTAGTAAAGAGCTTTTGAATTGTTTTAAAAATTATTTAACTTTGGTCATGATCCACAAAAATATTTGAAAGATTCTAGCCTAGGCAATCTTATGTGAGTTTGATTCTTCGCTGTAAGAAAATTTCCAATTAAGTGTAAATATATTTTATGCTATAGGAACATATCTTGGACCTTAAATTTGTAGGAATAAGATAACGTATTTTCCGAAATTAAAAGAAGTGCCATGGAGAGTTAAAAAATTATTTTAAAAATATTTTTAAGAGAGAATTTTATTTTTTGAATTTTTTTTTTTTTCTAATAAAGGTAGTGAATAGAACAATAGGAGCTTTATACCAGTATGAACGTACAGGTTCATACAGGTATACGCCATTACGTTTTTAACGTAGTAAAAGGAAGGTTTAAATGAAGATGCAAAAGTATATGGATTGGATCAAAATCGAAAAGTAAATTGATCTAGCTATGTGCATCCGTCCATCTGTTTGTCAGTCCTCACAAAATAAAGCAGTTAGAATTAAAATCCTGCCAGTTTCCTCAACAGGTTTGGGAAACTGCATTACAACATCTTGTTTTATATTTCCATATAAATAAATCTAGGTATTAAAAAGTTTGCGCAACATTTGGTTAATCTAGTGCAGTGGGTTCGAGTAGCTGTCATGCGACCTCTTTTTTTATATGAGCGTTTCCTTATAGGTCCGTAATAAACTTTAGAGTCTGAAATTTTGCGAAAAGTAGCTTAGATTCAATTCTAACGTTTGTTAAAAATTTAGTTAATCTAGTTCAACGGGTTTGAGTAGCTGTTATTCAACTTCTTTTTTTAAAATTAGAATAACTTTATAAGAAATTTTAATAGCTGCCATACAACTTATACACATAGCTCAAAGTCTAATAAGTTTAATATTTGAAATTTTGAAAAAAGTATTTAATCGAAAGATATAATATAAATATTGGGTTCATATATGATGTGTATCCTAGAATTGACACAATCTATTCTAATCTCTTCTTCCTTTTTTTGCTGTATATAATTATAGTTTTGAAGATAATAAATTTTATTTTGCTTTTAAATACAAAATGAAACGTCATATTGCGTTAAACAATATTAAAAATTCATAAAATAGAATAGACAAAAAATACAACATTTTGTTGGTATGTAAATAATATCATCTAGATCCTACAAAGTTTTTGCTCTTGAAAATAGTACTTTGATTAAAATTCATTCACAAGTCTTCACTATAATTCTTTTACCATATTATATCCCTAATAGAACTTTTTTTTGTTATTATCTTCAATAAATTTAAATATTGAAAATTTAACTTTATTTTAAAATACAGTTTTCGTTTATGATAGATAAAAAATTATTTTCGTAAGCATGGAATATCAACGCTTTTATTAAAAACGAGGAAGAGTATAGTAGAGTAGAGTAGACAGTGTCCACTTTGAGATACCCGTATAACCGTTACATAAACATTGTATCATTATTATTATAAACATTAATCACTTTTGGCACAATTTCAAACATACCAGCTTTATTAGGTGTAGTGTGATGTTCATATAAAATAAGGAGTTGTATGGCAGCTACTCGAATCCTCTGCAGTAGACCAACCAAATTTTGCAGTAACTTTGGCCATTACACTAAACTTTTTTTGGCAAAATTTCAGACACCCAGCTTCGTTAGGTGTAGTTCAACGCTCATATAAAAAAAGAAGTTGTATGGCAGCTACTCGAACCCTCTTTAACAAATGGTCTGGGAAGGATGGTGGCACTTTTTTTAAAATTTTCAATCAGCAGCATAAAGAATTGACCGAGTGGTTGGGACTAAACCTCAGATTCGTTAATAATTTTTTTAACCTAAGTATTAGATAAAACGACTACAACTATTGTATAAGATTATGAATTCACAAATGCTAAATTATGTGTGCCACCTATAATTTTATACGATACAATAAATACGTCATTTACACCTTGTCAACATAATTAATTTTACGAAATTTATTTTAAATTGAAGGTAATGAGTCAAAGCTAATTTACTACTTCTTGTACTGCTTCTTATCACGTACCAAATGTCACTTTTTATGCTATTATTTTTAAAAGCCTAATAATATGCATGTATAGTTTCCCTATATATTTATTTGTTTATATGCAGTCCTGTCCCAGATGTAAAACAATAAGATAGTAATGCTTTAAAGTTCTTTATATTTTAATTTGTACCTTTTATTTCAAATTTGTGGAATGTTTAGAAAAAAAATGTAACGACTTATGTAGACTTGCGTCTAAAGTTAATAATTTTCATAATTACCAGCAACATGATAAACGATCACTAATCCAGCTGTATTAAAGAAAAATCTAGTTTTTAAAAATAAATATGCATAAAAGTACATAACAATACAAAAACAAAATATACAAAAAAGTACATAATAATATACATATTATATAATTAACCTTGATCCATGCAGTTCTAATCGCGACGTTTATAATATTAAAACATATTTATATTAATCGATTCTATTGAAATGTCAAAAATATGTAAATGTGGCTCGATTGTGTCATAATCACCAATATACTGACAGATTTTTATAATTTTGATTAAAATAATATTTACGAAATATTTTGACAGATTAAACAAGTAAACTTATGATATTATATGAATGAAAATAAATTTTCAATTGTCCCATTCTTTGTATGTGTTGACAAAGATGAGAGATTTTGTGTTTTTTGAAAAAGATTTAACTTTTAAAGTTTAATTTGTAAAAGAACAGTTCTTTAGATAAATAAAAAACATATAAGAATATTAAGAGCACAGTATGATGTTGAATTGAACATAAAAAAAATAGGTAAAATTTTTGTAAATTCAACAATATGAGAAGTTCTTAATGAAATACTGAAAGAAAATTTAAGAAAACTTAAAAGAAAATTTACTTAATTTTTTAAAATAAGTTTTGTTCGAATTTAAAACTTAGAAATAAACGAGGAAGAATATAGTTGCTCTTGTCAAATTTTAGATACCCGTGCATACCCACTATGATGTGTACAATAAAATAAACCGTTATTTATTTCCCTTAAGCAATTTATATATTTCCCTTAAGCAATCATATATTTTACAAAAAAAAATTTACAAAAAAAAAACTTCCTCCACCCTAAAAGTTGATCCGAGTGATGTCCAACTTTGTCAAGTAGCTTGCCCTGTCACTTTACCTGCCCAATTTTAATTTTATCCTCGGAGCTTCATTAGATTCATAGTTATTGAATTGAAAAATTTGTATGGCAGCTGCCCGAAAATGGGGCTGTAACATTTTGAAACTTCATATAAGTGCTCGATTCATTATATAACTAACTGTGTGTAATTTTCATCCTCGTAGTATAATTAGTTTTGAAGAAATTCATATTGGTGTAAAGAAGTTGTATGGCAGCTCCGCGAAGCCTTAGTCCGATTTTAACCAAAAACAATAGGGAACCTAGAAATTATCTAAAAATGACTTTGTGTGAATTTCAAAACTCTAGCCCTTTTAGTTTTTGAGTTATCGTGCTGACTCACGGACGGACGGACAGACACACATAGCTAGATCGATTTACTTTTCGATGCTTATCCGATACGTACCCTTGGCACTATATCTAGCTCGTCTAGATCGATGCGTTACAAACGGAGGAGCAATTTTAATATACCCGATGTCATATATGTATGCACGGGTATAAACATACAAGAATGTATTGGCTTATCTTTTCTTTCTAAAAACAAAATAATTTAAAATTATTTAAAATACTTTAATATTATTATTCTTGAATACATAGTTTACAGAAACTGCTAAATTTTCACTATGATTTCGTGAATAAACGCAACATAGTTTAACTGTTATAACACAGAATATTTATATATATGTGTACCTGAGATTCTGGATTAGGATGGTTTTTAGAGTTGGATTCAAAATCAGAGTATTCCCCTTTCACAGAATATTCATATTTGTGTATATGTTAGATTATGAATTAGGTGAGATTTTACAATTCGATTTAAAATCAGGATTATGATAGTTCCGTGACCACACGCATCTTGCGGATGAAAGTCACGTTAACTTTTTAAAATAAAACCTATCATATACAATGTTATGGCTAACTAGCGATATGACTGAAGATGGGTGAATTAGAAGAGATTTTAGAATTGGATTCAAAATCAAGATTGCCGATTTCCCAGAATATTCATATATGTGTATATGTGGAATTCTTAATTAAAAGAATTTTTAGAGTATATAAATATTCTGGAAAAAGCAGCGATACTATTTTTGACTTATCTCATGTTTAAAATATTTTTGGCTTTATTATACCCGTGCATACATATATGACATCCGTTTGTAACGCATCGATCTAGACGAGCTAGATATAGTGTCAAGGGTACGTATCGGCTCAGAATCGAAAAATAAGTCGATCTAGCTATGTGTGTCTGTCCGTCCGTCTGTGTGTCAGCACGATAACTCAAAAACTAAAAGAGCTACAGTTTTGAAATTTTCACAAAATATTTTTCAATCAATTTCTAGGTTCCCTATTTTTTTTGGTTAAGATCGGACCAAAACTTCGGGTAGCTCACGAACAACTAACCTTTTTTAACTGCGATATTTTCATACAAAAATTTGAAATTTTGCTATGAAATTACATGAATTTTGTTTTTTTGTTTTTTGTTTTTTATGTAGATAACGATTTCGAGTTAGAATTTCATATGATTTAAATGATGCGTAGTTTATTTAAGATAAGCAAAAAAGAAGAAAACGATTTTTTTTAAGTAAATGGCTTATTGATATTGATAGATTGATAGATTATGAATATGATGATTATTATCTTTCATGATGATTATTATATGAATATGATCATATGAAGTTGATTTTGCTTAAGTTTAATATATTCGTGAATTAAAAATTAATTATAAGAGATAGAATTGAAAAATTAGAGCAAGATTTTGAAATTCACACAAAACATTTTTTGAACATTTTTGAGGTTCCCTATTCTTTTTGGTTAAGACCAGATCAAGGTTTTGGGGAGCTGCCACACAACTTCTTTGCACCAATATGAATTTCTTAGGAACTGATTATACTACGAGGATGAAAATTACACACTGTTAGTTATATAATGGATCGAGCACTTATATGAAGTTTCAAAATGTTACGGCCCCATTTTCGGGCAGCTGCGATATAAAGTAATCAATTCGATAACTGTGAATCTAATGAAGCTACGAGGTTAAAATCAAAACTGGGCAGATAAAGTAATAGGACAAGTTAGTTGGCAAAGTTGGACATCACTCGCACCAACTTTTAGGGTGGGCTATTTTTTTTTTTTATGGGATAATAAGGTAATCAAAAATTATGAGATACCCAATAAGTTAAATTTTTTTTTAACTATTTTACTTTCTTATATTTTTTTTGTAATATTTATAATAGCATAGGGGAAATAAATAACGGTTAGTGGGTATGCACGGGTATCTAAAAGTTGACAAGGGCAACTATAATCTTCCTCGTTTCTTTATATTTTTGAAATTATTTTTTTTTTTTTTTAAATTTATGAAAATGAAATAAATCCGATAATTAAGAAATTATTATTTTGGTTTTATTTCAAATGTGATATTGAAATAAAGCCAAAAAAATGCAATTTGGCTTTATTTCATTTGGTCTTATTGCATGATCACATTATTTACATTTCAACTAGTTTATAGAAACTAAAAGAACATTTTCTCTGTTCAATTTTAAATCTAATAATTAATTTAGCTTTTTAAACCAATTTTCTTTGTGCGATAATGTAAAATTTATTTAAGATTTAATTCATTAAAAAAAAACAAAAAAAAAAACAAAATTAAAACAAACTTTGAATTTTGGTTATATTAGTAACGTTTGATAAAAAACAGACGCTACATAATCAATTCCCACGAAATAAGCTCAAAAATTAAAAGTTGAATTATTATTTATATTGTAGGTATTACAATTTAATTTTTTTAGTTAATAATTTCATAAATTTTGAACGGCTATGGTAAAAAGTTTTCATAAACTATCAATGCCACTTCTTTACAAATGTCATGGAGGTTTTCTGTTCAACGCACTATTATACGTTGACCTTTTACAATTGGCCGCAATTGACAAGAATGACAATTGTCCAAAATAACAATTTCACTTTATCGAATTTAACAATGTTTTTTAAAATGGGAAGTTGTGAAATTAATATTTTAGCTTCAGCTTACAGTGACAATTGACCTATTTTAATAAGACGTGAATGATATTTGTTTACAATGACAAAAAGTTCGATACACTAAAAATGATATTTTAAAATCTTTGATGACATATTCCTAGATGTCAAAAAGGTAGAACAACAATCTTAGCGTATAGAAATAGAGAAACTTAATTTTGGATTCCTTTGATCTTGGCCATAAAATACCATTATCCACTTTTTTCAAAAACTAATTTAATAAGATAAGTTCAAAAGTTCAACATGAAAAGCTCTCTTATTAAATAATGGAAGTTCAATGGGTGGCGTGGAGATTAAAATGTTTGCGCTTTAATTAAAGAGCATTAACAAGTATAATTTTTATATCAATAATAGTTTATATCATAATATAAACCTGCCATTTCGGCTGTACCAAGCAAAAACACAGTAACTAACAATATGATCAAATTCGAGTTAAGAGCAAGAAAGGACTTACTATGTTGTTTCCTAACATTGTACATTGTCACTTTTACGATCTGAACCCTCAGTGAGTAAAAATGATGCTTCCAAAACACAGTAAGTGCATTGTTTACATCACGATTCCTAGTTCAAAACACAGTAACAAACAAATCCCAAATTAAAACACAGTAATTGCAATGAGTTACTGCGTTCTAATTTGGTGTTTGTACTTACTGTGTTTTAAAAGTGAAAAATAGTTCGGTTTTGTGTAATCACAAAACGGCTGTCCCAAGCAAAAACACAGTAACTAACAAAATTAAATTGTTTTTTTTTTAATTCTCTTTTTTCAATGTTTACTTGTTTTTTGTACTCTATTTTTAATGTAATAAATTGTATAGCGCAAAACAAAAGCTGGGTGAATTGCTCTGCGCTGGTTAATATTGTAAACCAACCAAACGGTCCAGATGAAGTTCGCTTTAAAGTCCTTACTAAAGGTCATACCCATATGAGTGCTGATGGAGTACATGGGAACATTGAAAAAAAAAATAGGCAGGATGCGAAATATTTATGATTTCCAAGAGCTATGCGAGGTAATAGAAAGTTCACGTAAAAATTTACGAATTTTAAAATTGGAACAGTTTCATCAATAGAAGTCAAGTAAACGGTCTTGAATGAAAAAGAAAAATATTGAAGATTCCTTGACAAATTTTAAATTGTGCAATTTGGTGGAAGTAAAATTTACAAAAGGATGCCGAACAATTGAATATAAAAACGATTTCGATGAAAATTTCAAGTTACTGGACTTTCTAAAGAAAAAAGAAAATATAAACAACGTTCCATGCTAAATCGAACACCGTGGTGTGCAGAAAAAAAAAAAGGAAACAATAATCAAAGAGCTTGTTCAATTAATGCCAGTTAATAGGCGCTCATTTTGGAATAATCTAAATGAGTCTGAAACATCAAAAGACTTACTTTTGACACCAATAACGTGGAAGAATAAAAAATTACATAATATTTTGTACGAATTAATCTAAATTACATTTTTTATAATTAATTATTTTTTATAATTTCTTAGTAGATAAGACTGAATTATTTTTGTTAAGTTTTTATTTTCAGATGAATTATTTTTGTTTGGCTTTAATTTGTATTTTCAAATGAAATTTTTTTGTTTAGTTTTAATTTTTATTTTCAATGAATTATTTTTTTTTGTTAAGTTCTTATTTTAATGAATTTTTTATATTTTAATAAAGTGTTTTATTGTTATAGTGATTTAAAAATTTTAATAATTTTTCTTTTATGATAATGTAAAAGGCAATACCTACTGTGTTTTTGTTTTGAGATTTAATTATTAAATTAATACTTGCTTTACTTTAAAAACACAGTAAATTCAAATACTGTGTTTTTACCTGGTTTTTTTCGCTTAAATTTTCAATAATACCCATTTAAAACGAAAAATCTTTTCGGAATTACCCAAAATTAAGAGTAATCGAATCGAAATTGTATTAAAAAGAAGCATACTCATTCAATTTATAAGAAAAAATTACATAGACCACAAATTTTTAAAAGATGTTGTGAGGCTTCAAAATTTAGTGTTTTGCTTAATTTCTCGAAAGTATACTTGAATCAATTACTGTGTTTTTGCTTGGGACAGTCGATTTGTATACCTATAAGACCTGAAAAGGAAAGGCCAAATCACTCACTTACAACATTGAATGTTGTATGGGATTGTTCATACATAAATAAATAAATAATGAAAAATTAGATAATATTAAAAATGGTTACTGTTCTCCAAATTTTACGATTTACAAATTTCTTGAACTTACTTTATTTCGTTGGAATTTATTTCATAGAACCTTAGAAAAAACTACTAAAAAAAATAATTTACTGACGAATATTTTAACAAAAAATGGGTTGGAAATCGGAATAAGAAAAAAATCATATAAAAATAAGAAAATGTAATAAATCTTAAGAATATTCGATTTCCAATTATCGCAGATAAAGATTTTTTGATTTTTTTCTAATGGATGCAAAAATAAGAAAAAGAAGAAAACATCAAAAATAAAATATCTTTTTGCCAATTTATCAATTTATTTCAGTGCAGTTTGATGTAAATAATATTATTTATTCCACCCAATCAATGCAATTGAATGATTAAATATTACCAAATACGTACATTAGATACATATGTTTTATTAGTTTTATTCAACTATAGTGTACGTATACAACTATATTATAATTTATTTTTATACCCGTGCATACATATATGACATCGGGTATATTAGATTTGCTCCTCCGTTTGTAACGCATCGATCTAGACGAGCTAGATATAGTGTCAAGGGTACGTATCGGCTCAGAATCGAAAAATGAGTCGATCTAGCTATGTGTGTCTGTCCGTCCGTCCGTCCGTCCGTCTGTGTGTCAGCACAATAACTCAAAAACTAAAAGAGCTACAGTTTTGAAATTTTCACAAAATATTTTTCAATCAATTTCTAGGTTCCCTATTTTTTTTGGTTAAGATCGGACCAAAACTTCGGGTAGCTCTCGAACAACTAACTTTTTCAACTTTTTCATACAAAAATTTGAAATTTTGCTATGCATCTTGTATTTAACATGAAATTATATGAATTTTGTTTTTTTGTTTTTTTTGTTTTTTTTTTGTAGGTAACGATTTCGAGTTAGAATTTCATATGATTTAAATGATGCGTAGTTTATTTAAGATAAGCAAAAAAGAAGACAAAGATTTTTTTTAAGCAAATGGCTTATTGATATTGATAGATTGATAGATTATGAATATGATGATTATTATATGAATATGATTATATGAAGTTGATTTTGCTTAAGTTAAATATATTGGTGAATTAAAAATTAATTATAAGAGATAGAATTGAAAAATTAGAGCAAGAGTTTTGAAAATCACACAAAACATTTTTTGGACATTTTTGAGGTTCCCTATTCTTTTTGTTTAAGACCAGATCAAGGTTTTGGGGAGCTGCCACACAACTTCTTTGCACCAATATGAATTTCTTAGAAACTGATTATACTACGAGGATGAAAATTACACACTGTTAGTTATATAATGGATCGAGCACTTATATGAAGTTTCAAAATGTTACGGCCCCATTTTCGGGGGGCTGCTATACAACTTCTTTGCACCAATATGAATTTCTTGGAAACTGATTATACTACGAGGATAAAAATTACACACTGTTAGTTATATAATGAATCGAGCACTTATATGAAGTTTCAAAATGTTACGAACCCGTTTTCGGGCAGCTGCCATACAAAGTAATCAATTCGATAACTGTGAATCTAATGAAGCTACGAGGTTAAAATCAAAACTGGGCAGATAAAGTAATAGGACAAGTTAGTTGGCAAAGTTGGACATCACTCGGACCAACTTTTAGGGTGGGCTATTTTTTTTTTTTTATGGGATAATAAGTTAATCAAAAATTATGGGATACCTAATAAGTTAAATATTTTTTAAACTATTTTACTTTCCTATATTTTTTTTGTAATATTTATAATAGCATAGGGGAAATAAATAACGGTTAGTGGGTATGCACGGGTATCTAAAAGTTGACAAGGGCAACAATAATCTTCCTCGTTTTTTTGTAATATTTATAATAGCATAGGGGAAATAAATAACGGTTAGTGGGTATGCACGGGTATCTTAAAGTTGACAAGGGCAACTATAATCTTCCTCGTTTCATTTAAAAGTTTTCAAAGAAATTTTAAGAGAAATTTAACTATATAGTTTTACATCAAATTTTACTAAAAAAAAATGTTCTTCAATTTTTATTAAACTATGATCATTCGAGATGTTTTCCGAAATTTGTTTGAAGATATTATTGATTTTTGACTATTTAATATAATATAACTATATAATATAAAATTTATTATTATTTAAAATTACTTAAAATACGCAATCTTTACAGCCTATACAAAACAATATTTCTTAAAAGTTAAATTAGTGTATTATGTATAGGGTCGTACTTGGTTTCTTACCTAGAAAAAACTTTTCCTTACAAATATTTTTTTCTGTATATCGGAATATCAAAGAAAAGTAACAGCTTTAATCAATATGTATTAAAAATTAAAATTAAAAATGTTCAAATTGAAACATGGAAATCTAGTGATTTAAAAGAATATTGGTACTTAAATTAACAAAGCATAAGTAAAGATATTGGAAAAGTACTCAGTACAATTGAAATACTTCACCTGGTTTCCTTGGTACTGGAAAAAATATTAGTATGTACCAGTAAAAATACTGGTACCCTTATCCAGTATTTTCCCATTATCAACCAGTACTTACCAGTTTCAGCCAGCAACTTTCCGAAATTAATCAATACATAACTGTATCAACCAGTACTTATCAGTATGTATCAGTACTTACCAGAAATAACCAGATACTTACCAATATGAACCAGTACTCAACAGGAATAGTAATTCAATTTCATTGAATATTTTCAAAGTATCGGTATTGGTTTGGTACTTAAAAATCACCAGCTTTGGAAACAAGAAATTTAATAAATTTGTGCTTTAAAGTAATTGAAACAATGTAATTGAAAACAACGGATAAATATTTAAAATCTTGGGACTCTAGTATCCTATTAGTAGTTTTACATTTACGAACTCATATGTTTTTATTTACAGTAGCAATCAATATCAATAAAAAATTAAATAGTTTTTAATTTTAATATTAATATTATTTTTTATATTTCAATGGTATATACATAGTATATAACGATACTAATCAACTATTTATATAATATAACTATATAATATAAAAACAAAAAATTTTTTGATTACTTAAAACCATTAACATCAGGATAATTTGATTTTGCTTTAATATCTTAATAGGGAGGAGGGACGAATATTTACTTAAATTTCTCAAATTTTAACAATATTGTAATTAATTACAAAGTTTTTGCAACAATAATATGTCTGGTATTTTGAAGAATCTACATTTCAGAATTTTGTTTTTACGCTTAAAGTAATAGACAAAATATCAATTTTTTATTTTAAAATAATATTTTTGATATTTATTACAGTTGTCCATCGTTCATTCACCTGGCTATCTGATTATAAACCTACTATATAAGCTGTTGGTGATATATCAGTGTAATGCCATATAATGTATATATTTTTAAGAAAATTGGTGAAGAATATTATTCTATTATATCTTATTATATCAACTAGTAAAAAAGCCTGTCGGACGACAGGTATAATTTTAATTTCTCTTTTTATATATAATCTTTTTTCCTGCTATTGCGTTGCGCTACTGAATCAATAAAAGGAAATTCGTTAACTAAAGAACATTAAGTTAACATTATAATAATTTGTTTTAGTTTTGTAAGTGATAATAAAATAGAAGTATACATCCTAAAGTGTTAAAAATTTCTTTATACATTTATACATTTTTATTTCAATTTTCTGTATCTACCTGTTAACAGATTTCTCATACGTTTTGATTTTTTTCTTTTCTGTTCATAATTACATTTTATAAGTTTCATTTTTATACCCGTATGACTATATAGTCAAAGGGTATAATAAATTTGCCATTACGTTTGTGACGCAGAGAAGGAGGGGGGGGGGGGGTAGATATAGACTCAAGTGTATGGATCGGATTAGAATCGAAAAAAAATCGATTTAGCTATGTATGTCCGTCCGTCTGTCCCTCCGTCCGCACGATAACTCAAAAACTAAAGGAGCTAGGATCTTGAATTTTTCACAAATTCGTTTTTTTGCAATAGCCGTCATCGCTATTTAAATCCAGCCATTTTGGTCCGTGGGTTCGGGTAGCTGCCATACAACTTCCTTTTTTATATGAGTATTTCTCTGTACCTATTACACCTACGTGTCTGAAATTTTGGCAAAAGTAGTTTAGTTTTATGGCCAAAGTTTCTGCAAAATTTGGTTGGTCAACTGCAAAGGGTTCGAGTACCTGCCATACAACTTCTTATTTTATATGAGCATTACTCTATACCTATTGAAGTTGGGTGTCTGAAATTTTGCCAAAAATAGTTTAGTGTAATGGCCAAAGTTACTGCAAAATTTGGTGGCTCTACTGCCAAGAGTTCGAGTAGCTGCCATACAACTCCTTCTTTTATAAGAGCATTACACTACACCTAATAAATCTGATATGTTTGAAATTTTGCCAAAAGTAATTAATGTTTATAATAATAATGATATAATGTTTATATAACGGTCATACGGGTATCGCAGAGTTGACACAGTCTACTCTCCTACACTCTTCCTCGTTTCTTTCTCTTTTGTATGTAAGGATTTGTAATTAGAAGTATTTTACATGTGTGAATAACACTTAACATTAACAGAATACATTTTTTTTTGTATGTAGTAGCAACTTTATAGGAAAAAGACCTTAGAGAACATCTTTATGCCAAGGATTATGGCACTCTCTCAATACTTGTCTAAGGATTATGGATGACTCTCCAAGGATTATGGATGTTTCTCCCAGTAATTTATCGTTTTTTCTTTGTCGCACAAATAGGTAGTATTTTTGTATCTTCTGCCTATGCTCTAACTTTTGCCCAGTAAATTGTTGTAATGAAAATTAGCCTTTAAAAAGCAGCAGCGTCTTTTATTATATTTATAAAAAATTTTCTGTATCTACTTGTTAACACATTTCTCATACGTTTTGATTTTTTTTTTTTCTGTTCATAATTTACATTTTATTTTTTCTTTCTCTTTTGTATGTAAGTATTTGTAATTAGAAGTATGTTACATTACATGTGTGAACAAAACTTAACATTAACATAATTAAAAGCAGCAGCGTCTTTTATTATATTTATAAAAAATAAAAACTACATACTGTAGTAATAGTTATTAGTTCTGTAAGTGATATTTAAATAAAAGTATGTATACATACTGAAATGTAAAAAATTTCTTTATACGTTTTTTTTAAAAATTTTCTGTATCTACCTGTTAACAGATTTCTCATACGTTTTGATTTTTTTTTTCTGTTCATAATTTACATTTTATAAGTTTCATTTTTTCTTTCTCTTTTGAATGTAAGTATGTATTTGTAATTAGAAGTATTTTACATGTGTGAATAACACTTAACATAACATAAGAGCACGGTGGTCAGCAGCAGCAGCAGCAGTTTGTCTTTTATTATATTTAGATAGATAGATGTATCCTATTAAACCAACCTAAAAAATGTGTGAAATACATTCAAGATATAATCAGCTTTTCTTTTTGCATTATGTGGTTTGGATTAGTAAAGTCACATTATTTTATATGGAAGTTCCCTCCTTCTGGTCCAATTTTCCGATCTGCAGAGGCGTTTTATATTTTGGCTAAAAAGAATTTCACACCAGATTTCATTAAAATCGGTTGAGATTATGATTAATTATTAGAACTAGTGTTTCCCGAAACTTCAGAAACTTTAGACCCCGTTATAATAGAATCAATTTATGAATGTAACTTTTCATAGGTACCCACTAATAGTCTATGCCTATTTTGAACTTAGAACTGGGTTCTCAAAAGGTCTCGTGTTTTTGTATGGGAACCTCTGGATCTCGCGGTCCGTTTTGGCCCATCTATGAACTTAACCTTATTTTTGACGAAGCAAATATTCCTGCCAAATATCATTAAAATCGGTTGAAATTTACATGAGAACATACACATATACATCCTCGCATACACACATGCTCTGGAGAACTCTAAAAAAAAGCTAAAAGGGGATAACCGCAGTATCTTACAAATGGTTTTGGAATCTTAAAATTATTCAGAGGACTAAAGATATTATGCTACTTTATTTATTTTAACATTTATGAGATGTTAGGGGGCAAAAATAGATAATTTAAATTACTTTAGTCATATGGATCTAATAAACCCTTCTGATGTCAATATTTTAGAAATATGAACTAAGAGTTAATTTTAAAATATTATTTTGTATAGAGTGATACAAATTTGCAAAATTGGAGGCTATATGAATTATCTAATTTGTAAAGTGATTTGTTTAATATCGATTTTTCATAAACTTCCGACTTTATTCAAGATTCAATACACAAGTACATTGATATAAACACGATACTTAAAAGAGAAATTTATTAAAGCTTAAAATACCAAATATAAAATTACAAATTTCCTTTAAGGGTTTTAGATAAGTTTCTATTGAAAAGTAAGGTGAAAGCATTTTTTCAAAATCAACTCAAGTCTTTCAAAATAATTTGATATAGCAAATTCAATTTCTTAAAAACAGAAAATGCACTTAAAAAAAACCAAAGTAATAATATTATGTTCCTTAAGTAATAATATCTAATTTTAGATTGCTTTTATTGGGAGAATAAAAATGTAAATCGATTTTCAAGGAATTATATTGTTTAAAAATTAATACGAATTGATGTTGTTTGAAATCACATAGAACGAGTTAATTATAAAGAAATTAATACCTTGTGATATACCTAATTCAACTATTGGAATTGAAAGATAATGTTAAATTTGGTTTTATTATTAAAATCTTCAAAAATATAAGAAATTTTAATGAAATATTATTGTATTAAACTTGATATTTATAACAGGTTAAATTTCAAGATTTTAATTAAATAACATGATTTTCATCAAATTGTTAAAAAAAAACGAGGAAGAGTGTAGAAGAGTAGACTCTGGGATACACTGGGATACCCGTATGACCGTGATATAAACATTATACCATCCGGTTAATTACTTTAGGCAAATTTCAAACATACAATTTTATTAGATGTAGTGTAATGCTCACATAAAAGAAGGAATTGTATGGCAGCTACTAGAACCCTCTGCAGTAGATCAACCAAATTTTGCTGAAACTTTGGTCACAAAACTAAAGTACTTTTGGCAAAATTTCAGACAACCAACTTTAATAAGTACAGAGTAATGATCATATAAAAAAAAGAAGTTGTATGTCAGCTGTTCGAACTCTTTGCAGCAGACCAACCAAATTTTGTAGAAACTTTGGCCATAAAACTAAACTACTTTTGGCAAAATTTCAGACACCCAGCTGTAACAGGTACAAAGAAATGCTCATACAAAAAAGGAGGTTGTAGGACAGCTACCCGAACCAATGGACCAAAATGGCTGGATTTAAAAAGCAATGATGGCTATTGAAAAAAACAAATTTGCGAAAATTTCAAGATCCAGCTCTTTTAGTTTTTGAGCTATTGTTCGGACGAACGGACATACATAGATAAATCGTTTTTTTTTCGATTCTGATCCGATCCATACACTTGAGTATATGTCTACCCCTCCTAATACTCTGCGTCACAAACGTAATGGGAAATTTATTATACCTTTTGACCAACAGTCAAACAGGTATAAAAAATGTATGCTACTTTTACACCACTCATTATTGTAAAATGTTTTCCTTTTCGTATGAAAAGGCGTATAACATTACAGGTAATATTCGGGTTCTTCCAAGTGCAGTACAAAAATAAAAGAAATATAAGCAAATAAAAAAAAAGAACTTGATTTCGAAAACCTTGATACCACCGAAGCTTTTTGCTTCTTTGAATTAACTCAATTTTTAGAACAACTGGAAGATTTTAAAAAACATTTTTTTCCTTAAAAACTTTGAAATGCATATAACACTAAACAATAGTTTTCATATACACCACTTCATTACTAAGGAGACAATATATTTTCTTTCAATTCTATAAAGTTATAAAATGATAATTTTCTATGGTGTTTTCAAAACCTTTTGTATTTAAATTTAGGGCAAAAGTGGGATCTCTAATTTTAATAAACAGTGCATTATTTCGAAAAAGAAAAACACTTTTATATATCTAACTTCTTCTTGTCCAAAATGGGTGATAATTTATAACACCACATTATATCCAAATGTTGTTTTCTAAAATTTAAATATTTTGAAAAAAAAACCTGGACCCATAAAACTTATAATTATAATTTTGCTGTCCTTATAATATAATATGAGTATTATTTCATGTGGGTTCTATAGAGCTGCAACATTTTTCTAAGTTAACGAAAAGTGGAGATGTAATACAAAAAAAAACTACTAGTTCCTTTCACAGCATTAATTTCGATGAATTAGCTTTGACTGAGATCTAAAATAATTTTTGTGAAGAACTAATGATTAACTTTATAACATATTAAACTGCATGTAACTGAAGTTTACTGTAATTTATAAAGCATGAGGGAGGTTATAACCTCTGATTTAATACTTAGAAAAAAAATTAAAATTCATTTACTTTCAATTTAAAAGATAGCAACTTCAAAATAAAATATCTGTTCAATATCAAATTTAAAAATTTCCAAATCCAATTTTTTAATAATTTTTAATTGAATGATGCAACAATTTGATAATTCTAAAAAACACAATTTTTTTATAAATTCTAAATATTTAAGATTTACTTGAAGATTTATATTATATTTTTTATTTGCCAAAATAATATAAATAAATTTAATTCAATATTAAGTATTTTACATTCTACAATATTACAATAACTTATCTGAAAATTGATGATAAGAGTGATTTTATTTTACACTTCTCTAATATTGTATCTATATTATAATATAAAATTTAAAGAGAAAATACAAACCATATATTGAATATTGAATTAAATAAATTTCCAATTTACTTAATAATAATATATTTTAGCTTCGCTGAAATAAAGTCAAATGAAATATAGTCGAAATGGCCTTTTTTAGGCTTTATTTCAATTCAATATGTGAAATAAAGTCAATATTAAAATAAAACGAGGAAGAGTGTAGTAGAGTAGACTGTGTCAACTCTGGGATACCCGTACATTATATTATCCGGTACTAATACTTTTGGCAAAATTTCAAACATTCAGCTTTATTAGGTGTAGAGTAATGCTTATATAAAAGAAGGAGTTGTATGACAGCTACTCGAACCCTTTGCAGTAGACCAACCAAATTTTGCAGTAACTTTGGTCATTACACTAAACTATTTTTAGCAAAATTTCAGACACCCAGCTTCATTTGGTGTAGTGTAATCCTCATATAAAAGAAGGAGTTGTATGGCAGCTACTCGAACCCTCAACAGTAGACCAACCAAATTTTGCAGTAACTTTGGCCATTACACTAAACTATTTTTTGCAAAATTTCAGAGACCCAGCTTCATCAGGTGTAGTGTAAAGCTCATATAAAAGAAGGAGTTGTATGGCAGCTACTCGAACCCTTTGCAGTAGACCAACCAAATTTTGCAGTAACTTTGGCCATTATACTAAACTACTTTTGGCAAAATTTCAGACACGCAGCTTCCATAGGTATAGAGTAGCTGCCATACAACTTCTAATTTTATATGAGCATTACTCTATACCTATGGAAGCTGCGTGTCTGAAATTTTGCCAAAAGTAGTTTAGTATAATGACCAAAGTTACTGCAAAATTTGGTTGGTCTACTGCAGAGGGTTCGAGTAGCTGCCATACAACTCCTTCTTTTATATGAGCTTTACACCACACCTGATGAAGCTGGGTGTCTAAAATTTTGCAAAAAATAGTTTAGTGTAATGGCCAAAATTACTGCAAAATTTGGTTGGTCTACTGTTGAGGGTTCGAGTAGCTGCCATACAACTCCTTCTTTTATATGAGCATTACTCTACACCTAATAAAGCTGAATGTTTGAAATTTTGCCAAAAGTAATTAACCGGATGATATAATGTATATGTTACGGTCATACGGGTATCCCAGAGTTGACACAGTCTACTCTACTACACTCTTCCTCGTTTTAATTAGATCTGATCTGAGGGCTTAAACATATAAGACCCTACGGTTAAAAGACCGGCGCTCATCACCAAATAAATTAAATTCCAAGATAACCAACGAATATGTCAATTAAACTCCATGAACCCATGAAGTTACTGATTTTTACTCCTCAAAAAAATTTTACTTCCTCTATATGAGTTTACCTTTAGTTACAAACACCTAAATACTACCCTTTTTTATAAGGAAATATTTATACCCGTATGACTATATAGTCCAAGGGTATAATAAATTTGCCATTACGTTTGTGACCAAAGAAGAAGGGGGGTAGATATAGACTCAAGTGTATGGATCGGATCAGAATCGAAAAATAAATCGATTTAGCTATGTATGTCCGTCCGTCCGTCATCACGGTAACTCAAAAAGTAAAGGAGCTAGGATTATGAAATTTTCACAAATTAATTTTTATGCAAAAACCGGAAGCGCTATTTAAATACAGCCCTTTTGGTCCACGGGTTCGAGTACCTGCCATACAACTTCTAATTTTATATGAGCATTACTCTTTACCTATGAAAGTTGCGTGTCTGAAATTTTGTCAAAAATAGTTTAGTATAATGGCTAAAGTTACTGCAAAATTTAGTTGGTCTACTGCAAAGGGTTCGAGTAGCTGCCATACAACTCCTTCTTTTATATGAGCATTACGCTACACCTGATGAAGCTGGGAGTCTGAAATTTTGCAAAAAATAGTTTAGTGTAATGGCCAAAGTTACTGCAAAGTTTGGTTGGTCTATTTCAGAGGATTCGAGTAGCTCCCATACAACTCTTTCTTTTATATGAGGATTACACTACACCAAATGAAGCTGGGTGTCTGCAATTTTGCTAAAAATAGTTTAGTGTAATGGCCAAAGTTACTGCAAAATTTGGTTGGTCTACTACAAAGGGTTCGAGTAGCTGCCATACAACTCCTTCTTTTATATGAACATTACTCTACACCTAATAAAGCTGATTGTTTGAAATTTTGCCAAAAGTAATTAAGCGGATGATATAATGTATATGTTACGGTCATACGGGTATCCCAGAGTTGACACCGTCTACTCTACAACACTCTTTCTCGTTTTATACAAAATTGTTTTTCAGAATATTTAAGATAAAACTGAATTTTAACATATACCTAGAATATTTTTTTTTAAATAATTTTTCCCAAAAAAAAAACAGAATTGTATTGATGTTTACAAAATCTATCCTTAACATAATAGTAGATTGTTTTTTTTTTCACTAATAATATGACTATCTTAACATAAGCACGTTTCCTTTATTAATAATGATATTTTATATTATTTTTGATATAAAAAAGATTTTAAAAAAAGATTTTATAATGAAATTCTAAAACATATCAAAAATTTAAAAAATTAATATTGGTCAAAATTCCTATTAAATAAATGTTTTATACCTATATAACTTTTTATTTAAGGTATTTTTTACCTTAGAATATGTTTTTTGCTCTTACCTATATCTTTTATATTAAAAAAGATACATTTGGGGTGTTTATTGAAATATTTAAAATATAATATTCATAGAAAATAATGAAAAATTTAAATACAGTATCGCTCATAACTATAGCACCCCCTATACAAAATAATCAAATAATAATAATAAATTAAAAATTTGCACTCTTATATTGGTCAAATGGTAAAAATATATATTATATTATTTTTTAGTTTTTTCATCACTAATTTATTTTAAATTAAAATTTAAATTTACAATTCGTAAAAACTCTTAAAAAAAATAAAACAAAAACAAAAAAGACGATCTTATATAAAAATATTCAGTTCAAAACTAAAGCACCCCTCTGCAAAAATATTATAAAAATATTAAAAATAAACGCTGTTTTTATAGATTTTAGCAACTTTATCTTAAAAAATTAAATTAATATTTTGTCCAATATCCATTATTTTTGATTACGGCAGCCATTCTTTTGGGCATTGAAGAAATCAAATTATTAATAATAGTTGGTGATTCGTTTTGCCATTTCTCTTTAATTACGTTAAATAATATACTTTTATTGGCACAGTCTCTTCGATTTAAGCTTTGATCTACTATTTCCCATAAGTTTTCTATGGGATTTAAATCCGGAGATTGTGAAGGCCATTCTAAAACCTCAATTTTATTTTCTTGGAACCAGTTTTTCACCACATAACTTGTATGTTTTGGATCATTATCTTGCTGATATCGCCATTTCAATGGCATTTCTTCTTCAGCATGTGGGAGCATTACGTTATTTAAAATATCGACATACACAAAATGATCCATTATTTGTTCTACGTGATGAATTGGTTCAATACCGAACCCAGAAAAACAATCCCAGACCATAATGTTTCCACCACCAAATTTTAGTGTAGGCACGCAATATTTAGGGTTTAATCTTTGCCCTTTTGGTCGACGTACATGTCTTATACCATCCGATTTCATTTTAAATTTCGATTCATCTGAAAAGAGAACAGTGTTCCATTTGGAAATATTCCAATTCATATGTTCTTTAGCAAATTTTAATCTAGCTCTTCGATTTTTTTCTGAAATATAAGGTTTTCTTGCTGGACGATAACTTCGTAAATTAAATTCTAAAGCCCTTCTTTTAATCGTGCTGTCACTAATGTCCAAATTCAAATGTTTTCGTATATCACGCGAAGACATTGAAGGATCTTTTAAAATGGTTCTTTTGATCATTTTATCTTCTCTAATAGTTGTTTTTCTATGTCTGCCTCCAGAGTGCTTAACATCAACATTTTTTGTTTCGTTATATTTTTTAATTAATCTTGATATCACAGACCTATTTATTAAATATTTCTCACTTAATTTATGGCGAGATAATCCTCTTTCAAAATCAATAATTATTCTCCATTTCAATTCATCACTGTATATATTTCGAGCCATATTATGAGATCAATTTATTATTTTTTTAATTTTATGCTTTACTAAATAAGGTCTACATAAATACTAAATTGTAAATATTAATATTATAATTTTAATTTTTAATAATTATTAATTGTAATTATTATATTATTGTTTTAAGACATAAATGCATTTCTAAAAGTCTTATCAGTTAATTTAATCTGTAGAAATAGCGGTATTTTTAATATTTTTATAATATTTTTGCAGAGGGGTGCTTTAGTTTTGAACTGAATATTTTTATATATGATCGTCTTTTTTGTTTTTGTTTTATTTTGTTTAAGAGTTTTTACGAATTGTAAATTTAAATTTTAATTTAAAATAAATTAGTGATAAAAAAACTAAAAAATAATATATATTTTTTTACCATTTGACCAATATAAGAGTACAAATTTTTAATTTATTATTATTATTTGATTTTTTTGTATAGGGGGTGCTATAGTTATGAGCGATACTGTATATTGTTATATAAATCATATTATTAAAAATATATCAATTTCTATAAATGGGTCTATCAAAATAAAAATAATGAAAATAAAACATAATTATTTTAGAATATTTGTACATAATTGTATTTTAATATGTTTTTATTATGTAAAAATGAATTGGATTTAATTCTTTATAAAATTTTAATAAATATTTTTACTTTAAAGAAATATGAAAGCTTTTACTACTTATATATTTAAAATTTTAAAATAAAGAAAATAATTGAAAAAATCTGTCGGTCTGTATGACTTATTACAAATCTTGCACACTTTTTGGGATGAATAACTCTTTAATATATTTAAAGGGCGGTATCCCCTTTTAAACACGCGTTGAAAAAATGTGTATATAATCCATCTGCTGTGTTTCAAAAACACTCTTACTTTAAATGAATTCAAAAACAGCTTTTCTGAATATTTTGTTAACCCTTAAGTGTCAAGCAATAGCTAATTAAAAGCTTTTTAGATAAAAGTTGAAAAGGCACAAGTTACTGTAATATTTCATTAAAAATGTAGAAATAAATCGAAGATGGATTGTATAAACCTTTCTTCTTCTATAATGTTGTTTGTATTGTAAAATCTGTAAAGCTTGAGCTCAGGTTATTGTCAGGTTATTTTAATTGGGAGCCCGCTCCAAACTCATGGTATAATCTGGTCCATCGGAGCATTAATTTCTTCTTTTGACAAAAAATACATTTATAACAAATTTCACTAAAATTGGTTGAGATTTTGATAAACTATTAGAACTTGACATCCACGAAACTACGAGAATCTCTGGAATCCATGGTACTAGATCCAATAATAGCTTCGTGGGTACCCACTAATACTCTAAGTACCAAATTCGAACTCATTTCGATGGTTAGACAGTTAGATTTCTCGAACAGTCTTGTGTTTTTGTATGGAAGCCTCTCGGTCTTCTATGGTCCATCTACGAGTATATAATTAACTTTGCTTTTGACTAAGCAAGCATTCATACCAAATTTTTTCAAATGGGTTGAAATTGGGCTACACACGTCATACAAACACACGCAAATTTCAAATTTCTGGAACTTGGAAAACTGTTCGAAATTTTAAAGAGCCTGCAAAAAATAAAAGTAAATTTATTTCAAACAAGTGATGAAAAAAACCAAGAATTTTTAAAAAAGCACATTTTCAAAATAATATGGTGTTTCATACTAAGTATTTTATCGGAATATAATGTTGAAGCTTCAATATTAACATTTAATTTAGGAAATATATACGTTAGTGACTAAGTTACTGCTTACTTATAAAAACTGTAAATTTTTAATATTTAAGCCCTAGTAGCCCCTAGGTTACCAAATTTCTCAAGGATATAATCCTCACTACTCCCCTTCCCCCAAATTTTTTTAGGTTCTACGAATTAAATTGTGAATTCCACAAAAATTTGGAATTTTATTTAGAATTTTACTATTTAAGCAAAAATGGTTAAAATTGAGAGACACTTTCTTCAATTTAAAGAACCCCTTTTAAATTTAAGAAAATCTTTAACATATGTTAAAATATAATGTTGGACCTTTAAATTTTGTATATTAAGGAAAAAATATTTAAACAGGTATTCAAGTTACAGGTGTTTAAAAATACCAAAATTTCAATTTTCGAGCCCTTATAGCTACAAAACAGGGGGCGCGACAAAAAAATATTGTTAACCGACTCCTAGTAATTTCTGAGGATCTAACTCCTCCCAAAATTTCAAGACCTCAGCTTAAACCGTTCAGAAGATATGTGTGGTCAAAAATTTTGCAAAAATTGAGTTTTGCATAATGGTAAATTTAAGTACCGTATGGCAACCCTAAACATTTACTTTTTAAAATTTTATAAAGTTTATAAAACCAGCTATCGTTTGCCGTCAGATTGAAAATATATTCAGCAGAACTCTTGTTATAACAATTTAAATATAGGGCTTTTTGCAACTTTGGGGGGCTGTAGCCTCGTAACAGGTGGGCTACAGAAAAAAATTCTTCTATGAAATTTTTTTTTTTGCCCATGGTTAAAAATTCAAACTAAACCTACCCATGGTTAAAATTTCAAACGGTGTAAAAGTTTTTGTAAACATACGGACGGACGGACAGAGTGAAGCTATATAGGCACATTTTTACAAAATTTTTTGAAAATGTGCTAAAAACGTCAATTGTATCTACAAAACCAGATTTCGTCGTACAGTATTCAACATGTTCAAGAAAATTTTGGGTTAAAAAACTTCTAAATACAATAAATTATTTAAATTTAAGGAATTACTTCTGACTAAAAGTTAAATATAAAAGCTTTCTATATAGTACAAATAGGCACTTTTAGAAAATTTTATTACCAAATATATTGTGAGCACAAATTCCTTTTTATTTCAATTGGGTGCAAATGTTTTAAAAATATCGTAATATTTAACTAATAACGTTTAAATAGTTTGTAAATCGAATACGTGACTCCAATTCAAAATTTGCCGAACCGAAATAATTTATTTAAAAATTTTTAGAGTTTGAATGAAACCAAAATATAAGGAAATTATTTTAATCTGGAAATTCAAAATATATTTTTTACTTTCATGTGTAATAAAGTGCCTTAAAAAAGAAAAATTATGTAAATTCATAGAAGGATAAAAGCAAACGAGACAAAATCCATGCATGTTACATTTAAGTACAAGAAGAAATGAAACTTTTTACCAGTTAAAAAATACAGGAAAAATTAGTGACGTGGTTGATTTGTTCTTTATAGTGGAATAACCCTTGAACTTGCGGAAACTATAATGAAATAAATACAAAACAACGTTTTTGATTATTAATTGAAAAACCAAGTTTGCACCTGAAAATTGTACAAAATTAAAACTAAGCCCCATTAGGACAGATATCTATAGAGCTCTTGTTAAGAATTTTATTAAAATACTAGCTAATACCCGGTGCGCGTTGCTGCGCCTCTCAATGGAGGTTAAATTGAAGTTGTTACTGCAAAAAGTTAACACAAAAATTACTCAACAAAATTTTTTTTCAGGCTTTCTTTTTAGCCAAAGCAGTACTTCGCAAATTTTGACAATATTAGCTTCCAAAATTATTTTGACCAACCGTCGGCCCGACATGGGTTAACAAATTCCAAAACTGTTAATAGTGTCAACTCAATTCTCAAGGAGCATCACGTATACAAAATTTGAAGTCAATTGGTCAAACCGTTTCGAATTTAGAGTGAAGTGTTGAAAAAACCTATAAAGGAATAAAAATTGTTTTGGGACTTTCTTTTAAGTTTTTTTTTTTTTTTTTTTTTTTTTTTTTTGCGAAGGTTGATGGAAAGCATCGAAAGCCGCCCAGAATCACTGTACGGGGTTCATCTGGGGAGTGTTGGACTTTAACCAACTAAAACCACCCACCTTTTTTTTAAAACCAAACTTGGTATGGACCTTAAATACAAATGTATTGTTTGGTTTTTAGGATCGGGATTGGGAAGGAAATTAGGATTAGGATTTAGGAGTTTGAATTATGTTGGATAAAGGAATTAATTTAAAGGAAAGTCATGAAGATGGATGTTAATGTTCTTCTTAAACTTTTTTGGATCGTACATATAAAAACTACCAACTTTGGGAAACACATTACATGGTAACTGATTCCATAATCGCGATGTACGCACAACAAACGAATTTCCATAAGCCGTGTTTCGCCATCTTACTAATTCAACAGAGTAGGGGTGAGCATCTGTCGCACTCCTTGTTTCACGTTGAAAAACTTTTAGGGGAGGCATTAATTGTTTGATTTCATTGGAACAGGTGTTCGTCCCTACGAGGTATCTATAAAACAGAGTTAGTGACCAAACGGTTCGCCGATGGTTAAGTGGAGTGAGCGATGAGGTAACATTGGGATTTTTTGCTATTAAAGCATCATGCCATACTCGGTCAAAAGCTTTAGATATATCCAAGGCTACAACATCAGATTCACCAGAGTGGTGAAGACTGATATTTAGCTTCTCGCAAAGGTAAGTCATGAGATCACCGGTTGAACGACGGGCTCTGAACCCGTATTGTCGATCATGGAGCAAACCTTTGCGATCAAGGTATTTCAGAAGCTTTATGTTTACAATTTTTTCCATTACTTTGGAAAGGACCGAGGTTATAGCAATAGGGCGGTAGTTTGAAGGATCGCTTTTGTTGCCTTTTTTTGGAATTGGAAAAACATTCGCAACCTTCCATTGGGCAGGATGAGTACCCGAAGTAAAGGAAAGGAAAAAAAGGTTGCGGAGAGGTTTTGAAATAGTGGAATAAGTTTTTTTGAGAACCATTGAAGTGATTCCATCCGGACCGGCCGATTTGTTTGCGTCAAGATTTTTCAATATTTTCATCACTGTTCGTGTCCTGAAGTAAATTCTACCAAAGGAACAGCCAACGCGTGGAATATGAGGTGGATTTTGTGTTGACTGGGGCAGTGTTGAATTGGAAGCAAATTGTTCACCAAACAAGTTTGCTTTTTCTTTAGAATCTGACACAATTCTGTTATTTTTATCAACAAGTGGGGGAAAAGAGGAATCGCTTACGTCCTCCTTTAACCCCTTTGTAAAAGTCCAAAAGGACTTGCTGTTTTTTGGCATGTGGAGCAACCTACGTTTTATTCTTTGGTTGAATAAGAACTTTTGTTTGTTGATAACTCTCTTGCATCTATTTCTGGCAACTATATAGTTGGCCCTGTGAGACTCCGACCGATTGTGTTGGTAACGTTTAAAAGCCTCCTCCTTTTTATGAATTGCTTTACTACAAATGCGATTGAACCATGCATTGGGTTTTCGCGGAATTGGGTCAAAGCAGAATTTCGTAAAATCGGGCAAAATTTGGACCCAAAATTTTTTTTGACCGCCCGTCGGCCCGACATGGGTTAATAAATTACAAAATTGTTTATAGTGTCAACAAAATTCTCCTAGAGCATCATATACAAAATTTGAAGTCAATCGGTCAAACCGTTTTCATTTTAGAACAAAGAAGTTTAAATACTTGCACCACAGCCCCTACTTGGCGGCCCCGTTAGAGCAAAATTTGTGGGCCACGATTTCTTTCCATACCCAAAAACCTCTACATACAAATTTTCATGAAAAACGGCTGGGCAGTTTAGGAGTCTATTCGCTACATACAAACAAACAAACAAACTTTCATTTATATATATATAGATAGATATAAAATCTATTTTAGGAAATTAATTACAAACTCTTATTTAAATAAATATTTCTTAGAATATTGAACTAATTATTTTATTAATAATTGATTTCTTTATTTTAATATTTCCTTTGGATTTTCTCAAAAAATTCTGAAAAAAAGTACTATTAGTTTTACTCTGTCCGTCAGCCTACCCGTATGTTTACAAAAACTTTTACAACATTTGAAATAGAGAGAAAAAATTTTAACTACTGGTAAATATT
The DNA here is from genome assembly GCA_963082915.1 of Dolichopus griseipennis. Taxonomy (NCBI): domain Eukaryota; kingdom Metazoa; phylum Arthropoda; class Insecta; order Diptera; family Dolichopodidae; genus Dolichopus; species Dolichopus griseipennis. The sequence continues at coordinate 5,775 of CAUJBZ010000053.1, read as the reverse complement.
GCAAAAAAAAATAATTTCATGGAAGAATTTTTTTATTTAGCCCCACCCGTTACGGAGCTCCAGCAACACAAGGTCGGAAAAAGTATTATATTAAAATTTTTATAAAATAACAAAATTTCTATTAGGAATATTTGCAAACTTGAAAATCTTTGAAAGACCAATATGTAGGGTTTCCATACGGTAGTTAAAAATTAACCGTTATGCTAAACTTAACTTGTGCAAAATTTTTAGTCCCTCGTATCTTCTGAACGGCTCTTACCAAAAACTTGAAATTTTGGGAAAAGTTAAGTCCTGAGAAATTAAAAATTTACTGTTTCTACAAAGCATATTAACTTAGTCACTCGTGTATTTATATTTTTACAAAATTAAAAGTTAATATTGAAGGTCCAACATTATATTTCGATACTCGTTAACCGGTTTTTTGAGTACATTGGGATTATATTCTAAGAATTGATTCCTCTATTAGCTATTCATAATTCAAAATGAATTGAAGAAATAACTAAATTATAATATTATTAATTTATTTTCTTCTGTATGCTTTCTTAAAAACCCTTGTTTTTTTCATCACATGTCTATACTAAGGGCAAAAGTAAATAAAATAAGATAATCTGTTTAATTTAATTAATTATTTAAATGATATATTTACATGTAATTGGCATATTATTACACCACATTTATTATTCTAAGAATTTAAATATTTAATTAAAAATATTTTTCATTTTTTTATCATATTGCAAATTAAGGAAAAATAAGTAATTTTTATTATATAATCTAATAATATAACATTTACACAAACTTCAAACACAAAAACATTTTCCAATTATTAAAATGTACTAAAATTTTTTAATTTTTAGCACATTTTCAAAAAATTTTGTAAAAATGTGCCTATATAGCTTCACTCTGTCCGTCCGTCCGTCCGTCCCTTTTTACCTACGATTGACAAAAAAATATCAGGAATGGGTAGGTATTGCAATAAAAATAATTTAATGTTAAAACTTTTTTTTGTAGCCACGGGGGGGGGGGGGGCTACATCCCCTAAAAGTTGAAAAAAGCCCCATATTTAAACAGTTATAATTAGAATTCTATAAGGTATATCTCCAACCTGACAGCTAACAGTAACAGACAGCTGTTTTTATAAGCTTTACAAGTTTTTAAAAGCCAATTGTATAGGGTTACCATACGGTACTAAAATTTACCGTTATTCAAAACTAAGTTTTACAAAATGTTTGGTCCCTCATAACTTCGGAACGGCTAAATCTAGAAACTTGAAATTTTGGGAGAAGTTAGATCCATAGAAAATAGAGAAGTAAAAGTCAGTTAACAAAATTTTTTTGTCACGCCCCCTCTTTAAGCTGTAAGGGGTCGAAAATTGAAATTTTGCTAAAAATTTAGCTTTTAAACACCTATAACTCGAATACCTGTCAAAATTTTTTTTTATTTATACAAAATTGAAAGCTCCAAAACGAAAGTTTCAATAAGTGTCAAAGGTTTTTCTTAATTTTGACTTTGTCCGTCCGTCCGTATGTTTACAAAAACTTTTACACCGTTTGAAATAGAGTAAATAAATTTTAACCACGAGTAGATATTACAAAAAAATTAATTTCGTAGAAGAATTTTTTTCTGTAGCCCCACCCGTTACGGAGCTACAGCCCTTTAAAGTTGGAAAAAGCCCTATTTTAAAATTATTATAACAAGAGTTTTGTTAGGTGTATTTTCAATCTGAAAACGACAAAAGATAGCTGGTTTTATAAGCTTCACAAAAATATAAGGCTAAAATATATAGGGTTACCATACGGTACTAAAATTTACCATTAAGCTAAACTCAACTTTTGCAAAATTTTTGGCCCCATATATCTTCTAAACGGTTCAACCTAGGCTCTTGATATTTTGGGAGAAGTTAGATCCTCCAAAATTAATAGGAGTCGGTTAACAAAATTTTTTTGTCACGCCCCCTGTTTAGGAGCTATAAGGGCTCGAAAATTGAAATTTTGCTATTTTCAACCACCTGTAACTTTAACACCTGTTCAAATTTTTTTTTACAAATATGCAAAATTTACAGCTGCAGCATTATATTTCAACATACGTTAAAGGTTTTTCTTAAATTTGAAAGGGTCTCTTTAAATTGAAGAAATTGTTTCTTAGTCTTAACCATTTTTGGTTAGATAATAATATTCTAGGTAAAATTCCAAATTTTGTTGGAGTTCAAAATTGATTTCCTAGAACCGGAAAAAAATGGAAGGGTGAACACAGGAGGGGGGTGAGCAAATCCATCATATGTTTGCTAAGCAAAAATTTGGGAACCTTCCCCATTGAAGGGCTACTAGGTCTTCAAAATTAAAACTTTTATGTTCTTATAAAACAGTAACTTATTCACCAATGTAAGTTTTTCCAAAATTAACATTGAAGCTCCAACATTATATTTTGCACTTATTAACAGGTTTTCTTGAATGCATTGGGGTTGTATTCTAAGTATTTCACTATTAGTCATATAATTAATTATTAATGAAATAACAAAATTATAATATTATCATAATATATATTTTTATAAAAATAAATGATAAAATACTCAGTAAGAAACCGTATATAATTTTGAAAATGTCCTTTTTAAAAACCCTGGGTTTTTTTCCTTCACTTGTTTTTTATTATAATATGCATTTCAATTAAATTAATTTCTTCAAAAACTTTTGTGTCTAAAAAGAAAAAAATTTATTTATTTTGATCAAAACTTTCTATTATTTAATATTCTATCTATTTAAAATATTAATTATAAATTTTTTTTTTAGTATTGGTTTTATTATCAAAAACAGGTATATTATTAAAAAAATTATTTAAAGTGAATTTATATATTAAAAAATAAAATTATATTAAATCATTTCCAGTTTTTTTTTAAGAAATTTTTTAAATTTAAATAACTAATTGTTATGATTATTAATAAAATTTATATATCCATTTTATTGAATCTTTATATTTCTGACATTTTAACTTTATACCCAATAGATATTTTAAATTCTTAAGCTTTTTTAGGGAAATTTCTTCAAAATTAATTTCATATTTCAGTAATTTCTTATCTTGTATTAACAGCAGTGCTAGCAGCAGATTTGTAATAAAATTGTACGTAATAAATAAAATTGTACTTAAATACTTCGTTAAGTACTATTATTTAATAATCATTACTTTCTAATTGCTAATAAAAAATTTTGGCAAAACCTCCGGAAAGGGGTTGTGAGCTATCAAGATGACGTCATCACATAACGGTACTAAATATCTCAAAGTTTCCGAATATATATACCATTAGTGGCGATGGAGCCATCTAGTGGTAAAAAAATGCATTATAAAAATTTCCTAAGATTTTGTAGCATTTTTATTAAAATGTTATATTTTTTAGATTTATTTGTCAACATATGCCATACTTATTATATGCCGTTGGAAAGAGTTTTAAGAGACCTTTCTAATGGTATAATAATAATACAGGGTGTTTTTAAAAATTTCACAGTTATAGTAGTTTTTTTGAAAGTTTGATTTTTTTTTTTTTTTTTTGTAAATTTTCATTTTAAATTGCAATATCTTAAAAACGGTAGCACCGATTCAGACGAAACCAGATTTATATGAAAGGCAATATCATGCTCTACAATATTATATGATGTTGGTTCTAGTTTATGGTCTTACAGGAAAAATATAGCATTTTAATTAAAATGCTACAAAATCTTAGGAAATTTTTGTAATGCATTTTTCGACCACTAGATGGCGCCATCGCCACTAATGGTATATATATTTGGAAACTTTGAGATATTTAGTACCGTTATGTGATGACGTCATCTTGATAGCTCACAACCCCTTTCCGGAATTTTCACCAAAATTTTTTGTAAAGATATTATTTGAAATTCAATTACCGGTAAAAATAATTGAGCATTTACTGAATAATTCCTAGAAAGTAATTAAATTTAGATTTCACTTACGTTTGTAATTGTTTTTGAAATTTAGTTACTTTTGTAATTATTTTTGAACTATCATTACTTTTGTAATTATTTTTGATAAATTACTTTAAATAAATAAATACCAAAACAAGCCTCAAAAAAAAAAAAAATCAATCAATTTAAAATATAACTAGATAAATCAATCAATTCAAATTTAGTAGTTTTTGGTATTTAATTATTTTAAAGTAATCAATTATAAAAATAAAATGGTATTTAAATACGCGATATACCTACTGTGTAAAACACGATTTCTTTCTCAAGTATCATTCAAATTCTTAAAGAAGCATTATAATACCTACTAATAATTGTACTGGTACGAGATTTTTATAGGTTTAGTTGCCAGTAAATATGCAATAGCTGTCTTCTTTGATCCAAACATTATAAAGTTCGATTTCAATCGACTTTTTATTGTTCATACTTTCCCATTCATCTCCCCCACTCTATTCAAACCACAAAGAAACCAAACTGTGCATCTGTTATTGATCTTATCTAAAAAATTTTTTTAAATGATGTTGTTTTATATTAACTGTAACATTTACATAAAATATACATAATTTATAAAAAAAAGTTATCAAAAATCAATCGAATTATTAAAATCATTTTTTAAAATAAAAAATTTGATGGTTTTTTAATGGTTGTCAAAAAATTTGTTGAAAACACTGGTTTCTAATAAAATGAAATTTTAAATAGGTAATTGTTTTTTTATAGTTTGATGATTTTAAGTTAAATTTTAAAGTTAAAAATAATAATTAGGTAAGGAAATAAAGGGTATATTTAAATTCGTAAAACGAAACTTTTATAAGGTATATTTTTAGTCTGCAAACCCTAAACGATAACTGTTATAAGCTTGTTAATATTTGTAACACAAATACGTTAGGTTGCCATACTGTATTTTAATTCTAAAATTGTTTTACGAACTAGCAATTTGATAGAAGTTAGATCTAAAGATAAGTATACACTAGTTTCTTGAAACCCGCTTTAATAGACTGAATATTATTGCAAAACGTTACATACCAATTTTAAATAGGCATGTAAGGCGCCGTGAAATAAAGCCATACGAAATAAAGTCATAAAATGACATTATGGCTTTATTTCGCATTCAAATGCGAAATAAAGCCATATCGCCAATTTTTTCGCGTATGGCTTTAATTCGCATTCAATTGCGAAATAAAGCCATATGGCTTTATTTCGCATTTAAAAATGTAATTTTATTTGTGAAAATAGAAGCAATTTAATTTCCCAAACTTTTTTATTTAAATAGTTAGGAAGGAGTTTTAGAGTTGGTTTCAAAAGCAGGGTATTACGCTTTTTCCAGAATATTTATATATGTGTATATGTGGGATTCTCAATTAGGAGGGATTTTAGAGTTGGATTCAAAAGCAGGATTGCCGCTTTTTCCAGAATATTTATATATGTGTATATGTGGGATTGTTAGTTGGATTCAAAAGCAGGGCTTTACGCTTTTTCCAGAATATTTATATATGTGTATATGTGGGATTCTCAATTAGGAGGGATTTTGGAGTTGGATTCAAAAGCAGGATTGCCCCCTTTTCCAGAATATTTATATTTATTAATTAGGGTTGATTATTTTTTGTATGAAATAGCTATGCCGAATTCTCGTACCATTCTTTTCATTATAGTGTTGGATTCAAAATCTAGTTTCATTAATTGAGTTAGTCGGGGTTCGGGGGCGGCAGCCCCCGTAATGAAAATACAATATTATTTAACATGTTTTATTACAGTGTATTAAAAAAATTGGAAACTTATTAATTTTTTTAATGAATTAGGTATCCGAATTCTT